>VXAX01000411.1:75487-109298 GCA_013399835.1 Leptocoma aspasia | reverse complement strand
TTTTTTTTTTTTTTTTCCCACAACACCAAACAGATATGAGTGTTGCGTCCAGCCTTGAATCTCTGTTTTAGCTTTACACTTTTGAACTAATATCTTTTTCTTATTCTGACTGATGTCAGCTGAAGGAAAGTTCCAAGTAAAACGCCCTTTACAGTGCTATTTTAGGGCTGAGGCCATTCTTTCTCTCTTCTCTTCATCTTTCCATTTTCCTGATGCAATCCTCAGTCTGGCCTTGGGCTCACCTCACAGGCATTAAAAACCAAACCCAAAACAAGTAAAACCAGAGGGACCCCTCAAACCTCAAAATTTTGCTTTCAGAAGCTAGTGATTAGCTTCCTCTGAAACAGCTTTTCTGATTCCCAAGTTTGGAAAATTGGGATCATCAAAAGGCCTGGTGGCAGATATGTATCTTTTCCTCTTTTTTTCATCGAGCCTATAACTCAATCTGGCAACGAAGAACTATGGCAAAGGAGCAGTGCAGAGAGAGGAAGTGGCTCTGTAAGGCTTGGCAAATGCTTTCAAAGAATAACTGTTTTTTCAAGTTTGATCACTACAGACACAAGCAAACACAAATTGATATATTACCTTATCTAGGATTTCTCTGATGAGCAGGAGGGGTGCTTTGGGGGTACTGTCCTGCCACACTGACTCAGTTCTTCTTGCAGCAATTAATCTTCCCTGTTTGGTTTTACAGTGCTTTACACTTGGCCTCACCACAGTGCCAGGAGGTCAGTTTGCTTGTCCAAGGTCACCCAATGACTCAGTAGATTAAGTGAAAACTGAACTCAGAGGACCACCCTGCCTTTTAGCTTTTGTTTTTGGGACCCAATCTACACAGCTTGTCTGCTATTTCATACATTCCATTAATCCCACTGGCCACCAGCCACAAAGATACAGCAGAAAGATTGAATACATGTAAATGTGCACAGTGATATACAACTTCAAGCTGATGGAAAATATATTGGACAAGCATGGTTACGTTCCTGTGCATTAAAAATACCCTTTAGGCCCATGGCTCAAAAACAAAAGAACATGAGAATACTATTTGTGGCTTTCCCTGCATTTATTAAGATGAATAAGATGAACCTTTCATCTTATTTCACTCTTGCACTAACCACACATACTCAAAATCCCATGTTTTTGCATCCAACTTCTCAACTTACTCCTATCTGAAAATGAAATTAGTAGCTTGACTGTTATGACTAGTCTCCTGTTGATGTTGTCTGGATGCAGAATAGATAAAGTCAAAGTTTCAGGATAAGATATTTGTTTACAGTTTTTCTATTTGTAAAAACTGAGAGCTGGAGATTCTATGAAGTTCTCAGTCCATCAGTAGAGTAAGTGAGGGAAACTTTCACGTGAGAACTTGTCCCCCAGCCAATAGTGAAAATCTTATAAAAGTAAGAAATTGCCTCATTTTAAAGTCCATTGTACTCTGAAGCCATTGGATCTGGGAATGGGAAAGTTAATAGCAGCTATTTGTTATTTCACTAAGGAGCAACAGTAGGATCTGACCCTTTGTGAAACTGTGCAAGTGCATCAAGCCCCGTGCTGCTGCAGCAAGGATGTCCTGGGGTACTGCAAGGTGGATAACCAGCCAGAAAAGGAGCTTGTTATTATTTCCTTCTTTAGGACAGCATCCTTTGACTTCTTATCTCAAGCACTAAGTGCCTCCCTGACCCATCAGTTTGCATAAACTTAAAAGAATAATTTGGATTAAGGAAATCTGTCTGAGGTTCTCTGTGTGTCACTTCCCACATCCCTCTGCAAAACCAATTCCAAAATCATTGGCAAGAGGCCTCTTCCCTTCAGAACTTTGGTGAGAGTCCCCCAAGACTGGGATTTCTGCTGTCATTAGCAGTATTTTAAGCCTTTTTGCTTTGGGTTCTGTGGGAGTTCCTAGAAAAGGTACGGGTCACTTCAGATGTTTTCTGAGACAGTTTGGTGCTTTGTTTCCTTCTGTAAAAATCTTCCCATCAGCCAGTGGTGGTAATCAGCTTTTGAAGACCTTTTAGTGAGTTTTTCTTACCTTCAGGTGTCCTTGCTGCATGATGAGAGGGCAAGGAATAGCATACAAAAAACATTTCAAATATTTTGAAGGGTGTGAAGGTGGTTACCTGTTAGCCAGAGAAGGGAGTCTCTGTGTGTTGCAGGACCAGCCTAGGTCTATCAAATGGAATAGATAAGTTGCTACAGGACAGTGGTCAGGACTGCAATCAGAGCTCCCAATTTCCATAGTGCTTTTGAAACGTCTGTAAATTGTTTCCTTGGATTTATGTCAGCCAGGCTTTTTTGGAAACCCCACTGCTTCCCACATCTCCATAAGGAAGCACTGCCATTTTCTCTTCACTGAAAATCTTTTCATGAACTCCCCAGCCTCATCTGTAAGTCAGATGTGCCTGGGGGCCACAGGAATATCTCCTGGGAGGTAAAGACTAGCATAAAGCTCTGCTGTGAAGTTGTGTGATTTTCCTTACTGATGGATCAGAACACGTGCAGAAGTTCTGCAGGAACGTGATGTGCAGTGAAAATCATCCTGTCAAAAGTGCACAGGGGCTTGTAGGATTTACCAAGCAACATTTCACCCTTCAGAGCTCTTGTAAGCGTCAGGGAGTACAGCCCTGTTCCATGTGATTTCAGTCAGCTAAAGGGGGCAAATACCAGTGTAGCTCCTTCCATGGAGCCTAGGAGCTCACATGGTGGGGCAGAGCCTCAATCTTCATTACTAGGGATCCTAATTCCCTGCTCCATCCATTCCCTCTGCCCATTTCCATCCCTTCTTTTATTTTATCTGCCAGGTGGCTTGGAAGACATTTGCATGATTGTCTGCTTGGTACAAGCATTTATTTTTAAATGGAGTTAAATTTAAATCCTGCAGTTGCAGGACAAAAAGGTGAGTTACAGTGATTTTATTGAGCAAATAACACTTAGAGATAGTTTTCCCAGGAGAGCTAAGTAAGAGCTTGTTAGAAATACTATGACTAAAAAATAGCCAAGTCAGAAGAACTGGGCTCACCTGCATGTGGGGGTTTCAAGGTTTACTGTGAAAGAGTCCCACAGTATTTATCCATTCATGGCTTTACTGGACTTGTTTAGGTTTTATTTCTTGGTAGCTCTGGAAAAATGTTTCAGTAGCCAAAAAATCTGTACTTAATTAGACACACAAAATCAGCAGACAAGAAGTCTATTTCCTCACAGATATACTGTGGTTTATACATTCTGCCCTAATATGAACAAGTCTACTATTATTTTCTGATGTCCCCCTTGTTTAAGGTGCTCTGAGTAACATGAAAGCTCTATTTTTGCACATCAGTCATGAAAGATACTTGTCAAGATCCAGGCATGCCAGACATGGCATTATTGGATGGTTCCTGATTCCATTTGGAAAAAAAAAAAAAGGTTCTTGTCAGATTTTGTTTTCTAGAAATTAATATAATTTAAGATTATTTAAATGTAACTGTGGATGTGTGTGCAGGCTTGGGGCAAAATCTGATCATGACTCTGTACCAGTGCTCCCACCCTGAATTTCTTCAGTGTTATAAGTGGTGGCTTTATTTCCTTGTTACTTGGGGTCAGTCCAAATATATCCAGTGATTGGAAGTTGTTCAGGACAAGGGCCCTGTGTTCATGAAGTGTGCCTCACAGAAGGAGCCATCAGAAAACTGCTGTAACATAATAAGCAATGAAAAATATTAATATCTGCAGCCAAAAAAGGAGGTGAGTTCTTACCAGGGATGTTGATTATCCTCACTTAAATTTAGAAGTTGTGTGGGAAAAGTAAAGTTTGTACCCAAAGAAAGTGTTTTAGTTTACCTTAAAACTCTAAGCAAGTGTCAGAAAATCTATTAATTTCACTATTATTTTTGATACTGTTCAAAAAAGAATTCAGATCTTAAGTGATGAGTGGCCATACAACATCCACCCCCTCGAAGCAACAGAGGAAATTGTTGTGGGTTAGAAACTAGCACTATTTCTTAAATATTAAATGCAAACTAAGGTTATGCAGCATGACTAACATGGCAGGACAGCTATAAATAACCTACTCTCTCTGTGTTATTTGTCCTTGCTGGTTTTTCAGAGGGAGGATGGGGTTGTTTTTGTTTCTGTATTGTTTTTCAGCATTCCCCCCCCCCACCCCACACACATCCATTTGGGTTTGTTTTCCTTAGGATAATTATTAGAATATAATTTCTTATTAATTTTCTTATATCTTTGAATATTCTAAACTTCTTCATTTTTGAAGTCCTTTCTTGTGAACCCGCAGACTTGCCACTCTAATGTGAAAGTTTCTTGAATTCAACATTTGCTCTACTTTTCCTCCTCACTCTATAGATTCCATCTTTGTTTCCATATCACTTCAGACTTCATTGTTCTGACCTTATTTTCCTCCCACAGAGCAAATAGTATATTCCATGATCACCATGAAGGCATAAAAAGGATTAAAAAAAACCTTGAAGGTGGTGCCAATGCTGACCATGCTGCAACAGGAACTTGGGAAAATCTGATCAAAGCCAGGAGATGTGGAAACAAAGGAGAATCTCTTAGCAAGATTTTACCCCACTCCATCACTATTATGACCATACCTGAACTACAACTGGAGTTAAAAATAAAAACGTTGGAGGTAATCAGTAAGATCAGAAAAGATAGTGAAACAGATACAGTCTTGTGCCTTCCTTCCTCCCACATCTGCCTGATGTGGCCACCTGTGGTGAGATCCCCACCAGGTACAGGGTAGGAAGGGTGTGCATGTGGAAGAGTTCAGGTCTCTCAGTGGTTCTGTTCAAACCCTTTTTGGGGTGGGCACCAGAAGCTCTCAGAGACACTTCTTCTTCTTCCTAATAATTTCTTCCAGGAAAGAAAAAATTCATTGAACCCATTTATTCAGCAACATTCCCATCCATGTGTAATGATAACTGATGACTTCAGAAGGAAGCCAAGCCCTCAGCTGAGACCTCTCTGCAAGGCAGCAGACAGGCTGGTAATGTTTGGGCTGTGTAATCCCCTTTCTTCATGTTTTTTAGATCCAGCATGTCTGAGGAGACTTTCTGGAAGTCTCTCTTCTGGAAGAGTTCTCTTACATTATTTAAACTGTTCAGTATTACAAAAGTATTCAAGTTTTCTTGACATCTCCAATATCCACCCTCTCTCTTTTTCCAGAAAAAAGCCTGATGCTTATTGATGGCACATGAAAATATAATCACTACCCTGCCTGACCACTCACGATCCCCCAGTGCTCTTTTATCATAACTGAGGGAAAGATGGGAGAAAGATGGAACTTTTAACCATGTTGTTTTGGACAAAGTAGGAAAAAAATATAGCTAACAAAACACCAGTAGGCTCTACGGTCCTTAACTTCATTGAGGCAGCACAGAAGAGGGATGTTTTCCTCCAAAAGGAAGCGTGCTCTGAAGTAGTCCCTCCAGATTATTTTGTGATTTAGTGCAGTGCAAGCTGCCCTGAGAGACCTGCCTCTGTGGTATGTCTAAATTCTGGTGTGTTCTTTGCTACAGGTGAGATAAGTGACGTGGAAGAACCAGACCCAGTGGTAACATTATTGGAAAGCAGATTCCTGTTCAAACAAGCTGGAGATCAGTAAGATAGATTTCTAGTGACAAGACTCATCCCTGCAGTGTGGAACAGAAGACAGATAGTTGGATAGAGGAAAGTCTGGCAAAGGTAAAGGCAATGATGGAGCAAAGGAGTCACAGCATTCTCCTGGCAAAGCCTGGGTGTCTGAGCAGGGAAACAGAGGGAAGGTGACTGGGGGGCTGCCAGGCTCCCCACAGCCTGCCTGCAGCAGCTACACTGCCCTCCCAAAGCACCGCAGCAAGGCCAGGTCAGATCTCCCTTGTCTCCACACAAATTCCTAAAATGCAGTCACCCCCTCTCACAGGGGGCTGTATGAGCATCACCTGCTTCCCTGGATTTTGCAAAGCCTGTTACTCATTGTGACTACTTAAGGCTGAAGCTTTTGGTAGCAATTTCCACATTTCAGAGTCCTCCTGGGAAATCTAAACCTAACTTTTAACAAGAATGCCATTCCCTGTCTTTACAATTGAAAAAATAATAATTCCAGCCTCTCTCTGACTGTGCTTCAAAAAATAATACCACAAACTGTGATCTTTTTAAAATAAACACTAGATTGCTTCTTTCCAATTAGACATAATATTTGGTAATTGCAGGAATGTAGACAGCAGAAATGTCTTTCCTAAGGATACCTTCAGGTGCAGAGGTAAAGCCCTAAAAGATGCACAGCACTACTTCACTGTTTTACAAAGTTAAGCCGTGCAACTTTCACCGCTAGAAGGGAGACAGATCTAAAATTTATAAGTGTATTTTCTGGAGAAAACAAAATGTGCATCTAGTACTGGAGAGACTGCCAAAACAGCATAGGAAGTGATAATGGTCCAATAACTCAGAATCCTTTTCCATTGGTAAAAAAAATCAATACACTTGGAACATCTTGACTTGATCTTCAAATGACATATTAAGTAACCTTTTGTTTCCCTTTCTGGTAAATGTTGGTAATGAGAGCAGGAGAACATTTCCCTGCCCAAGTCATTTACATGAGTGTAAGGGACATCCTGTGCCACAGATTAGACTGAGCCAGGCCTAACATGGGGTAAAAATGTTGTTTCTTCCTAGGCCTACGGTAGCCATTTTCATGCTAAAACTGGCAATTTTGTTTTCATGTGGACAGTATTTTAATACATTCAAATATCAAAAGAGACAAATATGGAGTATTTTCCTTTTAGGCTGGGTCTTCCTCACCCAGGGAGGGTATAAATGAACACAATTAATTGCTTCCCATTAAGCAGAAGCACAGAATAGCAGGAGCTGCTATCTTTTTGTTCAGAACCTCTGAGTTGAAATTTGAATCCTGCTTGTAAGAGCTACACCAAATGATGTTGCTTCTGTGAATATTGATCACATCACACCTTAAAAAGGCAAAGGGATCTGTAGCTCCCAACATCCTCCAAAATGCCTTGAATGATATTTGATTTTGGAAAAATAAAATTCCTGCTCTGCAAATATTTATATTTTTACATAAACCTCTGAGTTGCTGCATCTGGGACCAGGTAGCATAAATTAATCAATTCATGTGCTTAAACCTGAGCATCTGCAGAAACATTTACAACCACAAAGTCTAAGGTGTCAGTGTTTTCTTTTAAGTGGTTTAGTTACCCCAGATTTCTAGAGAGAGACTCTGAGTACCAAAGGGACTGAGGTGCCTAATTTACACTGAATCAAAGTTCTGGGATGCCTTTAAAAAATGAGAAACCTCCTGGTGCCCTTTCATTAACACTGAGCAGGACCTAATTTTGCAATAGTTCTCCCAAGCTGTCAATATCAGGGTTGTAGAACACAGCCCAGGGATGTCATAGGTCCTCTCTTCAGAACATCAGAAGAGGAAGAAGAAGGACTGAGACCTTCGTGCCCCTTAACCTATACATTAGCCTCTGCAAGAGTATCTCTTCTGGAAGAGTTCTCTTACATTATTTAAACTGTTTAGTATTGAAGGGTTTGGTAGTTTATGTTCAGGAAAATACTTAAGCAAGTATACATTGCCCAGATTTTCTTGGGCACGCAGTTTTGAAATTTTAGGGGGGTGGGGGCGAAATCAGCATGATTTCCTCCCTGAGCTGTTTCAGTTTGTATCAGTATTTCTGCTTCTAACAGTAGATGAAAGCAGGAAGTACGGATGTTTGCAAAACCAGGGACCAACAAGAGAAATGTGGAAATTAATTACTCAAAGCTTGTAGGTGAGCTGAGGCTGTGCTCAAACCCGACGACAACTGGTTGATATTTAAATCCCAAGTGTAACATACATATGGTTCTTGGAGTTTTTTCCACTGGAGTAACAACAGCAGTGCATCCAAGGGGCAGTTGTAAACTTTGATGCCATTATTAAGAGAAAGCTCTTGACTTCAATAAAAATCAAGCAACTTTGTGTAAGGTATTCCTAAGAGTTACACTGATTTCACAACAGGTTTATAATTTGGCCTTGGCCTGCAGTCACCACCACGGCTTCTCTTCAGACGTGCATCTTGGACTTCCCAAACACATTCAATAAGATAATTGGCAACCTAACCTGTGAGGACAAGAGAAATAGAAAACCCTGCTGATAAAATAAAAGGTCATTTGAAACGGATTTAAGTATATGCAAGTTGCAACAGATTCCCTTAGGCACATAAAACCTGTGTGCTTACAACAAGAGATAACTCAAACTGATGTTCAATTTGCCAGTTTATTGCAATAAATGGTGATATTTTAACTTGTATTAAAGAGTCTTGACTGATGACCTCTCTAATTCGTTCAGTGAAAACATTTTCTTTCATCAGACACTTTTTTTTTTTTTAACCAACTACTTATTTGAGAGTAAAATCTATCATGGCCATGCAGACAATCCAGCTTTTTAATTGTGTTAAGGGTTTTTGGAATCTGGTAGACAATGCTAAAAGCATTTGGTGATTTGATCCATCAATTAACCTGGAAACATGCTTGTTTCCCAGGCTTGGTTCTAAAGAGGTTTTGGCTCTTCTTTCAGATAGAATTTGCCAAAAAGCAATTACTAGCAAGAGGCAGAAAAACTTGCCTTATGGATTTTAAATTCACTTTCTCCTTTAATCAGGAATCTGAGCATGCTGCCTCCTGCTTCTTATCAGCTAAATATTTGCAGTGACAACAGAAAAAGCAACTATGAATTCTGCAATTCTAGCTCATTAGAAGTCGTCATATGGGGAGCATCTTTAAAGGCAAATGGTGCCAAGCCAGCATTTAAAGCTATTCATCAGCTCTGGATTTAATAACTACCTTATTTATCTCCCACATGCTAGGAAAAATATTGTAATTGAGATGGATTATATAAAACATGAGGAATGGAATAATTGATGGAATAATTTTAAAAAACCGCCAGTCTGCTTTGCTTCTAAGATACTTGTTTGAGACTGGTTGATTCAGTGGTAACAATGGAATACCATTAGTGTCCACTTCCTTTTGCTTTTCTACGTGACATCAGTGTTCAGGAGAGAGCTTTTTCATGGAGGAGAGTGGAATATCTAGAAGATATTTCCTTCTGTCTGACCTGTAGGTGACCAGGGGCCTGCCCAGCTTGCTCCAGGTTTTTGAGTGCCCATCCCAGGGGCTGGTTTGCAGCAGGGCAGGTCAGAACACGTGCACCCCACCCCTTAAAACCCTGAGAGTATCTGTGCAGCAGGGCAGGACAGGAGGGTGATGCCCTGAGTTCCTGTCACCCTGCCTGGGCCCTGCAGGCTGAGGCAATGCCGTGTCCCTGACTCCAGTGGGCCATTGTCTGTCAGCACTAACCAGCCCCAAAACAGGGCAAGCTCAGTGTGCTGAGGCTTGCACAGGTGCCTGGTGCAATCTGAAAGGGACACAGACCTGCTGCATTGCCTAACACCCCTAAACGAATGTCCCATAACCCACATTTTTGTGCTGGGGAGCTGCTGATTGCGCTGGCTGTTCACGACTGACATCTCCGCACCTCCAGGTCATAATCTAGCAAGGGAAGGCCCTTCTAATCTGACATATTTAATATACATGCTTCTTATTTAAGGACGTCAAGAACACTGAGAGGTGTTCCAGCAAAGGGGGATTTATCCTGAAGTTCAAGGAAGTTCATAGGTTGAACTTCAGCCGTGTGGGGAGGAACCTTGCACCATCAGGATCCTTTGTCTTGCAAAAGTTCTCATGCAGATTTTCAGTACAAACAAGAACCATTTCTTCATTTTGAGTAGCAGCTGAGAAGGTAAAAAGATATTTTTATAAAATAAAATAAAACTAATTAAAATACGTTACATTTCAATTATTTTCTCGGTATTATTTTTATTATTATCTTAAAGAGGAGAATGGATATGGCAAATTTAAATAAATAAATAAATAAATAAATAAACAATCCACCTTCACACACACACACATACACACACACACACACAAAAACAATAAACCAAAACAAAAACAACAACAAAAAAACCCCAAATCTCCCATGTGGAGATACATGGCTATGCAATGAAACACTTAAAACATTCACTGAGCCCTTATTAATATGCTTGTCAAAACCCTACATTTTGTAACGTACCTATCTGGGATCAACTCTTCACTTTTTGTTGTAGGCAAAGTATTAAAAAAAACCCCAACAAATTAGATATTTGATCCTGGAGACAAAAAGGCAGAGAAAGTAGTGTGTGTGTGCACATTACAATTATATTATCAAGGCTTTCTGTAATGTTATTATAGGCTGTTCCAAGTTACCATGTATGAAAACAAACCACACTGATTCCAAGCCCCAAAATGAGAGAAGTTAGAGAAATATAATCAGTGCAGCTGTGGCAACAATACTATTGTTAAAGTACAGGGAGATTTTATAAACAGTGAGTAAGAAGTCAAGAAGGAAATAGCTGTAGACAAAATCATTGCTAGAAAACATGAAAGCAACTCTTTCTTTCCCATCCCATCCCATCCCATCCCATCCCATCCCATCCCCTCTCCACCCTGTGAAAAGATTATCCATGGAAGGGGAAAAAAGGGTGAGGTTGTGGGTGGTGTCCCACAGAAGGCCATAATACACAAAAAGTATGTGTACTTTTTTCTCTTGGAAGAAGATGAGGGGAAAAAAAGAGCCTGGAATTTCTTCTGGAACACATACTGTACTTTCAGGTGCCATCTGTGGACTATGAAAAAAGTGTATGTTAAAACAAGAATAAAAGAGGTAAAGGGCAATCCATGAGAGCCATTGCCTGCAGCACGACAGGGATGTTCCCAAGCAGGTTTGGAGCAGCTCTGCTGTGAGCACTGGTGGCACTTCAGCTCCTCTGACAGTAATGTGTAACACAGGGCAGGAATATTTCAACAAACACTAATTTATCTTGCCCCTTATTGACAAAACTGCAGATGCCTCAGCAAAGGAAAACAAATGCCACTGAGTCAACAGCTGTGCCTTGCAGTGGTTTCCATCCACTTTGCTTTGGCACTGTGTGAAGAACCTCAGTGGCATTGCTCCTGCTTTACATCACTGCACAAGAACCACTCATAGCCTGATCCTTTGATAAATCACATTTCAAAAGAAACTGATGGTGCAACTCCCCTCAGCATGAGAGGCCAGGCTTCAACCCCCACATCTTTAACTGCTTCCATGAGGCTTCAGTGGTGTGTTAGAAGAAACCAAAGAGATGCAACTTGACTAGTGTATCATCTAAATATGCATTTTAAAAAATATAACTTTCTCTCTGTAGGAAAATTTACTTAATAAGAACTTCAAATATATGAAATGAGAGAGCAGTGTTTCCTGATATGACCAAAACTAAAGGTATACAGAAGGACAGTCTAGACAATTTTCACCTTCCAATTTTTAACAGTGTTTGGATCATACACTCGGTTCAAAGCAGCTCTAGATTGTAGCTGGGGAGTATGGCAGTGCTGCCTTTCTTCTCTGCCAAGATAAAAGATTTTCACCATTTCTTTTGAAGTTTAGAGTCTATTAAGCAGCAATATAACATTCACATTTTGAAAAAATAGGGTTCTTGTGAACTGGCAGGAAGCATAACATGACTTCCTGGTAATTATTTCCATGATATTAAGTTATTCCCTTTTGAGGTTTGCTTTGAATATATGTATTTGGTGGAGCTAGGGACGTTTATTGAGCAAATGTGCATACTGATGAGTGACAATGAAATTCTAAAAGAGCTGTGACCGTTTCTTCAGACCACTTTGATATGATGCAGATATTCCAAGCCAGATCTTTGAGGGGAGATGTGCAATGTCAATCCAACTCTGGAAATTGAAAGGCTCCGTGGAACTCAGTCCCATAGACAGTAGGAATTCTCCCTAATTATTGTGTCTCTTAGCAATAAAGATGATACCATCATTCCTATCTCACATCTTATCTTTTGCAGAACCAGGTTGCTTTTCCTTAGCTCCACCCCCACCGGTTTAACAACTCCCTAAAAATAATTTCAGCGCTTTTTGACTGCACTTTCTCTGTAGTACCTTCAGCATGCTGAACACAGAGGTGTTCTCCCTGCCAAAAACACTTCCTGTGCCCCAGACACAGGGAGCTGGCAGGGAGGGGTTGGCTCGGCTGGGGGGGTTTCCATGGAAGCAGTTAAGGAGGGCAGACACTGCGGGATGGGATGGGACTCACTTCACATAGAGCTTCCACCTCATCCCTGAGGTCTCTGAAAGTGCTCCTTGACCTCCAGCCCAGCCTCTCCACTGCTGCCCAGCCCAGAACACAGAGTTCCCAGACAGGCCAGGTGTGCAGTGAGCTCTGTGCCTCCCTCCGGTACCGGAAATTGTTTGGGATTCAGTGGAATCCCACAGCAACAATTAATGCTACTAATTCTTCTGACAGGAATATGAATGGCTTAGAGCCAGTCATAGCATCAATAGAGTTGCTGCCAACTACTAAAAACAAGCAAGTCAACCATAATTTACTAGCATTCCTGACTCTTTTTCTGAATTAGATTAGTGCATTTTGAGAGTTTTCAGAGAACATTTGAAAGAATTCAGCTGGACGAGGAACAAGAATTGTTTCACTGACATAATTTATTGGGATTTTTAAAGCACTTTTGACAATATACCTCACAAGAGGCTAGTAAGGAAACTGAGAGGTTGTGAAATGGGACTTGTAGTTGATCACAAGCTAGCTGGAGGAGAACAGAATGGAATAAAAAGCTTAGTTTTCAATATGGCAGAGCACTCACAGAACTTCACTGTATTCATGGCTATCCCAGAAAAGGCCTCAATCAGCATGGTGGCATGATTTGCCATGGAATTGTTTTTTTAACAATGAACAATTATTTAACTGAGCAGATATTTAAGTTAGTCAAGACAAACCTAGGCAATTAGGCTGCACAATGGCAGAGGAAGTTCATGATGGAAAATTCAAAATAAGGTGTGTTGGAAGGATATTACTAACACACATTGTTGAATTTTGAATTAACAGTAACCACCCAAGAAAATGACCTGTGTGTCACCTTGGAGAGCTTAATAAAAACATCTGCCTAATGTGGAAAGGCAATCAAAAGCAAATGAAATGTTACCACGAACAGAGAAAGGGGTGGGGTCCCACTGAACCTGCTCTGGCCAAGACTGCCCAGGATGTGCAGTAATTGGGGACATGTTCTCACTCTGCCACGCAATTTCGGGGATGAGCTGGCTGCTGCCCCAGAGGAGACGAAAACCTTGAGCACCTTTGACATTGCTTTCCCTTCTCTGCTCCCAGCTCTCTCCAAAAGCCCTTCCTGTGGCTGCAGAGCAGCTGTTCCCAGGGTTTTTGCTGCTGGAAAGAAGCTGAGTTTGTAAAGCAAGCCCACCGAAATGCAGTCATTAAACAACATACAGGATTTCAAAACAGATGAATAACACCCCATTCACTTCAAAATAATAACAGAAAAATCAAGTAAGCAAGGTTTTTTTCAATGGAGTTGTGTTGAAAATTGGTCTGAACACAAGGGCTAATGCTCCCAAATAGAGAGACCAAGATTTCTTTTTTTTGAAATTCCATAACTCAGTAGTCTGTAGGCCCAAAAGCTGTGAGTACTTACTATGTTGTGAGGAAGAAAGATGTCCACCACAGGGCGGCAGGGCTCAGGAACTTCTGAAAGCCTAAATTAGAAACATCAAGCACCCACAATACCCAATTAATCACCAGGTTTTGTCTGTGGGAGTTCTTTGCACCTCCTTATAGGCATAATCCCATTATGGCAAAACATTCCATTGCCTCAAACTTACACACTATTATTCTGCATATAAAATCTCATTCTCTTTGCAGTGGAGGTGGGGACTAGAAGGACTGATAGAACCAGTCCTGCTCAAACCTCCAGCATAAGGCAGAAATCAAACTTTGATTATATCTAGTTGAGAATGCATTTTTACCCCACAGCACACTAAGTGTCCTGTACATGTCTGAAAAAGATGAGCCAAAATAATGCTGACTGGAGATAAAACAAGAAAGCAGCTGATAAAAATGCATAGAGGGAAGAAAAAAAAAAACAAACCAAACAACCCAAACTCCAGAGTTATCTATTTACAGAAATTGTAGGAAACGGGGATGTAAACAGGGATGTACTGGAATGAGAATCAGTGGCCATATTCATTTGCCAGGACTGCTTTGTGCTAGCCATATAGGTCAGGTTTAGGTAACCTGGAGGCTCATTTCAAAATATTTTGTCCCTTTAGCAAGGAAAGGCAGGGAGAGGGAAGGAGGATGCTTGAATACATGGTGAGGAGAAGAAGAGGGGTTAAGTCATGAAAGACTGGAAGAGGGAATAATACTGAACTGGTCTTTGACCAGAAGAAAGGTCATATCATGGGAGATATTGGTGAGGTCTGGGCACAGGAGAGGAAAGCACTGATGAGCAGTCATTCCCATCAACCTGGAACTGGAACTGCCTGAAGTTCCAGCTGAAGGAAAGCTGGGCCTAGACATTCCCAGCGTGCTGGATGTACACAAGCAAGAGTGAGAGGAGACAGAAGAGCTGGACAGCTGTCCAGTGAATGTCTGCTGGCTCTCTCAGTAGCTGTACAAAGAAAGTCAATCTGCATCCAAAAAAGTCCCAGAGGGAGGCAATGAGACTGGTCATGAAAGGAATCTGGATTTATCAGGCATCATGTTCTTACTTTGGTAGAAGAAAAAAGTATTATTTCTGTTTATGCTGGTTCACCTAGACAATGGTTAGTCATCCTGCACTATCAATCACTCTGTCAGTTCATGTAGGGCAAAGCAGTACAGTGGATTTAGGTTCCAATCCTGCTGACATTTCACATGCTGCCAGAACACAGTACTTTTTTCCAGTTCATTTCTTTAAAAATTAAGAAGAAATAAAACATTACATGGCAATTATGCACTTGGTCATAATGTCAACTGTTAACATTTATGAAAACCCCAAACTAGAATTATTTATGCAGCCTTCATTTGGCCACCATGCAAAGGGTTGCAATATCATATTAAATCACATAGTTGAAGAGTTATTTATACACAAGGTCCCAGGTTTTTTTTCAGTATAATGAAGGAAACTTTAGCTACAGCAGAAGTCCAAGGCAAAGGGAGTTGTAAGGCTGAGAACACAGTTTAAGAGAATGTCCTAATGACTATCAGACACCAGCCTGGAGGATTCTCTTCTAGACTCTGGTACTTCTCGTGTAATATCAGACAGCTGACTTAAATTTGCCTTTCCCATATGATCTGCACTATGTTCTCCATTTTTTAGATGTCTGCTTGGTTTATAGAAATGCCTGCAGCCCAAGACCACATAGGGTGTGTATGGGGCTTGTGCTTTGAGCACATGAAGTGGTAGATAGCTCTGAAAAGATCTATTTCTAGGCATGCAAGATCCACCCCACAGTCAATGAAAACTTCTGACCTCGAGACCTTTGTGCTTCTCTTCTCTACCCACAATACTGTGTTCTATGAAACTGCCTTGTGAAAATTATATCAGAAATATTTGTGAAGCATTCATAGAGAGTAGGCATGAATATTAAACAAAATAGGCCAGGGAGAAATGAACAGTTCTGGGTTTACATCAGGGATCCAAGGGCTTGCAATAACCAGGGTACTAAACCACGTGCTGAAGAAAACCCTGCTGAAGAAAACTAAAGATGCTTGTTCATTAGCTGAAGTCTCTCCACCCTCTGTCCTCAGTGAGACAGAGATTCCCTGGAGAAAATAAAAAACAATATGGTCTTTAATCTCACAGTCTCGATGGATATACAAAAGGTGACACAAAATTCTGACAGTCTAAGCACCTTATGATTTCACCATACTATAAAAACTTTTAAGGCTTTTAACTCAATTTTACCTATGTGTGATGATATGCAGTAACTGGTTTTTTGTAACAAAGAAAGATGGAAATGTTGACTGACTTGATTAACTATCAACCTATTATTTGCATTCTATTTTACATTAAAATCACATCAAAACCCATGGCAAAGAAAATACCCAAAGATCTCTTTATCTCAGAGCCCCGTGATCCTTCTCAGTCCCTTTATTTGTGCAGGTATGGGATGGAAATTGCATTGGTTCCACCAGTCTGAGACTGAAATATGACTTCATGGCTGTGGTAACACTGCAGGGCTTCTCTTCTACATTTCACTAGCTTTCATATTACAAAACAGTGGTGAACATTGCTTTTGAACTGCTATTTTCTCTCCTAATTTGTTTTTCCCAAAATATCTCCTGCAAAATTTATGTCTTTTGCCTGAAGGCTCTCTGAGGAGGGACTACACTGGAGATCTGCACTGTCACCTTTCCTGTCCAATGTGTATTTGAGACTGTTGAGTGAGAGGGAGGCACCTAGGATCCAGCTATTGTTTCTAGGCTGTTATCACAATTTTATCACCCCTCCAACCATCAGAGCAGTAGTGCCTTGCCAAAAGTCTGGGCAAACTGCAGAAGGGTGAAATCCACTGATTCATCCAGTGCAACAGGAATTAAATTGATGGCATTAGTGGGCATTGCAGCTGAATTGTAAAACCCCTAAATCTTTCATTGTTCCACTATTTCTTACTTTTGCAAACCTGTGGTTTTGTTGGATACTGGCTGCTCTCTGATCATAGAGCAGAAGCCACCAAAATGCTGTATTGCCTATGCTTGAAACATTACCTTTGGCTGTGGAATTTCCTGTTGGGATCCTTGCTTTCATACCTCAGAACTGGATTACCTCCAAGTAAACTACACTGGGTGCAATCCAAAACCCTACAAAGCACAGCACCAGAAGAAGATCTGCTGCTGTTATATGCAGCAATATATGCCCCTGGTGTTCCTTGCTGTGGAATGATTCCTAGCTGGAACACATGAAAATGATTTGGCTGTAAGGTGTTGGTTGTGAGTCCCGAGGGCCTGGGCTCTCATGGCCTGAGTAAATACACTGTGTATTTTTGGCCCAAGGGTTGTCTCAGTGGAAACACCCTTGGAAAATCTCCCTTGCCTCGAAGGACAGCAGGTTACCCACAGAGTGTCCTTTGCTGACATGCCTTGCCTTTGGAAGGACCCACTCCTCTCCCCCTGTTCTCCACTGTGTGCCAGAAGCACTCAGCTGACTGCCACAGGAGTGGGATTTTGAGGGAGATTTGGGATGATATTCCTATGATATATGGCAGGGACAGCCAGAGGATTTACAGCCTTCCTCTAGTGCTCTCCTGCAAGTGTCATTAAACACAAATGTTGAAAATGCCTGGGACACAGGAGGTGCCTGGCCTGTGCCTTTACGTGAGCGTCCTCGGGCAATGGGAGATGCAAAACCAGTTTCAGATTGCAACCCCATGAGTTAAAAAAAAAAACAAACAAGTGAAGGGAATCCTTCTATAGAGAGAGAACACCATCACAGAGATGTTTTTTCTGTCATTCCTTCCTTTGGACCAATAAAACCCTGCGAACTTATGAGGATCTGCACTTGTCATTTCATCACTTACGAGCAATGCAGCAATTCCAAACTCATGTTTATAAAACTCTTACATCCCTTCAACATCTGTTTCCAATATATGTGAGAGCTGGGCTTATCTTTGTTGTCTCCTTCAGTCTGGCAGTTCTGCTTGGGATTAAAACCCCCCTTGAATGCACCATTCTGTTGATCTGGAATTTTGGACCAATCCAAAAAAGCTCAAGTGGAAATGATAGATCCTTCTGCTACATAAATGTCTTTCTGAACTTTTTAGAGTTCATTACACTGATGGACCAGAATATTTAATTATTGTCTTTCCTATCACTTTTTTCTTCTGCTGTTCTCCTCTGTTATGATTATAGAGTCAGAATCCATTTTATGATGGCTGAGTAAATTGTCTTGGCTATATTTCACACAACCCTATGAACCATCTCGTTTAACCCTGAGTCTATAACTTCCTATGGAATTATTTCAAAATAAATGGTATGTGGTAAAAATTAATGCAGGGTGGATGATTTGAGGTAAATTGAACATGTCTGATCATGTGAAGTTTTATACTACTGGAAGTTAAAAGATAAAAAGTAATTTTTTACTGACAGTGTTCATCATACTGATAGTTATTATTTCCAAAAATGTTCAAAAATTGCATTAATTTTGAAACAAGTTTTCCCTACCCCAAGTAAAATTTTTATATAACATATTCATAAGGGTATATTCTTCCTTTCCTATCCCCATCCTTTCTTTTTTTTCTTACGAGCCACACTGTTACTGTGTTTGCCAGATTGACTGTGCTTATCACCTTTACGGGACAAATAAGGAGAAAGGAAATAGAGTTTGCTTCAACGTGACTTGCACCTGCCAGCACAAATATAGCCCTTAAATTGGAGAGACAATTTATTTCATTTTTTTTTAAATCAGTCAAAGACTGCCAACATATGAATTGATGGAAGGTGCATGAAAAGCTCCAAAAAGGGGATGATCAGAGACAAAAGGAATAAGAGCGAATTTTATTTAAATTACTGTAATACACTGACACAACTACTTTTGTAACCACCTGGGATGAGTTCTGACAGCTTTTCCTGGTTTTTATTCACTCATTATTCAGGCAAAACTCCCACTAACTTCTCTCTCACGGTGTGACTAATATTTATGTACATTATCTTGATGTCACCTTGTTATGGATCACACAGATCTTACTCATTTAGCTCCAGGAGACAAGTATTTCACACTCTGAGACAGGCAGAGCTGTTACAGCCTAAACATGAAAAAAGGATTAGAAACATCATAACACTCATTACTGCTTCTCTGGGCAGCTTTATGCTCCCTTGGTAGAAACCTTTCTTTTCACATGCAGAACTGCTTTCTTTATACCATTCTGACAAATAAGTATGTAGCCATATGATGGCAGCAATATGCTTAAATATGTGGATTCCAACATTTAATACATTTTACTTGTCCAAGAAAGGAAGATACAACTCAAACCAGTGTTCTGGAGAGCAAGACACAGCAGTCAAACACTACATTCAGACTGAAACTGTCTCCGTTTCTGACTACAAAATAAAGATTGGCTACAGTTTTTGCTGCTGAGCAAAAAACAATTCTAATGAATCCAGTCATTCGTTCCAACGCCATTTCAACCTCTTTAAATGCCAAAGAAGCATTTGACAGAACAATTTGCCTTAGCACGGTACATGTACTGGAGGACACAGATTTACCTATGCACTCATCACTCCACAGTAACCAAAGGAAGATTAAAAAGTGCAAAAGTATCAAAATGAGGTCTATAGGTGAGATGCTGAAAATTTAAACTTTCACTGGTTGATCTAAATTTCTCCAAAACATGTCTTTTAGCAGGTGGTGAAATTGAATGAACACTAAATACAAGCCAAAAGGGAAAAATATTTCATAAATGTGCCATGCGTGATAAATTATTCAAATTATTTCCCAGAGAACTCTTAAATTCTCAAAAAGATGGTGTAAAAATAGTGGTATGTAAAATCTGCATGGACATGCAATCATGCCTATAAGGCTTGGATAAATAATTACAGCATTGACAAAGAACAACTTTCTTTGTAATTTCCTGGGTTTTCTCATCTTGTGATCATTGGCTTCCTCAGGAGATCATGCTATCTAGCCTGTACAAGGGTGCTCTTTTAAAGCTAAAAGTACAAAAAATAAAGGAGGCAGGATCTGGAAGGATAAGGGGCACTGGAAATATATTCCCTTAACACTCTGGTAGTAATTTACACTAATATTTTTCCCAAGGACAGCTCCACTGAAAATTTATTGAACACATATTTCTAGGCAGTGAGTTTGAACTCCGCTGATTCCAGAGGGAGAAATGTTTCATGGAAAGGAAGTGGCATGCCTGCAGCCTGGACAGTAAGAGACTCTTTAGATAAATACAGATACATTCAAACAAAACTTGATGTCCCTCTAGACCTCAGTTCAGAATAAAGGTTGGAGCAAATCAGGAGCTGAGGGGTCAGACCCCTCCAGTACCTGCTGTGCAACTCCAAACAGACCTAAAGGGGCACAACAGTACTTGAACAACTTGGAGAAAATTGGGTAACACAACTTTACACCTCTTCCTTCTTTGTTTATTTTAATTGCTCTCTCTCAGCCTTTTTTCCCTAGTCCTTTACTAGTTTGTGCTGTTACTAAACAAGGAAGATTATTCAGGAAAAAACCAAAACAAAATAAAACATATTTTCACTGATTTGATTTCTTGATAGTGGAAAGAAGCATTTTTTTTAATTCAACAGATTAAACACATTACAATAGATTTTAATATTTTAAGAATGTTAAAGCACAATCTCTCATCAAGGGATCCAAATAATTTCCGGAAACAGCTTTGTGGTAGGAGATGATATATGGAGAAGATTAAGGTGTTTCAAAAAACAATAAATATCCATTTGGTTTGTGTGTGTCTGTGAATTAAGAACACAAAATGCAATTCTTTCTTTTTAACAGATGGTTTCTTACAGATAATTTTGAGGGTCCAGCTGTATTGTCTACTTTCATGGCCATGTAAAGAAATGTAATGCACAAAGAAATGGAGAACATGAAAACTTTGTAGTTTTTGTAGTTTAATTGAAATAATTAAAATCCAAAAAGGTCCTGAAAACCACATGGTGCCTTGTTCTTGACAAACATGCTTTTATGTATTTATCAGCAACTGAGCTCTGCTATCTACTGAATGCTGAAGATATCATGTCATTGACCAACAGATTCCACCAAATGAAAAATACTAAAGTAATGTGATTTTATTTTTAAAAAAGTAGCAACTTTCAGGGAATATAGATTATTTTTAGTGAACCTTTCAAAATTTAAGTATTTGTACAGGTTTTAGAAATTAATGGTTCCTATCAATGTGAGTTCACACGCAAACAGAAAATCAGTTAAGTCCAGTAAAAAGTTCTTGTTCCATTAACCTCTCCCACATTAATATTCTTTTCTATAAGAAAGGGAGGTATGTCATATTTTTCATCTCCCATTCTTGCACTATTTACTGGTTTGATCCTGCAAGCTGCAGCTCCAAAGATCAGATCTTTCTGAATCAGCTATGCTTGTATAAAAAAAACATCTTGAAAGAAATGTGGCCTTATAGATTCATTCCCCAGTAATCCCTAAACCTCACCTATCACCATGTTTTCAGGTTAAAAAAACAAAACAAAAAGTAATCTGCATTTAGGGAATTTCTTGTAACTTTCCCAGTCCTGTTTGATTCATAACTCAGGGCTACCAGCATGAGCAGTGTCAGACCAACAAGTGCTTTACCAGAGAGCACCTTGGACCAAAGCTGGAGTCAGGACTGACATTGCTAGTGACTGTAGTTACAATGTTATCCAATCAAAACTTGATTGGAGTATTAAATGTATGATACTTGTGTGAAGGACAGTCTGTACCTTAGGACTTTTTTTTTTGAGAACTGATAACAGTCAGGCTGCTCAAAAAAAAAAGAAGGATTAAAATTAAATGTGTATTTTTCTCAATTGTGCTGCATCTGTTTTCTGTCAGAATGAATCCTGCTGATCTTGGTTTCAAGGTTTCCATTCTGTGTGCTTTTGAACCAAGGTCAAGCAGTAGGCAGCCGAGGAACCTTGAAGGTGTCATTGGCTAGAAATACATAAGCTTTATAGCTACACCACTAATTATTTATCATTCATAGAAGGAAATATAGATGGGCAACATGATATAGATACTGATACTTCTATAGCTGCACACAGATCAGAATGGCAAAAGACAGAAGCTTAAGATTATTTGGCTGTGCATGTGAGTATACAGGTGCATTCATTAGTGAGTGCAAATGTCTATATGGTGATATGTGTTCCAGCCTCTGTGTTCAGAACTAAATTGTTTGCTGTATGTGCTATATTGCTCACACATATGGTCTAAGATGCCTGAGAAATCTATGAAGGGAAAAATCCATGCACAGTTCATAGAAGTGTCTGTGTGGATACACATTTAATTTAATTTAATTTAAATTTAATTTAATTTTTAATTTAATTTTATTTGAATTACTGTAATACACTGACACAACTACTTTTGTAACCACCTGGGATGAGTTCTGACAGCTTTTCCTGGTTTTTATTCACTCATTATTCAGGCAAAACTCCCACTAATTTCTCTCTCAAGGTCTGACTAATATTTATGTACATTATCTCGATGTCACCTTGTTATGGATCACACAGATCCATACCTGTCTGACCAACAAGTGCTTTATCAGAGAGCACCTTGAACCAAAGCTGAAGGAGTCGGGGCTGCAGAACCTGCAGGGAGCAGAGGTGTCTGCATCCCAGCCTGACTGCCACTCATCCTTGATCTACAACTCCCAGCTTCTCCAAATCTTCACTTTGGCCACTAGAAATCACAGAAAGGACCATGGACATTGCTGGCCTTTGGATCATGTCTCAAATGTAAGGGAAAATTGTTTAAACAGGTGCCAGTAGTACCATGAGAACTGAAAGATACCTGTATAACAAGGTATGGCAATTTCACTGACATGTCACCAGATGTATACTTCCACACTTAACTAGGACTTCATGGGTGCTTCCACTATATTCAAATTTTCCCTGCGTGTTTTGACCTTTTCCCCTCAGAATATTGCTTCTAATTTTCGGTCATTTGCCATATGAGATGAAATCCACACACAGTTCATAGAAGATTCAAACAGAGTTTCTGCTGCTTCTGTTTTCATTTTATTTAGGTTTATTTTTCTAAACCACATGTTACCTTATACCTTGCCAATGTAACTGGTTTGGAAATAACGTATTAATTCAAACAATGTTTGTTTGGAGGAACTCTCTGATAGCTTTCAGCTGGCTAAACACACTTAGATAGCATCCTGTTGGTTTCTGAGACAGAAGTGAAAGGCTGATCTGCTTACCAAGAGACAGCTTTGATGCAATATCCTTACAATATATGAGTACTTACACTTTTATATTCCTGGTGGTAGTTTTTTCTCAGGAGTCCTTCAAGCGCCAAAGTTCATGCAGTTCATGTTTATATTAAATTAAAACTCCAGCTAAAATATTTGCAGACAAATGCTGCATTCTCAAACTCTACGGAAGCCATTCAGACACATCTTCTACACAGATAACAGTGTGGGCTAAGCAGATAATTCCATGACAAATCACCTCTACTGCTGTTTATTTTGGTAGAAAGTAGTTGCTAAATTTGTTTTCATGCGTCCAAAATGAAATGTAATTTGATAACACTTCTACTGAAAACACAAAATGGGTTCAGAAAAGGAAACTGCAATTCAGATTTGTTTTAAAACATTTCACAAACTGCCTGATTATTTTGTTTTCCTGGGAAAACAAAAATCTAAATGTGCCATGTGCAAAACTGAATGAAATTCAATGTGTTTCTAGAATGAACTTGAAATACTAGTAGTTAAATATAATGATTCATAACCATGTTTTGATAGTGCTTTTCTCTTTTACTGCTCTCTGAAAGCCTTGTAGGAGCAATCAAGAAAAGCAATTATGAACAAATAATGTTAAATGCTGTATGAATAACAGTGTATCTCTTTTTAGCATAAGAATATTTCCCTTCCAAGTGAAAAAAATGAAGCTATTTTACTAGTGTTGTGGCAACATATTTTATTGTCTACTTTAATTAAGCTCAACACCCCTGAAGTTTACTTAGAGAATGGTCCAACAATATAAAATATCTTTATTACGGCACACCCACAGCCACACAATAAATATTTCCTTTTCTAGCTGCCTGTGAGAATGGCATTGGCTTAAAGGTAATTTGTAAGGGAAAGATACAGTAAATAAATGTTGTGAAATGTAGGTAGATATAATCATTATTATTACAACACCATGTTATTTACTGCTAAACCACTGGTAGTTCAGTTTGATGAGGGCAGCATAATCAGGTGATCAGTAATTAATCATAATTAATAATATCCAAGTTCCATGCTGGTAGGACAAAGCAAGTATAGAAAAACAGCAGCTGCCACTTGCCTATCTCACAAATGCCTTGCTCTATTTATTGGCTTTACACAGAAGAAGAACATCTTTTGTGAGATTGTGGGCAGGATATTTGCTCTTCTGTGAAGGGAAAGGCCTCTTTCAACTACTCAGCTTACAAAAACAAAAACAAAAACAAGTATAAGTAAAAATACAGAACATGAATAATTTGAAGATTCCCCAGTTTCAGTATAGTAAGATTATTACCCATTTCTGGAACCCATAAGAACTTTCCCACTAAAACCCCCACCTTTGAGGTTATCAGGAGAGGTCCATGGTCCATGGTATGATTATTGATAATTCCCTTCCTTTCAAATCCCTGATAAGAAGCCATGACTGCCACTGCCAGTCTGTCACAACCAGACACTGTCTGCACATCATGCACGGGGGTTTTCGTCTCTCATTTCATATTTACTGCACAAAAGAACCATAACTGGCAGTGTTGATGTAAGTCTTAACATTTGTTTCAAAAGAATGTACTTAATGAATGTGCTTTTTTAAAAAAAAAAAGTAAATTTTGACTTCAGTCAAACCTTAGGATATTTGCTGGAGTAAAGCCAAAACCAACCCACCCTAAACAAAATGGAATCCCTGAGAATGAATCCCTTCCCAAAACTAAGAACAGGTTTGGTCCTGCGTTTCTGAAGCTGGATAGATTCTATCAGTACCACATAATTACTCTCATGGTTTCTTACAATGCCTGCTAGAACAGAGCAGTAGACCTGAAATGTGTCAGTGGACTCCAGAATGACAGCCGTCTCCCGAATAAAGGATGTTTTCTGTCAGCAGCCCTCTACCAGAGCATAAACCTTCCTGGTTCCTTGGGATACACCTGCCCTCTCGTGTGTGCACAATCTCAAGCTTAAGATGCAGTTTCTGCAGCAGCTTTACTGTCTGTGTGTGCATGCAGGTTCAGACTCAGGTCCAGCACACACCCCCGTGCTCATGGCAGAGAAACTCTCTGCTGCACGAGGAGCACGGAGGGAGGACTGGGATCTGATTTATGATCCAGCTCTGTTGTTACAGAAGGCAATGGGCATGGCTGAATTAATTTGTCCTGGCTCCAGTCCTCCAAAACCATATCAGCTTGCCATGTCCTTCCACCATGACTCAATGGCAACATAACCTCAGAGTTCTATTAAAAATCTCTTAGGCGTGAAACACACTTGTGCCTCCTGAGGGAATCTTTATGAGATTACGTAGCTCTGACATGAAGCGGGTTAGTGAATTACAATATAGAAGAGAATTAAGTGAGCCTAGGAGAAAAATAAAATTTCTGGAAATATTTAAAGGAAGAAAAAGTTTTACTCTAGGCACCAAGCAAAGAAGGCCACAGAGGGAATATGATTCTCATCTGGATGCAACAGGAGAATACAATACAAGGTTAAAAAGTGAAGAATTTAATATTTGTTCATACACATCCCCAACATCAACCAGCCCTGCAGGGACACACATGCCTGCTCCATGGAAAGCAGGGTGGATATAACCTACATGATTTAATTTTGGAGCCCCTGTGATTCAGAAGCAGGACCACAAGTGGAATAGGTAAGGCAGGCCGTATCCCCCACGGTGCACTCAAGGTGTGAGACCACAGGGCATCAGACCCTAACAAGAAGGTGGATTTTGGGAATCCCACTGGCACAGCTGTGGGTCCTACACACACTTCAGCTGCAGCCCATCCCTGCAGGTCCTGTAGAGCAAACCCTGTTGATACACAGGTGTAATGCAGATGTTTGCAGTGGTGAGAGCAGGTGTGGGATCTGTCATGAAAGGTGCAGCACATATGGAAAAACTGGGAAATCAAAAATTCTACTGTGAAAACTTTTAAGTATCAAGCCCAGGATGAGTAAACATAAGCTATGGGGGCAGTCTGTGCACAACTCTGGGGGCTGCAACTTTCAGGTCTTTCATATCTCTGTGAAACACAAAAATATGGACACACTAGAAGGGCAAAGTACAAAAGAATAAGTATCACACTATAGAAAACAGGTATTTAAACAATTATCTGGTGAAATTTCTTATCCTACATACGTTTCCTAATTTCCTTTGCACGACTAAAAATGAATTCTCTGTAAACCTAGTTAGAATACCGTGATAAATTGAAAACCACCACAAAGTAAACCTGAGTGAACAGAGAATGTACATCGCCTGGGATATCACACCTTGCTTTATAAATAGGTGTACAAGCTATGTAGAAGAACATTACTGATGATGAACATTAGAAAGTACAGGCATTTTCATGAGCCTGAACTGGGTTTATCCCTGCAGTGTCTATGGAATATGAAGGGTTAGGTGGAGGCAAGCCCTACAGCCCGTGGGGTCAGTCTTGCCCCCAGACACACATGCAAGTGTCATTTATGAGCTACAGTGCTCGCCAACGCTTGCTGACTTCAGAAAGTATGTGCACAAAACCGTGGGCAAGACTGAACAGCCACTTTTCAAACTGAAGTTTGTTCACAGAAATGCAAACACTTTTTGCAATCTGATTCTAATTAACAATAGAGTCATTCATTCGTTCTCTAACAAACGAGCAGAAATCCCCTTCCTTTAGCAGTACACAGACATTTGATAGTAACTGAGTATTTGAGGTGATTATGTGTTACAAGATCTGATTCTCTTGTATTTAAGATTCAAGTCTTATTTCCATCTCAGCTATAGGCCACAAAACCACTATGCTGGATTATTTGCTTAGGGGCATTGGAAGAAGAAATCTTCCACATACAGCTGCAAAGAAAGCAGTGTTTTGACACAATGAAGAGAACTTCTGGGTTGTCCTAATACATAGCTCCTAATCCACAGAACAGAAAATTACCTGCTAAGTGTCAGCAGGAGCAGCTAGCACAGTCCTTTTTCTATGGTCTGAGATCTCTCTCACATGAAACTTGCCTGTGATTCCATTGATCCCAACTAATAAAACCAGATCTGTGAGGAAGTATCCCTCAAGTTGCTGGCAATACCCAGTTGCTAGTATGCAGTTGATGCAGCTATCAAGCTACTGCCACTTCAAACAAACAAACAAATAAATAAACAAACACAACCCCCCCCACACACAAAAAAAACAAGCAAAAAAAAAACCTCACAAACAAACAAAAAACCCCCCACCCTGTTGACCATTAAGCAAGTATTTTAATTGCAAAAGAAAAAGTAAAATGTTTGCTACAGTAGAAACTAAGATGCTTGCCACAAGAGCCTACTTATGTTTCTGTAGTTTATGTTCAATTTGTTGTCCACCAGAATTCCCAGGTCTTTCCCAGCACAACTGTTTCTCCAAGACTCTTGTTTAAATCATGAAATCTTCAAGTCTGGAAATACATTTTTGCTTTCTTCACTCATGCAAACAATATACTGGTGTGATATTCCATTATAATATGCTAATAAATAATATTATTTCTAATGTACATAGTGTACTAAAGTATGAATCAATGGATTAAGGTCAAAATTCTCCTGAGTAATTTTGCAAGCATTCATCTAATTTTTTTAACATGTGGACACATTTCTTAATGCACATTTTCAAAAAGACAGATGTTTCCACTGCTTTAAGAGTTTAACAATCTTTTGTGCAACTGAAAAACGCAAATTTTGTCTATATGTAAAACTTGTCTCACAAACATCTTGCAAGTAAACTAAGAGACTGTAACATTCCAGGCCATGCCAGGTGTTCAATACTTTCTCATAAATTCTTGATTGCCCAAAGCAGTTCCATACAACTAATATGGCCCGTGGCAGAAGGTTTGGAAATAAATTATCTTTAAGGTCCCTTCCAACCCAAACCATTCTATGATTCTGTGATCTTAATGGGTATGAAAACACAAAACATTGGGACCCAACCTTCCGGTGCCATGAATACACCTGCAGTGCTCCTAACAGGAATATTCCTCTGCTCATTGTGAAATGAAAATGTTGGTTCATGAAAACCAGCAACAGTAGTGGCCATCACAATTTGCCTACTGAAATATCTCACTAGGAAGCCAACAATCCATTTTTTTAATTGCTTGTTTGGGTAAAAATAATTGCCAAGCATTTCAAGTACCACTGGCAGATCATGAGTAGAGGTTCAGTTCTAATGTTATAATGGCATTTTTTGAGGATTAGATGCAAGAATCTTAGTGTATAGCATAGCAAATATTTTACTTTTACTTTTGTAATCGAAACAGTTGCTAAATGGTTAACAGGGTTTTATGTTCAGTTTTTGTTTGGTTTTTTGGGGGGTTTTTTTTGGGTTTTTTGTTTGTTTGGTTGGTTTTTTTTTAAGTGGCAATATCTTGATAGCTGCATCAACAGAAGATTTTCCCTCTAAAAACAGTAAGAGTTTGTAGCACTTATAACCTGCTTAGCAATTTCTGGGTTTCCCCAAAGAACTTTTTCTAAAAAAGAATCATTAGGGGTGTCTTTTTTCACTCATTCTCCGTGTGTGACAATGTAATTTATGAGTATCAAAAGTCTCCAATGCTACTTGTAATTCTTTGCCTGACAGGAGGTTTCTCCGATACACTTGCACATTAGCAAACATTTACCTATTTTCAATAAAAATATCTAGTCAAACTATCTTTTTCTGGTTTAAGTCAAATTTTTGCATAGCAGCTGAACTACTTGGAAGTGTTTTAAATAGAAAAACAAGGTCTAGTATGTGAGTGAATAATCAGCATCAGAATAGTAATCACCTATTTGCTTGACAATTATTAGTGTGATGCTATCCCCCCAAAAAGGACCATGTGGTTAATGATTCTCCCTAAAATTTAGTGTGAAGAGATGGCAACACATGTCTTCATTCAGGAGAGAGGAGCGGGGCAGGAGTACACGCTCCTTTCAGCTCTGTCATTTCAGGCTCTGTCTCTGACTACATGCAGACATGGATGTGACATTCCTGGTGGGGCAGTGGCCCGGCACTGTCGGATTCCTGCTGCAGGAAGGAATGGTCAGCCCCTCTGACTGCCAGGGGAAGGAATGCCATTCCCTGCCTGAGAGTGTCCAACACTGATGCCTGCAGCCACTGCTGCTGACAAGGTCCAGGTCTCACAAAAAGGTGCACACTTCTTACAACAAGAACTATCTGAGGATTTTTTTCTTCCAGAACCTTTCTGGCTGTTTGCCTGCATCTGTCTCAAGCACAACAAATTCATAGGTGGTTCCAGGATTGCATTCAGACACTCAGTATGAAGATTTTTAGGTCTTACCACAAGCTATTTTTAGCAGTGGATATTAGGACACTCATAAGGAATTCCATGCTAATGTGCTGCACAATCTGAGGCAGTACCTGGTTCCAGCAAGTTTGGTCAGAGAGGATTCCAGGAGTGAATAATGTGGCACTGCCTTTGGTTCAACTGCTGTGCTAGAGTCATGCTTTGCATAGCAGGACACACAGTTCCCAGCAGCTGTTCCAAAAAAATAGTATTTGTCCTTCTTTGGGGCTCCAGCTCGTCCCCTTAGTAATTGAAATAGTTGCTCATGCAAGTCCTCTGTAAAATTTTACACCCACCTTTTTAGCCATTGGATCGTTTACCTGACATTTCTGAGATTCTAGAAATTCTGAGATTCAGCTCTGGATTTCTATAGCTTGGAGGAAATTGTGCCAGTTCCTGCTTAAGGGAAGTCCAGGATGGACTGCATTACTTCCTAGATTACCTAATGTCCATTTCAAGTCATTACTAATAACACAGCAAATTTATTATTATAAATTTTACCAGTAATTTTAGCAAAATAATAATAAACAACCGAAATTCCTATGATAAAGCTTTATCTTTCAAATATAGGTACTCTGAGTAGAGGTACTAAATGTAAGGAAGTGGCATGATTTAACTCTCTCTTATTTCTTGAGTTAGTCTCCACAAAACTGGGCCAATGGGATAAATCCAGTTGTGCTACAAAGTCTGTAATTTTCTTTTCAAGTATGTACTAAAAATTAAAATAAATGCAGAAGAACAACAACACAGCAAAAACTTAAAAAGAGGACAAAAAGCTTTAGGAAAACTTTTGGTCCATTGAATTTCCCTGCTACTGGACATTAACCCACAACATATGCCTAACTTGATGTATTTTGGCAACATTGTGGAGAAGATACTGATGGCGTTAGAAATAAAGTTGTAACTTTATTTCAGTGCGATCCATAGGAGTCTTGCACTGAAGCTTTAAGAAAGCCAAGTGTGAAAGTGGAATTGCTTTCAAGTGGCAAAACCTTTGTCCTCCAAAGCTATTTCTTCTGGGTAAAGTTCAGAGTTCTTGCTCTCGGTGTTGAGAGGATTTATGGACCTTGTTTGTCCACTCTTCCAAATGCACACAACATATGTGTAGGTTAGCTGCCAGCTGTAGAATCCAGCCCTACCTCCTGTTGGTGAGGTTTGGCTGATTTCAAGTGCCCCAGGTATGTTCATAATGGCTTTGAAAAGAGCTGCTTGGACATTTCCCTCACAGCCAAACCATTCTCCCAGCGCCTGTGCAGCTTTCCGGGATTCACCAGGTGACCTCTTTGTGCCACATTGTTTACTCCAGAATTTCTGTGAACTCAAATATTTATTTATTTCGACATTGAATAAGGGAAGCTAAAATACTTTCAGAAAATACTACTTGAAGTAAGAACAACGTTCATAAATTGCTCTTGCAGATGCAAGCAAAAGCTGATTTTAAAAGAATTGTGCTTGTGAATCAAAAATCTGTCTTAAACCTTTTAACATGATTTCAAAAAGATTGTCTCCAGTGTAGCAAGCATTGCTGCTTATACAAATGCACTTAACTTGGGTGAAGCTGCAGAAACCTTGGCATTTCAGCCAATAAACAGATTCTATAAACGGGGCAGGGGGGGGAAACCACTTTAGAATGTGGCCTCTGGGTTCTGCTACTGTCATTTAAGAGGAGAAATACATTATAATAGGTAGAGGAGAAATGTTACTCTATAGTGGTTTTTGTTTTACAGCAGGAGTTTTAACTGTCTACTTTTAGTAAATTATCTTGAAAGGAAATGACAATGATTTCCACACTATGTTTTTTCCTATAAAACCCTAAAAGGCAAACAAGTATAGTATGCCTTGACTGTGGGATTTTTAGTGGGTAGAAAAGGGTGGCAGAATTCCTCTAAGCTGGATTGTGGTCTAGCAACAAATAAATGTTTTGTTTTATTGCCAGTTGTGAGGACTGAAGTAGGTGGGTACCTCACTAGGGTAAAAATCAGAGATTTAAGTTGAAACAGACTAAATTATCCTACACATGATGGCTACTTTCACAGTTAACACAGAATTTTCTTCTCCTGCCCTTTCAGACTGACTGGACCTTGCTCCTAATAGTGACCACAAGAACGAGAGAGGATGCTGGTTCTCGTTGTGGAAATGGTAGTTTGGCAACAAGATGAATTTGGTCCATTCTTCCCTGCTGATCAGTGGATCATAAAGACTTCAGATTCTCTAAGCCTTGGCTGTATTTGAAAAAAAAAAATAGTGGTTACCTTTCATATAAAAAATCTGAGTGTCCCACACCCCATTGTCTCCATCTGCTTCAGGGTAAGAAAAGTAAATACTTCATTTTGTTGTGTTCTATCACCAACTTCCCTCAGTATGAAAGTCAGCCCTGTAGGTTAATGATGGCATTTCATAGTGATAAATCAATCCATATCTACTTTAAAAATCATGCTTTTTTAGCAGTTTTGCTTATTTCTCTACTAGGATTTAAAAAAAGCTTTCAGTCCAACAGCATTACAAGCATTGTTTCCTTTGGAAGACCCACAAATATGACTGGGTTCATACCACACAAAAATGCTCAAATGAAGGGGGGTATCACCCACCTATTTATAACCACCCAGTGCTACCAAGTAAAGCTGAATGAATTTAAAAAAAAAAAAGTTCCAGAACTGACAGGAATCTCTATATACTTTGCTCTCTAGGAGACAAAACAATAACATCCAGCCCAAATTAAGATTTTTTTGGTCTTAGATTGGTTCAAACTATTTTGGGTGCAATCATACTGGACCTTCTGTTTTTCAGTATTATGAATGGTCTTTTTAATATTTCATAAATCTTTAGAGAGAAACATAGTTTAAAGCTGAGTACAGCTAAAAAATATAAACAATCAACCTTTTGCTATTTACTACATGCAACCTTAAGCCAAAATACAAGCCTCCCATACAGCTCCTTCTCCCTGATCCCTTTTAAAAGCTGTAATTAATGTATAGTTTGCAATGTGTTTCCTCCTCTTGCTTTTGTCTCTACTTGCTGAATTTGCACTTATTAAATTGTCACTTCAAGGAATGAGTCTGAGGCTGAGACAAATGGATTTCCTTGTTTCTGTTTTGCTTCTTTGCCCTTCAGTTTCCCAAAATATGGTGGCTGTCGAGAATCAATAATGCTTTGTAAAAAAATGCCAACAATTTATACTGATAGTCTGACCAAAGTGGGGTATTCAATGAAATGCAGTGCTGAACAGTAAGAAAATTTGGGCTCTGTTTCCTTAGGGTGCACTACAACAGGAAATACTGCTGAAATATAAGGGGCATTATCCAGGGAGATTTTCAATGTGAGCTTATGGATGCCATGAGACAGGTCAGATGAAGTAAAAATCAATGTAAATTCACCAAGAGCAGCTTACTTCAAGGACTACAGTGTGGCAGCTCAGCAGGGAAGATGGGAAGATGATTATCAAAACAAAACCACATCAGACCCCAAGGAAACCAAAAATATAGATATTTCAAAAATTACAGCCTTAAAAAAACCCCAATAAACAAATAAACAAAAAACCCCAACCAGAGATAGAGGCCTCTGTTACAAAGATCTAAATTGTGGGGAAGAGATGTTGAAATGGATTTTTGGACAAGCTAAATATAATCATACACAAAAGCCTTAATATTTGAATTCTTTTTTGGAAGAGTTCTAGTATACTAGGCACACTTTCCTCTTGTGCTCCTGGTATATAAATTAAGGATATGGTACAAAATTAATGCAGCCACTTCAGCGGAAAATCAAAACAAAAGTGCTTTAATTTTTCTCATCTACCAAATTCTGACAGGGAAAAAAAGTAAGAGAAATCTGATAATGGCCATTATAAAGAATTAACTAAACTCAGGAATAAAAAAAAAAAAAAAACCACACCAAAAATTGTAACAAGGAATACATTTACTTCTACTAAATTTCAACATTGAGAAAATAAGCTGATTAGAGGAGTCTACATTTTGAGGGGACATTTTTCTTTAGATAAGAAGGAAAGTGTAAAGTTATATGTACTAAATACTAATTTTCACAACCCAAAAGACACAGTTGTGCTTTAAAGACACAGTGGAATTGTATTTATCTACTTTGGCTTGGTAAGAGCTACTTTTTCTTGGCTTTTTGCCCAGAATACATTTACTCCTTCTGCAAAAATGGTATAGCAAATTCTAAAAAGAAAAGGAACATGCTACAGAGACACAACACCAGAACACATTGATGATAAACATAACATACTTAGGGATTACTACCTTCAGTAATCCAAATTTACATTAATCTGTACAAGGAGAATAATATCTTGATAGTAAAAAGAAGTGGAAACTTCAGTTTATTGACAAAACAGGAGCAGGCACACCAGGCCTCAGAGCAGGTTTGAACACCACCCTGGAAAGAACCTCCCGAAGTTCTGAGGATCTAAAAGTTCACTTCTAGCGTTGCAGAAACCAACCAAATAACTGCTGACTAAACCTTCATAAAATGTATTGAATGTACCAACATTAATATAGAACACTGAGAAGGTGTTTCTAAGGAGATTTTTTCCCCTTTACATCCAAGAAGAAATTCTGCCATCTGACTGACTTATATAATGGTCTCTAGCTGGGATAATACTGCATTAGAAGATTAACTAATGCAGAAAACAAGCCCTTAATTACTGTTTTTGTCTGCTGAGTATGAATGTTTCATAAACTTCTATCAAACTGTCAAATCTTATGGTGTTCAGCACACAGGCACAAGTTTGTTTTTTTTT
>VXAX01000411.1:0-65708 GCA_013399835.1 Leptocoma aspasia | reverse complement strand
CCCCCCCCCCACCTTTTTCTTTTTTTCTTTCCTCTGGGCAAGTTCTTGCACATTAGGTTAGCACTGATGGACAGTAGCATTGTAAACTGATTCTGGAAGGGGTCTCAGAAACTGAGTTTAAAACCACTTTTGTTTAATCCACTTAGAAATTATTCTTGCAGCAATTTAGGGTTAATCACGGTGTGATGAATGATAAAATGAGATACTGATACTCCAGGACCAGATTAATTTTATTATTAGGAGCTAAAAAATAGGTTCTGCTTTAGGACTTTCATAAATACTTTTTCTAATTAAAGAGTGCTTAAAAAGTGTATGATACAGCTATTTAACTTTCATCAATATTGAATATACCTGTGATTTAGTTAAATTATCCTTAAAAATGCACTTATGAACTGCCTTTAATATTTATAAAGAGGCCTGACTTGTCCTCTTGTTGGGGTTGAAAGAACAATATTGGTTTAAGAATCTTTAAGTGGAGAAGAGACAAGAACTAGTGTACTTGAAAATTTCAAAAATTGAGGCAAATTATACTTATATTTGGAAACTATTTCATTTAAATTGACTGTGTGCCCTGAAGACTTTGGTATACACAGATCTTTTTGTTTTACTATCTGAAAATAAGTGTGTTCCTTGTCTTTTTCTTTATATATGTATACCTATATCTATGTACACACACCTGTGTTGCCCCAGTGGTACTTTCACAGTTGAGCAAAGTTGGTTTTTTGGGTTTTGTTTTGCGTTTTTTTTTTTTTTCTTTTTTTATTATAGCAAGCAGAAATAATGTAGTATAAATCCCTAGTACCTTCAGAGCATACCTTTAGAAGTTAACCACCTTTGTCATTCATTTATAAGGGACCAAGGTAATAGACATGTTTTCAGTAAAACAGATTCATACTGAGTAGCAAGAGTACTCAAAATAGTTACAAAAATGTAAATCACTTTTTACAAGTTATGATCTAGGTGTAGTATATGTAAAACACACTCAGAAATGAAGTAATTCTCCTTCTAACATACTTGAATATTTTTTCTGTAAAAAAAAAGTTAACAAAGTTGTTGCAAAAACAGAATATATTTTGATTTTAAATGGTTGTCTTCCAGTAACATCTATGCTAAAATCTTTCCAATTTCCTCATGGTGTAAAATATGCCATAAAATCTGATTACAGTCCCTAGTTAATAAATAAGAGTTTTGTGGGGGTTTTTTAAAAAGATTTTTTATGTTAAATTTTATTGCAACATTGAATCCCATGGAAAAACTTACTGTGTTGGAAAAGTTATTGTATTTAAAAAAATTATGCGTATTTAACCTGGTTTTACTCTACAGGGCTGGAGAACATGTGGAGTTGGTAAAGCCAACAAAGGATGGAACACTGACAGTGTCTTTGGTACAGCAGGAGCTAATGATTAGTTTCTGCTTATTAACCTAGTCCAGCTTCCTCCGTAAGGTTTGAATTATAAACCCACACACTAAACAAAAAAGTGAGGGAAGGCTCAAAGGAGACCAACAGCCTCAGAGTTGAATTTAGTTCTAGTTTTAGGCAGATTAGAACAGGCGAGCTCCTGGTCGGAATTCTGGTGCCAGCCAGCAGGGCTCCCTCCTGGGCAGCTGCTCTCATGAAATGCACTGGCTTTGAATTCCTTAAAATTATTTTGGCATTTAAAAGGGTTTTTCCTTTGTTCCTATTTAGTGAAATGATTTACAATATTAATTTTCTATTAATATTAATTTTTGCAGTCATGTATTTTAGGAGATGGCCAGATTAGCTTGAAGTTGGCCATTCACATACATTTTTTTGTCAAAGCTTCTACAGAAAATTATAGTTATCACCTGAAACTTTTAATTGCTACATGCGTTTTTTTTTTAAATTACTATTGAGTGTAAGTGTAGGGCATTAATGGTTATTGTTCTAATATTCAAGTTTTTTCTTGCTGACTTTAGTCAAGCAGAACTTGTCTTTGGGAATTTTGCTGACTGAAGACTGTGTAATTGCCCAGTAATTAACATAGTTAGGAGATATCACTCTACATGTAGTTTGCACTTTGGAACCCGAATGTTCTGCTGGTTTTTGCAGCATTGCCAGAAGGAATACTTTTGCATAGTAATTTCTGAATAAATTTCAGTAGTTCTCTTTAAACAGTGCTGGTTTCAATAGCCGTTAAGCTCTGTGAGTATGTAAGGCCCTTGTTACCTGAAATAATTCCATGAATTCTCAGGTATATTATTTCTAATTTCACTGTGTGCTTGTATAAATAACTAAGTGTCCACTTCAGCTTGTTACTGTTTTGATCTTGTAACTGTATTCCATGTGCCTGGAAGTTTTATACTTCAGGATGAATATCTTTTAGGCATGCATTTATTTCCAGTTTAGCAAAGGTCTTAGAGGACTTATAACATTGTGTTTTAAAATAAATTGCATGGGAGAAGGAGCAGTTGATTTCTTTTAAACTGGGAAGATGTGAAGCATTTTGATTTTGTCTGTTTGTTTGGGGTTTGGGGGGGGAGTTTAACTCCTGTTGAATGAGAAAGAATTTTTCCTTAATTGTTAACTGACATGTGATATTCTTGGTATCAGTGCCCTCCTCACATACTTGGTCCTTAAATGTCCTGGTAACTCGCTGAGTATGGAACCTCTTAGGAAATGTCTCCCTCTTTCTGTGAAGGGCCTGGTAGTTCTGACAAGTCTTGGTCAAAAGCCTTGGGTCCAGAGAAGAACCGTATTCTGGAAATGTATAGTAGGCATAAAGAATCAACCTGAAGTGTTAAATTATTTTAAAGTGTTCTGATCTGATTAAAAGAAGAGCATTTAGTTGTTGAGCTTGAATCCTGTTTTCACTCTGGCCTGGTCTGGAATCTGTTTGCAGCTCCCTCAGTGTATTACAAAGGCATTGATGGCAATCAGCCTTTTCTGTGAGAAATAAATATTTTATATTTTTTTGATTGCAACAGAGAACATACAATTATGATAATATCCATTTGGTCAAAGATCATGTGATGAAAAGTGTTGTGTTGCATGCTTAGGAGCAGACCAAAAAAAAGAAGAAAAAAAGGAAGATAATGTGCACAGACATTCTGGCAGCAGTGTTTTCTGCTGGAGAGCACATTAGCATTTTCATTTTACTTGTTCATGAGTTGGGAGTTGGACAATGTGAAACCTCTCCAGTTTGCTTCCTAAAAGTCATATGAAAATGAATTTTAAGTCACATCGTGAGTTGCTTCTTCATGAACTGGACCATCTCTTTGGAAAGCATGGGAAATCAAGTTAATCTGCTTGATATGTGAACAAAAAGGCATTAAGTCTTCTTTTTAAGTGTTAGTAAAGGGAGAAAAAGGTGCAATGATGATGCACTCTTTCTGTGTGGGAGGAAGAGTAGTATCTGGCCTTTTCTGCTTCTAGCAGTATATCTAGAGCTTGCAAACAAAGGATTTAAAGGGTTTTTTAATGACCAGTTGTGTTGTATTTCAGATTTCGCAATAAACTTCCATAAAATCTGAATTTCTAGTAGGTGATTCAGGGGAAATGAATATTATTAGTGTTACTTGAGGTTTTCTTTTTCAAGACCAGCAACTGAGTTATATAAAATCAGAAGGACTTGAAAATCTGAGATATAATTGTTATTCTTTTTGATAATGTCACGTCATGTCAGAGAAATAGCTTAATATCTTTTTTCTTGGCTGAAATGGGTACCTTTCCCTATGAGAAGTGCTATACTTCCAGAGTTTGGAGGAAGCTGAGGGGAGTTGTTTTATTAATTGGAAAAGTGAGTCTTCCAGTCCATTAGGAGACATAGAGGAATGATAAAAGAATGCTGTGTATTTTTATTTAGTACAGTCCTATATTAAATAATGTATTTATTTAGTATAATCCTATCTTACTGTGTGCTGCTGATTTTGTGGGGTTTTTTGGTTCTTTGGGTTTTTTGTTTTTTTTTTTCTTGAAGTATCCATGGTCATGTGTCAGCTTTTCTAACATGAGATTAGAATGAGAACTTGTACACACTGACATTTCAGAGCTTTTGTGAACTGTCTATATATAAGTTAAAGAGTATCTTTTTCATAATATTTAACTATCAGGTGTACTGATTATCCTTTATATTTAGACCTTTGCTATCTTATTTTACTTTTAATTAAGAGGAAAAGCCTCATTTTAAGTGCATAACAAGATTATCTACAGAATTTTTAAAGGGTTTTTTTTTTTCTTTTTCTACTTCAAAGATTCTTCTTCTCCTGAAGGAGTGTTGGTTTTTGAATAAGTGATTCACTCAGCACCAAATTTTCCTAGGCAGTGCATCGTGCCAAAACCTGGTATTACCCTGGATTTGATTTTGTTTAGTTGGGTTTTTTTTACTTTTTATTTTCCTGTAAAGCATATATTCCTTTTTAATGTGAAAGGTCTTGAGCACTCTTTTCATAACTTTAATGACATTTATTAGTGCAAGTTACCACACATCCATATGAGCGTGCATTCAAAGACCTAGATTTTTGTTTGACATGTTGTTATATTAAATTGTGTTGCTATGATGCTCTTACTGTTACTAAGATTGTGTCAAACCTTCTATTTTCACATACCTGTTCCATGACAAAGTTCGCTTGAGGCAGAACTTGGTGCCTTTTACTCTTGGAGAACTTCTCCATTTTGCAGACACCTCTTTGTAAGTTCTATTAAAGCACATTACTGTGATTTGCAGGTAAGAAGAATTGGTTGCATTTGCTAATGGTGCTCATTAACAGTGACATGGAGAAGGAGGAGAATTTCAGTTGTGAGTCTGAGTTCTTGAGGCCCAATAATATTTTAATGGGGAGTGCATTTGAAACACGTGACCCTTTCTTTTTGCTTTTAAACCCTCCGTTTCTGAAGTTTATCAGACGTGAACTGTAGAAGAAAGGCCACAATTTGTTCTAGCATTCCCCAGCTCTTAACAGGAGGTGTTTCTGTACCCTTTATTTGCTTCTAAGTAAAAGATTGTGTTCCTGAATCAGCTCTGTAGAAAAATTAAGAATATAGTTGGAGTGCCCAGTTGCATGAAGTTCTTGGAACTGGTATCAGCTCTTGTCTTGAGAGGGAAGCCCTGAATTGCAAAGCACTGTGTCTGTTAAGGCCCAGAGGAAGATAAAGGCTGAGACTACTGAAACTGGCTCAAAGAACCATTGATTCATTATGAAGCATCAGACTTTTCTTTTTGAGAATAATAGGTGTTATTTGTAAATGTCTTACCATGTTCATGATCAAATAGTACCATTTAATGATTCCTAGGAAAGGTTTTTAATAAAATAATGAATTAACAAAGTAATTTATTACTTCCAAAGAAGAAGCAACCCCATGTAGTTTTGTTTTCTTGTTGGGATTTTTTTTCTTAATGCCAAAAGTTCACCTCAGCCTTTTTCAAGAAACATTTCTGTTGAGTACAAAGATTTATGTAAGACATTTTTTCCTTGAACTCTTGATGAAAATATTTCATAGAAGCATAGAATCATAGAATGGTTTGGGTTGGAAGTGACCTCAAAGCTCATTCATTTCCAGCCCCCTGCCATGGACAGGGACACCTTCCACTATCCCAGGTTCCCCATCCAGCCTGGCCTTGGACACTTCCAGGGATGGGGCAGCCACAGCTTCCTTGGGAAACCTGTGCCAGGGCCTCACCACCCTCACAGGGAACAATTTCTTCCTGGTACGCAATCTAACCCTGCTCTCTGTCAGGTGAAGCCATTCCCCTTGTCCTGTCACTCCAGGCCCTTGTCCCCAGTCTGCCTACATCTTTGTTGTGGGCTCCCTTCAGGAACCTTTCATCAGGCTTTCACTCTTTTTGTTCCTCCTACAGCAATGAAGATTCTAGAGCTACTCTTTCCCTTTCGTGCTCTTCTCTTGAGGTTGGTTCTTCTGTCATCAGCAAAACCAGCCATAAATGATCTTGGGCAGATGTTGGTAGTTATGGGTATGGTTCAGCTGAAGAACAATGTCAAAAGTGGATTCACTTTGCTTTTAATGATACTGTTGTGGATCAAACTGAATACATTGAAACACAGACCATCCATGGAAGGGGCATTTGCAAGTTTTTTAATCCAAACCACTGTATAAAGCAGATCTGGTCAGAACAGGTGGGTCAGGGCCTGTCCAGTTAAATTCTTTATGATTATCCTCCGGAATTAAGAGTTCACCACGTCTGCGGGAAGCTTGTTCCAATATCTGGTTACAATTTTCACTATTCCAACTTCTGTCCTAAGGGTTTTGTCCTAATCCCAGTGCAGCTTTGAGAACAGCCTGGCTCTGTCTTTTAGAGGCCTGTATCCAATTTATGGGTTCCAGTAAAATGAGAATACTTTAAGTATGAGAGTTTTTAGTCTACCATGGTCACTTTTTCTCAGGTATTTGTGAGACTCACGGTGTTTGATTTTTGTGACCTAATTACCAGATGACAAGTCAGGCTTTTCTCACCTTTCTTTTTTTGTTGTTGTAGAATACAAACTATATTCCAGACCTTCTGATTATTTTTGGTCTGAATCAGGTTTCAGAGATTATTGTTCTGGACTTGATGTTGATATGTATTGCCTGGCTGTACTTAACACAAATGTTTAATTCCAGTTTAATTCAAGCTGCTTTCTGAGATTTTTTGGAGGTGGATGGGGAGAAGTCTTGGTAAAAGAAAAGGGATTTCCTCCAAACACAGTATGTTTGAATTGTATCCACTTTGCCCGACTTCTCACAGAAGTTTGTGCACATTTTGTAAAAATGTGTGGCTTTTGAAGTAAAAGGATATTTGTGATAGAGAAAGCTTAGAGAGAGCATTATAGAAATGTAAAAAATTAGTTAAATGTGGGATTCCTTATTTTTGTAAAGCAAAAACTAGCCTTTCCATGTTCTGGTCACAAGAAACCAATTATAGTGAAGACTGAAGATCTAAGAAGGTGAAGACTGAAGCTCTAACCCTTGAGTTCCTGAAATTGTTAGAATTAAGTCTTGGGAAAGATAGGTTCTGCAGATATTGAAATACACTGAATAATACCATATTTCAAGTTTTCTGCTGGAGTAAGTAATGTACTACTTGAAACCATCTTTGAATATCTAGAGAGAAGAAGCTGGTATTTTTTAAGATGATTGTCAAAGTTGGGGGAAATCTCATAGAACATGGATTTTCCAGTTTTCTCTGTGAGTCTCTTCTAGGATATGCTTAGAGGAATTGACAATTCTTGAATATGTTTTCCACACAAGACTGTGGTGCTGTGGGTTCTTTCTTTCCTGCCCTGTGTCATAAGTGGATTTGAAAACCAGTACTTGCCTTCTCTGTAGGAGCCCTCAGAGCTCATTTTCCTCTTATGGGTAGAGGTGGAACTCTTAATTTCTTTTTTGTGTAGCTGTGTTTGAACTATGGAATTGAAATGGACTTCGAATTTGTGCTTCATTGCTTTTTCCTGCTTTGCTCACTGTTTAAAAAAGCCAGAAGATATATGCCAACGAAGAGTGCCCTCAAATTGTAAACTACAACTTTTTGTGGAATTGATTTTTCAGATTATCTTAATACCAGTTTTTGTGGAGTTTCTGAAGTTTTTTCTCATACTAATTCAGTACCTTGAAGATGAGAATATTATTTCTAATGATTATTCAAATTTCTTTAATAAAGGCTATATGAAGCTAAGGTGTTTATTTATACAATATGGTTCTTTTTCCTTCTAAAAATGCTTTTAACATTGGGAAAGGCAGTTATGGAAGTCTTATAAATTGTGTAAGATGGTCTTGCTACATGAAGCTTCAGATACTAAGGCTACAGCTTTTTCTGGTACTGTTTTGTTACTTGCAGCACTGGCATGTGAAAGTAGAGTTATTTCAAAATTACTGGTGATGCTAGGTGTGGAACATCACATCATAGGATATGGAATCTTACATGCTTTTTACAGGATCTGGATCTTTCACTTCAGAGTGTCTTCTGACAAAAGGACTAAGTGGTAAANCCCCCCTTCCTTCTTGTGTAAATTGATCCTTGACGGTTTTTTGTCACATTCCTTAATGTGCTGTTCTCATCTCTAAACACTGAAAACTCCTGGAAACTCTTCAGAATAAATGGATCAATGGGTAGACTAGAAAGGTGACTAGGAAAAGAAAATTCTCTGGGTGTTTGCTCCAGTGCTTGACTGCTGCTGCTTCATAGACCAAATCTCAGTCCTTGCAGATATTCTGAACTTGACTGTGCATGGCTTTAGGCAGTGTCTGAGCTGGCCTTCCTTTCAGGTTTGCTTGCATGAGTTGTCCTGAGAGGCTTTGCAAACTAAATTGTGATTAATGTTGTGCTGTTTTATTTGGACTGTGGAAGAAAATTCATTACAATGGGCCAAGCTTTAATTTTTTCTTAGAAGTACCATATATTTGAGTGGGATCAATTGTAACATAAGCAACTATTACTGTAAAATAGATGGCTTTGCAACTGCTGACTCTTTTGGGTTTTTGTTTCTTTTTCTATTAGAAAAGTTTTAATATTATTATAATGTACTAAGTGTTTATTGAGTCAGTACAGGCAGTGGAATCATAGAATAATTTAGATTAGAAAAAACCTTTAGGATCATGGAGTCCAACCATTAACCTCCCACTGCCAAGTCCACCCCTGACCCAGGTCTTTTAAATACCTCCAGGGACTGTGATTTAACCACATCCCTGGGCAGCCTGTTCCAATGCTCGACAACACCTTTTGTGAAGAAATTTCCTAATATCCAATCTAAAGCTCCCCTGGCACACCTTGAGGCCATCTCCTATCACTTAGTACATTGTAGAAGAGACTGGCCCTCACCTGGCTGCACCCTCCTGTCAGGGAGTGGTGAGGACTGAAAATATTCCTCTGAGCCTTTTTTTCTCCAGGCTAAAGGAACCAGCCTCAGTTCCCAGGGAAAAATTGCTTTGGCACGTTCTGTGTTGTCTTATTTTTCCCCATAACCCTGAAGAGTTCTAATTCACGGTGTGGGTGGGCAGGCTCCTGTCCCCTGGTACCATGAAGGTGCTCACAGCCCTGTCACTGTGCCTTTCACTCCAGGAGCTGACCAGCACTCTGCTTCCTGGTGGGGGAGGTTTCCCACATGTCCCTTTTTTATGATGGAATCCACACTGGAGCATGGGGGAGGGCACTGGTATTTTGGTGTTGCCTGGTTTTCACTGTCTTATGATGGGGTAGGACACACAGCATGCAGAATTGTTAGGGTGGTTTTTCTTCTTTAGGAACTTTTACAAATGCTCTAAATGTATTTTAGTTTCCATTACTCTTTACATTCATATTCTGGTCTTCCTTGAGCTAGGTGTCCTTTGGGATGTGTATATTCTGTAATTAAATTTTTCCAATTAATGGCTTAGTAGCTGTTAAAAGTTTTTAAGATGCCAAATGCTTATCCTGCAGCTGTAATTGGTATAGATCAGGAGAAAAGCCTGTATCAGATAGGTAAAAAGAAGAAAGTTTGTTCCTGAATTTTAAAATTTGTACAAGGTACTTGGAGATTTGGTGAAAGAGCCATGGGGAAAAGTGCATGTGAGCTGGTTAGATCTTGGTGATATGGAAATTTATCATCTGCCCTGCTCTTTATCACAGAGGTATTGCCACTGTGCATGCTTTCTAAATTACTGCTTTTTAGTTTTGTTTTATTGGGGTTTTTTGTTTGGTGTTTTTTTTTATTTTATTTTTGGGTTTTGGTTGGTTTTTTGGGTTTTTTTTGTGGTGTGTGTTTTTTTGTTTTGTTTGTTTGTTTTTACGTCTTATATTTATCTTGGGTAGACTTTCTGGAACCTGCAGTTTTGGCCAAAGATTTATTCTTCAAATGCTGTAGTCTATGTTATGTCCAGTCAAGGAACAGGTAATAAGCCTGTCCTGGACTGAACACATTGGATGAGGCATTTAGGAAACACAAGAATGAAAGTAAAACCAATAGGTTTTCACAGACAGGAGTTATCCTGGAGTTTGCCAGAAATACAAATGCAGCAGCCCCACCCTCAGGCTGCTCTATACACACTGTTCTGACAAAACTAACTCTCAGTTGTTCCATTAAAATGTACAAAATTCGGCCTCAAACTCGAACTTACATGCCAGGTTATACAGAAGTCACTTGATTGTACCTGGCAGAATCAGTTCTCTATTACCTAGACAAATTTAGATTATCAAGACTTGACTAATTTGAATTCTCGCTAACCAGAGGTGGATGTGAATGAGGAATTCTTCCTAATTCACCGTTTGGTCTTTCCATCACTTCTGCCTTTTGGACATGAAGAATACCAGGATTTCTGGTGGGATTACAGTGTTCTTTCTCCCCTAACTGTTGGAGTGGGGAAGAGGGGCTTTTTTTTGCTAGTTTACATTTTTCTGCCTTATTTCTTGGGAGTGGCTCTTGATCTTCCTGTGTATAAAAAGATGCTTTTGGTGTGTCTGTTGGGTAAGCGCATTTCACAAAGTTCTCATGATCTGTTTTAAGCTGCTGGCCAGCCTTTGGTGACTGTGTTTGGCACAGGAAAGCTTGTGAGCTCCTCAGGTATGCACATCAATCTGAATAAATTCATGCACATCAATCTGAATAAATTCATCATGCAGCCTTACCAGCCATGCAGGAGGAAGTGTTGAGCAACCTCATCTGAGTGTCGACCCTGCTTTGAGCAGGAGCTTGGGTTGGGTGACCTGCTGGTCTGCATTTTGGCAGAAGTTAATGTTCCACTTGGTGGATACAAGCTGGTTGATAAAACCTACTCAAAATTCAGTGGCTTACGTAGTTGTCCATGGAAAGTTTCTTTTCTTTTCACAGCATGTGACTGGAGAGCTTCTCAAGCCTTTTAGGACATGACTGTCTGAGAACTGCAATGTTTTGGAAACGACCTGGGCTGGATGACCTACTGTGTCTTTTCCAACCATAATTTCTATGACTCTGTAATTTTGAGGTTGACTTCTTGTTGCCCAATTTTACAGTTACTTAATTCCAGTATCGGGCATATTTCAAGAGACCACATTTAGTCATGGTAAGACTGTGTGGGTTGTTTTGTCTTTTTTCTGTTATTTTTCAAATCCTGAAGATTGTCAGCACTTAATGTATTCTTTCCTATTCTGGAGCCACAAATAATCTTCCTACCCTGTGAGGAAAGAAAAGTCTGATTCCCCATTTTAGAATACATAGTTGATTAAAAGGACTTGCTCCCAAATTTGTTGCAGTTCTAAGGAGAGGTGTTAGGCTACTTCTGTTACTTATTTGTACCAGAAATGCATTTCCATCATGAGAATAAGGGGTAGAATTGAGAAATTTTTTTTGGTCATATTTTCAGGATTGCTATCAGTTGAATTTATTATGAATTATTGATACATTTGTAGAGCTAAATGCACACATACTTTGAGGACTGTGAATGTCTCCTATTTCCTTTTTCTAAACATTTCCTATAACATTGGTGTGGCCCTTTTCCCTGCAGAAGGCTCCTTTTTTATGCAAGAAGAGATCATATTTTGAGAAATACATCACCTAACAAGAACTCTTGCACCAACACTCTTTGAAGAGATCCTCAGCCTTTGAGTTTTTGAAGTGCCTTATATCAGCATCCCTCAGGATTTATTCCATGTTTTCTATCCCAGTCTGCTGCCTGCATATTTGTGACACACGTTGAGTTTGCCAGTTTCTGGTATTTTTAGATTTTTTTTTTTTTGTCCACAGCAAATAAAGCATAGAAACAAATCAGGATTTCATTTTGAAACAGAGGTGCATGTACATGTATGAATATATATTATACACACCCAAAGAGCAAATAGGCCTAGAATTCTCTCACCTGGGGGAGAATCACTTGGCCTGGAATTCCTGTGAGGTCTCTTACAAACTGGAAATTGGAGCATTAACATCTAGGTGTGAAAACACCACTGGTACAATAGAGACTTGCTTGGGTTTGCTTATCTTTTGTTCCATTGGAGTGATATGTGGAATAATTAATAAATGAATCATGCTGCTACAGCTAAAAAATGTCTGTGTTTAAAATTTGTGGGGTAAAGGTAATCTTAGGTCAGAATAGTGCTGGGACTGTTACCAGATTTAAAAAAACTGTATATGAAATGCAATAAAAAAGATGATGGATTCAATAACAGGTTGCTCTCCAGCTTTTCTTCTGCCCTACATTCTTGTTCTCTATCAAAAGTTCTGTTTTATTTATGCATAGTTTCTTATAAATGTTCTTGAAGGAGAAATGGAAATCCTCACATGTTTTCCTTACAGGGCCTTCTGTCTTTACTGCCTCAGGTCAGTGTTGTATTTGAAGAGAAATCAAAGTAGTTAGTCACTTCTTAGAACATGATTTTACATATTTTCTATTTTTGTTTGCCTTTTATTTTTTTTAGAGCCTCTCCATTTTACCATGCCTTTCCAAAATTACTTTAATTCCTGTTGAACTCCTCTGAACTCGTTCCAGTTTGTGTTTTTAAAATACAGTGCTGAATGTACTTTCCTTGGCTGAGACATAACCAGTTCTGAGATGATGGGAATAACGTCTCATGGACTTCGTGGAGAAAATCTGCTTTGAAGGAACTTTGTGTAGAGCCTGTAGGACCTGTTGATGTGATACAGAATGTATAGATAAAACAGAATGTATAGATAAAATGCCTTTCTAAAGGCTCACTTTCTCCAGCTGGCTGCTCTGCCTGCTACCTGAACACTGGTGTCTGCAGTGATGAATATATCTTATATATATATAAATATGAATTGTGTCAGTCACCAGTCTGGTTTGGGTGTTTTTTCCCAGAATGTGGCATGAATACAGTGACATTCTCAGTTTGTGCTGTCTGCATCTGCAGTGCTGTGCTGTCCACACAATCTCCATCCATCATTTGTGCACACACGTGCTGTACTCTTCAGCTATGTATTAAAGCTCTGAATGTTGATAGAGTGCATGAATGTTTGACCAATTAACCTTAACACTGATGGGGAAAAATGCCCAACTACCTTCTTTGTCTCTTGGAAAATGACCCAGCACAAAACCCAACCAACACAGAGCCAACCAAACTCCTTGTAGTCCTTAAAAACATACTTAGTTCTGATACAACATGAGACTACTGAACAATACTTCACTTTAAACAAATATTTCTACTTACGCTGTGATGGTGATGATTTCTCATTGAATCACAGAGGGCTTTGGGTTAGAAGGGACCTTAAAGATCCCCCAGTCCCGGGGCAGGGACACCTGCCACCGTCCCAGGTTGCTCCAAGCCTGATCCAGCCTGGCCTTGGGCACTTCCAGGGATCCAGGGACAGCCACAGCTTCTCTGGACACCCTGTGCCAGGGCCTGCACACCCTCACAGGGGACAATTCCTTCCCAACATCCAGTCTAAACCTGCTCTCTTGTAAACAGTCTCTTTCCATCTTTTCTACAGGAGTAAAAGTTTATCCGACCTATAGACTGTTTTAACCGAATTCCATTAGCTTTATAAACATTTTAACATCCTATAAAGACCATAAAGGTTTTTGGATCATCCTTCATTTACCTACCAGAATTACTTATATATATATTTTGTTGATACATTATACCTTTCTTTCAACAGCTTTGTATATCTTGAGTTAGTTTCATTAGCTGAGTAACTTAGCTTGTTTCTTTTTTTTTAAAGGAACTGCAATTTAACTATAAATATATCCAAATGCCACAGAATTCAGGGCTAAAAGTCAAAAATGCTGATCAGTTTGTAAAATCTTAATCAGTCCCTCCATGAAACCTAGGGACGGACCTCTGTGGTAGCAGAAAAATTTCCAGAAATTCACCACAGTCTTTTTCCAAGCTGCAGTTTGTTCTGATGTTGCCAGACAGCTAAGAAGAGATGGGAAAAGCAGGAAATCTTTTTGGATTTAATCACAGTGCTGATTTGGAAAAGCAACTTAACAATGGAAAATATTTTTTATGCTTTAAATCATAATCACAAAACTGTACAAGGTCCATGGCAGATCATGACTGCATTAAGATAGATTGTTTACCTTACGAGTGAAGATAACCCTTCATTTTGGAATCTGGTGGTCAGAAATCCTACTTCCTGGACATATTTATATATTTATTTGTTTATTTTTTATATATATATCCAGACTAGATTATTTGATGGTTGTAGTACCATTTGTTGAGATACTGGGGACCTGTTTGCTATACCTGAAATCTTATAGATATAACTTTTAGGTAACGTCTTCCTATTTTCCTCTATAAGAAAGCTTTTCCTGCACTTTTGCTTTCAAAAGATGTTGGACTATGTTGATGGGCAGTGCTTATGTTTTCCCTTGAAGTTATTCAAATTCTGTTGTAAGATATCTAATTTTTTGTATTTAACTCAATAAAAAAGTGCTTCTGAAGCGAGATCTTGCAGTTCTTGGCCTTGCATCCTCTGTGTGAAAAAGTTCTTGTTTAGGTCCCCTAAAGATCTGCTTTAGGACTTGGAAATGATGGAGACCTCAGGCAGGCAGTTGGGATGAGCCCGGAGGGAAGGACTGAATGCTCATTTGTGAGCGAGTGTGGGATGAGCTTATGAAAATTTTTTAAAATCAAGATTTCTTTTGTGTTCTAGTGCTTGCTGAAAGATGGATGATGATGACTTTGGAGGATTTGAGGTATGCAGTTTGGATAACTTTGCTTTGAAATTTAACTGTTTCCAACTATTTTATGGGCATTTCTAGCATTTTGTAAAATATGTAACAGTTTCTTCTTGTTTCCAGGCAGCAGAGAGTTATGAGTTTGGAAATGGTGAAAAGCAGACCACATCTCCTGCTATTGCTTGGGCAGCATTTCCTACAGGTATTGACAGAATCACTGTGAAAAAATCTTAATATTCTATTCCTGCCCTTATGTATTCACTGTAAAAATCAGTGCTTAGAAGGGTATACAATATAGAAGGGTATACAATAAAATTATGCACAATAAAAGAATAGCTAGCAGTCAAAATTTGAGCATGAGAATGTTCTGAGCAATTATTTTGAGAAGCTGCACTTCTCAAGGTTAAACTTTATTGAGGAATGAAAGAGAAATTCAGTTTATACAGTAGAAAAGGAATGGAACTTCTTCATTCAAAGGATATTATTTTCTTTTGAGTGTGGAAGATCTGTTGCAAATTGTGGGAAAACAGAAAAAATAAAGTTAAAAATAGGATTGTGATGAAGTCTTCTGCTTGCTTTGTGGAAGAGAGGAGGAATGAGAATGATCTTTTTTTTCAACTATATAAATGGCTTAAGTAAAAAAATGGCTTTTTTTACTTAAGCCATTTATATAGTTGAAAAATATATTGCATGTTTTTTATCTCAAGCAGAAGCAGAAACATTAGAGAACTGTTTTATTAATTTATACAAGTGCTTGGTGCCTGTCTGGATTTTAGGAAATTGATAAATGTATATTATCAGTAGAACTAAAAGATTACGGACGTGTTACTGATTTTCTTGTGGTCTAGATTTCACTCTTTTCACAAAACAAAACAGCACTTCTGCGGCATCAGGGGAAAAAATAACCAAAAACCCACAGTGATTGTTACACAGAATCAATTATGCAAAATAAGGCAGGAATTTTTCTTAACATGAGCTCTCTATAAATCATGTCCTTAAAATATTTTTATTAATTTATTTCTGGCTTTCATCTGTTACAGAATAATTAGTTTTATTTGTCATTGAAACAGAGTAAAACAAATACTAAGGAAACAATATTTTTCCAAATAACTTTATTATTCACCTTGTCATTTTGACTGATGTTTAAAATTACTGCTTAAGTTCAGTAGCATGTTTTAATGTGTTTAATAAATGAAATCCAATATAGCTGTGCAGTGTCTGTCAGTGAAGTCAAATTAAAATCCTGTAAGGTGTGTAGAATTGAAATTATTTGTACATAACACAGAAGTTTTTTGTATGATTTTAAGTGACAGAAGTCCTAGGGTAAGTTATACCAAGGCATTTTAAGCATTTCAAAATTAAAAGAAAACTCCTGTATTCTGGATATTTTGTTACTGTAAAATCTTTACGTGACTTTTTCATGCAAATATTGCTGTGAATAAATTAGTTTATTGCAATAGGCAAGGTTTCAATAGTATTGGCCAAGTGCTTCTTGGGCATTGACTTGTAGATCTATGTTTTTAGTAACAGAAATAACTGAGTTTTCTGCGCAATGTTATCTATATATGAAGATGTTCCTGTCTTACCCTAGAAATTTCTTAGTAAGGCTTGCTGAAAAATTCAAATGTATTATGGTGCCATTGAGGTGATTTTGATAAATTTGGAGGGTGACACCATTGTATACACCCAAGATTTGATGAACTTTCTAGAGGGGGAGTTACTCATCTTGTGAATTTCCTACATATCTGCTGTTTGGAAGTTATAAAACAAAACAGTGAAGCCTGTGGCCATATTTTTCAGTGTGCAGGAAGAATTCAGAATTATTTCTAAGGCCTCAATAGTGACTTAACTGCAATTTTGCCCTTGAAATTGGTCTTGGGCTTCTTCCTGTTTTTTGATAGTATGGACCACATGGCTGTGGATTTAAAATGTTAGGATAGTAGATGGAATTGCTTTTCCTCTAGAATAGTTTAGCTTTGGAGGAATAAAATGTGGGGAAGAGCTTTGTGCTGTGAGTTATCAGAAATCATCTTGAGAGTGCATCAGAGTGGTTTTCCCACTGTGGTCACAAAACCAGTTTTAAACTCAAACTTTCTACCTGAATGTTACTTTTACCGAAAATGTTCAGGGATAGAGTTTTCAGTGTATACAGTATAACTGAAAGTGTCCTTGAATTGTAATATCAAGACAAGGGAAGTTGAGGAAGCAAATTTAATTTTGTTTCTTGGGGTTTTTTATTTTTAACAGCTGAAACCTACATATAGGGGAACTGTGATACAAATAGTTTGCAACATTCTACAAAAATATGTCCAATAATTATTATCTGGTCTTTTGCTCAGAACCCTGCCGTCATATCACTTCTTAATTGCTAGATACAAGTAACATCCAATTAGTAAATATTACCCATGTGGTACTTTTGATATTTGATGTCTTCATTCTGAAACTCAGTACGAAGGGCAAGACTCAATGGAATGTTGATTTGACAGTTCATGTTCATCCACTTGGTTTTGTTTTCAGAATTTCTGATCCCCCAGGGAATTTTAATAATTGTTTGAGCTTCATTACTGGCATAAAGACACAGGATTTTCCTTGCATTAGTAAGATTGCAGGCTGTCCCTGATCTCTGCTTCTATTAACAAACTGCATGGTTCTGGCAATTCTTACATACAAACCTGTGACAGAATATTCTTAACACTGGGAAGCCAGGGCTTCAGAAATTATTAGGTACTTTTTAAGTACAGTTCTGGCAATAACTTATATCTGCATCTTATTTCAATAGCCTTTTCAGGTGTATGACTTCTGATATACCTGTAATTGAGTGCATGCTTCTTTTCTCTATAGTGCTGCAGCTCTGATTAATGAACAATAAATTTATTTGGAAATTCGTCATACTTAGCCTGTTGGAGTCAGGTCAGGTAGTTCCAACAGAGGCAGGTTTTTGTTTCAGGGGTTGTGAAAATGTTCCACTGTGGTAACTAAGGCATGGTAAGCAGGAATGATTTAGGAGTTCTCTTTATAAGCGAATTTTGAGCTGAACTTAAATGCAATTTCACATTACATATATATACATGTATAGTATATACACAAGAGGAATGAATTAGGAGAGCTTGAATTATAGACATAGCACATGTAATTCTAGGAATGTGTAATTTATGAATCTTTAGCATTGCTGAAAATGAAAAGGTTTTGTAAAAAAGATGTTTGAATGATACCTTGGAAAGTTGCCACCTTTTCTTGTCTTCTGCAAGGTCATGTGTTTAGCTGAAAATTTTAAACCAAAATGTTGAGAAGTGCTCACCAGTTGTTCCTCATTTCCTAGGTTTTATTTTGACAATGTAAGGAGTGGGGATTTTGTTTCTGGTTTTTTTTCCCCTTCAAGATGCTAAGCATTCTTTACTATAATTAGAGCTACTGAAAGCTCCACCTGATTGTAGAAGATTCCACGTAAAACTCTACTGCCTGAAAAATGGGCTTTTATCTCTAGGATTGGACAACCCAAAATATGTGAATACCTAAAGCTCTAATCTCAGCAAGTCTACATTCCTCCTATGTGCCTAGTCTCTGAGGCTGTTTTTACTTTTGTGATGAATTATTTATATGTGAACTATGCCTGTGCTATGATAATCCTCACCAAAGGTTGAATATTCTCATCACAAGGATCATGCTCAGTTTTTCCATTTTTGGTAAGAGAACCACTTGCCTGCTTGGTCAGAAATTGCCTGGTGCATTATTTTAGCTGTTTTTCCATCAGATGGAAATGGATTTAAAACAGAGACTCGGGGCATTAAGTGATAGCATAAAGCTGAGACTTTAATGTTGTTTAGATACAAAAAGATTATCTTCTATGTCACTTCACTGCCACTTGAACTAACAGAGTAGGTAATTGTTATAGGAAGCTGTCTTTGAAAGGAGACATTTGAAATGGGAGGGGAGTTTTATCTTAAGGTACATAAAAGAAAGCCAAAAAAGTTCCTTTTCCAGTTCTGGAGAAGAGTTAACTATTAAAATGCAGTTAGCTAAACCGGTTCCTGTTCTGTTTGCTGAAGTACTCTCCTCTTGGCTTTTTAACCAAGTTTCCATCTTCTGCTGAGCTGTGATTGTTTTTTTCCTATTTTTTTGGCCACATCCGAATCTACTATCATGACAGTTACCCTACAGATACTTTTCTGCCTCACGGTCTATTTTCTTTCTTCTTTTCATTCAGTGAGGTTTGCATGTTCCTCTGTGTTGTACCTGAATCTTAGAACTGGGAGCTGAAGAAGATGGGGCAGAGAGTGCCTGGATCCAAGGATTAGTGTCCTTGTGAATGTCTCGAGGCCAGTTATACACACTGGTTTGTGCTGAGTGTATTAAACAGCGATATCCAGAGGCTGAGCCTCGCTGCAGGGTAGTGGCATCTTTGCTTATTGCCAGAGTTGTAATAATAATAGGAGCTGCTTTTTCTGAAACAATGAGATGTGCTTTTTTTATTGCAAAGACACGCCTGGAGCTGACCGTGTCAGTTTGCAGGACTTTGCTGTTAAATCAAAAATGTGTGCAAAACTTTCTTTTTATTTAGTTTGTTTAGTTTATGTCTTCCTTAACAACAAGACTTTCTGTTGTGCCGGGTTGGTGATGCTGATCCACTGTTTGGGGTTTTTATGGCTTAACTGTAATTTGGTACAGAAGACCTCTCAGTCCAGTGTTAATTCCACTTTAGTTTTATTAGCTAGAGAGTTATTTACTTTTTTGTCTTTTTATCTCTTATAAAATACAAAGCTGTTATATGGCGTGTCTTGGAAAGCTGTTTGTATATGGCTTCTATAAGACAGTTGTGGATTTTTTTAACTTTAAAATGTATAAAACTTGGGAAATTGTAAGTATAGTTTTCCCATTGACTGAAACTGATTAAAGATCATGCTGAAGATGAAAGGCTGTGTGAATCAGAAGAGACAGAGTTAAAACCAGTCCTTTTGAGAGCTGTTGCCTTGTAAAACTTCTGTGTAGATTAAAGGTCTAAATTTATTGTGACTACGATTTTGATTGTCCTTAAGTTGATACTACTGAAAAACACAGGCACTTTGAGTGGGATTACTTTTCAGTGCAATTGAATTATAAGAGGCACATAAGCTTACATTGGTACGACTAGACTTGTGATGGGTTTTTCTAGGTGTGGACTCCAGAAATAATATTTGGGTGGTTCTTCATATTGTGTGTGTTTTCTGTTTCTAGTCCCTGAAGTCCATAGATCTCCTGATGTTCTCCTGGAGCACTCTGTGCCTTCTTCCTGCCTTCTTCCTTCTGGCTCTTTCATTTTGTCAGGTGACAATGTGGCAGCAGCTATTCGAACAGGCAAGAGTGTGGTAAATCCAGCTGCTCCTGAAGAACAGGTAAACCCACAATTTTTGGTCTTCAGTGTGGGAACTCAATGTATTAAATATCAGAGTTGCATCTTTTCTCTGCACATTTAGGTTGAAATGCTTTTTAAGGGCAAAAGGTCTTTGGATTTCTGTGATGCAGACTTTGAAGTAAAATTATTTTAAAATTGTTTATGAAACCTATAACTGATAGAAACCATACTGCTTTGATCTGAACTGCAAGAGAGATAACTGTATCAGAGTTATTGAAAGTTAAAGGCATGCTGGTGGTGCTGGGCATACATGAAGGAAATATCACCAGGAAGGTTCTCTCAAAGAAACTGGCTACTGCTAAAGCTTGTCATATGTTTTCCCAAGTGGTTTTAGGACTAGGTTTTTAGGATTTTCAAGGATGTGACTCTGAGCAACCTGGTCTACTGAAAGGCATCCCGTCCCTGCCCATGCCAGGGTATTGGAACAACATGATCTTCAAGATTCTTTCCACCCAAACCATTCTATGATTAAAGAATTAATGTTTAATCTTTACCTAATTATAATCAAATTAATTTTAGGGGGGTTAAATTTTACTTTGCTTTACTTTGTTTTCTCACCATTACTTTTAAAGTTGATTTTTTTGGTTTTATTTTTTGTTTTTTTGGTGGTCTAGTTGTGGGTTTTTAATCTCTTCTGTGGCTGCAGTGCTGCTGAGAATTGAGCTTTGTTTCTTTCTGGGCTGTAAAAATGTTTAGGTTTTAACTAAACAACTAGGTGAGCAAGGAAGGGAAAAGCCTTTCTGCCTGGAGATTATCACAAGAATTCTATCAGAATCACAAGAGCTGCTGCAGATGAGACTTAAATAGATTTACCCTTCTGGGTTTTTTACTGCCATTAATTGCTGTGACCCCCATTTGAACATGTTAATTAATTGTAAACTTCTTGTTTCAGGATGTGGGGTAGCATATACTTGAATTAGAAAAGGCCTCACTGTGAAGCAATTAGTGTTTTGGGCTAATTGTCAACCCTCCTGTTTTCAGCACTTCCTTGTTTTTTTCTTCTTCAGGCAGACTCATCAAGTCTTAAGGCTGCTCCTGGCGAAAGCTGAATTTCATGATTAAGTCAGATTTTCATTTTCTGATCATTTAAATGCATTTCTTTAGAGCTATTTAAACAAAATTCACAAAATACAGGTTTTGGTTTAACTGAGCCTTATCTTTTTCCTTTGAGGGTCATCTGTATGTTCACACTTCCAGAAAGTCTGTGGCATCAATTGTGAATTAATTAATTAATTAATTAGTTACCATTTTGTGTTTGTTCCCAGGCTAATGTTCTGGGGAAAGCCTATAAAAAGTGAAGAAGAGATGTGCCCAGATGCAAATGATATCAAAGAAATTTATGCCTCCAAAAGTTATGGGTTTTTTTTCTTGAGAGGGAGGAATGTTTGTTTTCTTTCTTTGATTGATGCCAGCCAGGGTAGTTTTCTGTGTTGAAGGCTCTTCATCTGGCTCTTTGACAAAGTTTTGATAAGTAAATTTCTTTTACTGGAAGGATGATCAAAAAGTGATTTTCTTCAGCCCCCACAGATCCTGCCTTTTTTTAATTTTGGCTAGCAGTGAATAACCTTCAACCCTTCTAGTTTGAGCTAGGCCAGCAGTTTTAGCTTTTGTGTTCTCTGGAAAGAGCACTTGGGTTATTCCAGAACACTAAGGCTTAGGGGTATTTTTTAAAACTATAAAGTCATTTAGTTAGGTAATCTTACAGAAAAATAAAAAGTACACTTTATTACTTCAGCCTAAGAGTGTGTGTGAAAATTCTAGTTGTAGTCTATGTTTCAGTTTTTCTCATCTTGTTCTGTTCAGCTGCTGACAGACCCATCATTCCATAAATTCTCTGTCATGCAGGAAATAGTGCAAATTAAAAAACTTTATTAGCAAGTCCTGCTGAAGGGAGTTGAGAGCAGGTCCTTTAACATTGTTTTGAAATGGAGATGACTTTGCACTATGGAATAAACTAAAAGAAATGGTGGGCAGAAAACTAAAATAAAATATTCTTATACCTATTAGAGGGTGGTGTCAGTAGAACTGTATTCTTTTATAGCTCTATCTCCAGAGCCTCTTTAGGTTTCAGGTAAAAAAATCCTTCCCTATTACAGGTTCCATACTCACAGTTTTTGGTGGTGCCAGGCTCTAATCCTGAGTAGTACTCAGAAATGGAATTGTCACATATGGCTTCTCTTTGCTTCTCACAGGAGAATTCAGAGCACAAACTACACTTTTCTCTCTGTCTGTTTTGTCTGCTGTATCTTATATATTCATGTACAGTCAAGATCTCAGCTGGTTTTGTTTGTTACTTTATTTGAATCCTTTGAGAAATATTTATTGGAAAGTCAATGCATTATCTGAATGTATGTTTGGAATAAAAGGTGCTAGGGGGTGGATTAGCTCAGATCAATCAAACCTCTCTTTAATAAAGACACTGAGATGTTCCTATCACCACCCTACTCTCAAGCATGCTTGACTTTCAAATTGTTTAAAAAGTGGCACCTAAATTAATTTACCAGTTTTTTCCTTGGAGTTCTTTTGTGGAGAAAAGAACAAGTTTTTGCCCCCTCCTTTATTTTTTTTAAAAGAGGAGAAATAAAGCTTTGACTTCTGTTATTTATACTACAGAATGTTTTAAACATCACCTAATATATTTGTGTTCTTTTCTGAAAGTGTGGGCTTGCCATCAGTGTTTCACCTGTTTTCTGTGATTCCACAGCTTACTGAAATAGCAGTCACTAAATGTTGAGAGATGTCTGAATTACTTTTATTCTGTGAGTCTAGCCTAAGGATGAGGTATTTATTTTAGCACAAACCCTCTGTATTCCCTTTCTGTGACCACTGATTGCAGTGTGCACTCAGAGAAAACATGGAGCAGCTAATCCAAGGAGAGTTTGTTTCCCTGATGCATTGAGAGAGATGATTCAGTTCCACTTTTCTCCTATGAATTAGACTCAAGCAGATGCTCCAGTTGCCTCTTCAAATGTAATTGAAGACAAGACTTTAGCTGATGTTGAGACAGAGAGAACAAATGAGCCCAAGAGCTGCCTTCAACAAGCTGTTGCAAACCTTGAAATCAAGCTTTGCAGTGCTGAAGAAGAAAAACTGAAAGTCAAAAAGGTATGAATAGTTATTTTGAAGGAAAACATTTGGCATTTATGTAGGAATTAAATATAGGTGGAGCTGGCAGAGGTTTAAAATTAATTTGAAATTCTTTTTTTTTTTTAGAAATTAGCCAAATTCCAGAGAAACTGGCCAAATTTAAGCTCATAGAATCATCAGGGTTGGAAAAGACTTCCAAGACTATCAAGTTCAACCTGTGCCAGATCCCCACCTTGTCACCAGCACAGAGCACTGAGTGCCACCTCCAGGCATTCCATGGACACCTGGATGGGCACTCCAAAGCTCCCTGGGCAGCCCCTGCCAGTGCCTGAGCACCCTTTCCATGGGGAAATTCCTCCAGGTGTCCAACCTGAGCCTGCCCTGGCACAGCCTGAGGCTGTCCTGTCCCTTGTTTCCTGGGAGCAGAGCCTGACCCCCACCTGGCTACAGGAGAGAAGGTCCCCTTGAACCTTTGTTTTTCCCAGGCTGAGCCCTCACTGCTCCCTCAGCCTCTTCTCATCAGATTTATGCTCCAAAGCCTTCCCCATCTCTATTGTCCTTTTATGGATGCTCTCCAGAGACTAGCCACTTCATTTAGCTGAAATATATATATTTTTTATGTCTGGTGTCTATTTTTCTAAATTGTCAGGGAAAAAAAAAACTTTTTTAGCCTAACTGGTTAAAAAAAAAAAGGGATGAAAAAAGAAAAAGTTACAGGCTTTCTCAGCATGAGCTTTGTTTTGATTTTTTTGGGGGTGGGAGCTCTAGTAGCTAAATTCTTCATATTCCTTCTGACCTGAATACAATAAGAGCACCAGCAGGGCTGTGCCTGTAGTTACACATCTGAGTTAGCAAAAGGTCACTGAGGCATGGGAGAGTGAGTGTAACTCTGTTAGTCATGGTGCTGTTCCTTGGGAGGCCTCAGGTTGTGCTGGGGAAGGAGCACATGGCTTGTTGGGAATGAAAATGAGGGTGAAAAACTTGAGCCAGGGATGAGGAGGTCTGCAGTGGGCTGGTTTTGCTGAGGGTAGGGAGGAAAGGTTGGAAGGGTATTGTTGTGGTTTGTGTAGTAACAAAGGACTTTTGACAATAATATTAGAAGGTTAAATATGATTTATTAACATGACTCTATAATACAAAGGATTTGGGCAATTATTTGCCCAGTCCAAAGTATCTGCAGCTCTTGTCTCCAGCTCTGACTAAGGAATGCCAGAACAGCTTACACAATCAGAGATAACAACTTTTCACCTCATAACAACTTTTCACCTCAACCTCATAAGTTGAAAGAAAGAAAACTCCTATCTCCTATATCAGGAGACAGGCAGAGAAATCCAAATGTCCTTGAACACACATCAGAGATTTTGTTATAGAAACTTGTACAGAGTAAAAAGACAATAAAAAGATGTTTTCCCATGGGAAGAATTTTCTGCAGGACTGCATGCAGGGAAACTTATAATATGTTCTTGCAACAGAAGGGAAGCAGGAATAGGGGCTGGAGGAGGAGGCAGGTTGGGAGACAGGCTTTAGATTGATGTTCCACAGGCTGTTTCTGTCTCATCAGTGGAACCTCTCAAACTGTTTTGACAGTTTTTGTCCAAAAGCAGGGTTGGACTAAGCAGACCTGCTCCCTGTGTCCTGCTGATGACCCTCCCAGCCGTGCCTGTGTTTGAATAGCTGTGCAGTGACCTGGCAGGCCATTGTTCCTGTGCTGGCTTCCTGCATGCCTTGGACAAGGAGCTGCTCTTGAGCAACCAAAGGGTGCCAGCAGCTTATGTACAATAGCAATGGCTGCATCAAGGGAAAATAAAAACCTTTAGCTCTTTGTACAGCAAATAACTTTGGGGTTTATTGTCAGTGGTGTTATTCTCCTTCCTCTCTATTGGTGCATGTTTGGCAGGTTTCCAGAGTGGCTCTCTGCAAGATCCCAGAATATTTTAAGATTTTATTAATTTTGGAGATTTAGATAGAGATCATTGTGCACATGCATATATGTCATGGGATTCCTGCCTTTTCAGTGAAAACGTTTGCTGACAGTACATTTAATGTGCTCCTTCTCAAGAGCAGAAAGGCAGAGCAAGATACTAAAAATACAAAAATAATTGGAACAGAATAGAATTCCAGTTGGAAGGGACCTGTAACAACAGGTCCAGCTGCCTGAACCCTTCGGGGTTCAAAAGAAGTGAGAGGATGTTATTAAGGGCACCTTAGCCACTTCACATAGGTCATTCCTTATACATGGGACATGCCTTGGGGTTTAAATACCTCACTCCTGAAAATACCGTGCCAATTTAAGGACTGCAGTCGGATTTTTCTTGCACAACCCTTTATCTCTGTGTAATTAAGACAGCAAATATCACAGTTATCAGAAATTAAATTAATTTAAATGCTTTTATGAATCTGTATTTTCACAATTTGCAAATGTTTGTAATTTCATGTGTTTTATTCTACAAACTTTATAGGAATTGGAATATTTGCTGGAAAAACATAGTGTGCTAGAAACGGATTTTTTGAAGGAAAAAAAAGAAAAAGTGCTTCCACATCAAGATCATTATAAGACACTCCAGGTAATTTCTTTGTTGTAGTATGTTTGTTTTTCAGGAGGGTTTTGTATAGAGTATATTTATGTCCAACAAATGTTCTTTTAGGCATCTGTGGGCGTGCTCCAAAGCCTTTTGAATTTAAAGAATTTCTAAGGTTTTTAGATCAGAGCCTGATTTTTTACATTAGCAGGTATGTAAGTTTAATATCCCACTTGCCTAAATACATTTTTGTAACTCAGATCACTCTTCCTTGTTAGGATCTATGTCATAAAACAGATGAAAATAAAACCACTTTGCTCAGCAGTTGTGTCTAACAGCATGACTTAGCATGTTCTAGAGTGCTATGGCCAATTGTTTGTTCTGTTTTACCCAACTTCAATATGGAAAAATTCATGCTGCATCATAAAAATCTGTTAAGTGTAATTAGATGATAGACAATGGAATTAGAATTATTTCCATAGTAAAACTTAACATCTTCCATTAAATACACGTGTAAAATTTCACATCCCAGACAAAATTTTCATTGAAGTTTCAGTCATCTTCCAGTGTTAGAGCAAAGCAAACTATGTTTCAGCATTTCAGAAATATGTGTCTGTAACTCACTTAATATTTTTCCTGCTGTGGATGGCATTGTTTCTCATTTTTACTTAAAGGGTTGCTGTAATAATTTGGAATTCCCGACAGCAGTACATTCTGGAATTTACAGTAATATAATTATCTAATACTGGGGTTTTTTTTTCTTTTTTGTGTGTAACACTTTACTGAATGAAAGAAATGTTTGCTTAACCATGATATAAAAGGAAGTTTAACTTAAAACCCTCATGATTTATGGAGTACCATAGTGGTTAAAGTCATTGGTTATCCTAAACAATAGAATGGGTGGATTTCATGTTGTTAGTACTTACTTCTGCTTGAAGATCGCTGTCAATTTGAATAGTGGAAATGCTACTGAGGTTTGCAACTCTCAGTCTGTATCATAACTCTTTGAATCAGATACTGCAGTTTTCAAAAATGGCAATAAAAGGGTCATAACCTTTAACTTACCTTGCAGAAATGCTCATGTGCTTCCTCTCGTTGTCTCCTGGGTACAGCCAGAGTCAAACCAGAGAAGGAAAGTGAGTCCTGCTTTTCAGAGCTGCCTGTTAAAGTTACTTTCATGAGACTTGAATTGTGGATGCCTTCTGTTACTTCTGCAGCTTTTAGTGAGTTTTGCCTTTCTCCTCTGGCTCCTGCGACACGGGGGTCACCGCCTGTGGCCACGCAGTGAGCAGGGCTGGCAGCTCCTGGGGACAGCTCTGTCTCAGTGGCTCTGCCTTTCCCAGCAGAAGCAGCAGGTTCTTGGTGCTGGAGACCTGAGGAGCTTTAAGGCAGGCTGCAGTGGAGCTCTGGCAACTCCCAGGATGAGGTTTCCAACGGAGCCGGTGCCAGCATCCAAAGCTGGAGGTGTGCATTGACTTAATTCCTTTCAAATGAAATTGCTGTGTTAATGTTTGAGTAAAAAGTACAAAACCAATGCCTCAGGAGACTTTTCTAACTGCCTTTTACGTGAACATGCACTGTTTCCTGCACCTTTATATTTACTAATTAACTGGTTTCTGTCACTTGTGACAGGGAATTCTCAAAAGCCGCTCTAGATGTAACAAAGCCAGTCAGTTAATCAGATTTTTAGCAAGGTGCTCTTTAGATAAGACCCTTTTCTTTTTTGAGGAAGTTACTGTGCTTAGTTCTGAGAGATTTAATTGATCTTTTCAACTAAGTCAGTAATCTAATTTTTTTACATCTTTTCCTGTTGGTTTCTGCCTCAGTAAAGGGTAACAGTTATGTTATCACAGTTTTGTTCTCACAAAATTGCATCAATAAAATATGCTTTACGTTTTTTGATATAGAAAAAATATCTTTGAAAGGCAAGGTAGGAACATAAAAATATTTTCTCTGAGGTGGGTTACCATTCTAATGAAGCAAGTTTTGTTCTGGACTAGTCACGAACTTTCTTCATCATAGGTGTGAAAAAAGCCCTGAAATGAATTTGGTACTTCTGAAAATTGGAGAATTGAAGGTTAGTGATAATCAGTATTCCTAAGCATGGGAGGCAGAATTCCAAATCTTTGGCATAGTGTTAACATTTAACCAGTGGATGACCATAGAGTGTTGCTACATTTATCATTGTGTAAAACCAAAAGGTAGAAAGTTCTGTTTCATCTACATAAAATTAGCTTTAAGAAAAAGCCAAGATTGAACAGACCATTTGGTATTGTCATGTTCTTGGCAGTATTTCCATATGTAACTGCAACAACCAGAGACAGTAAAGCGACAGCAGTGGGTTCATAAACAGAATAAACAAATTGCTATTAACTAGTATTATAGAGTTGTTTGGATATTTAATGCAGTAGTCTCTTTGAGATCTTGAATTTGTATAAGCTAATAAATTTAGGATTATGATTCCCACATTCCTGCTTCAGTGTTTGTACTATTTAAGAGGCAGAATAACAGAGTATATTTCTAACTTCTTTACTTGCAAATTGGAACTGAGTTAAAATTGCTCTGGGAAGGGTAATTTTTGTGTGTAGTGTTGCAACCATGAAGTTGCAATCTTAGCCTTATAATTCCTTGCTTATTTTAGACAGCAGAGAAACAAGTGGAAATGTATGTCTGATTTTTCTATTTTCTTGGTTGGTATGTCAGTTTTTTATTTTTCCTGTTTTTTGATCCGAGTATATATATTCATCTCAATTTTTAACACTTCAGCTCTTCCTTAAGTGTGAGTTACCACGTATTTTTAAGTCATTTGGGGCTAGTAAGTCATGCAAGATTTTGAAGATAATGCAGATTTAGTGGTCACTTAATCCTATAAATCTAAAATTTTGTTGTATTACAATATGTTGTAGAAATAAGCAAAGACTGCATTTTAAAACTACCAAATTCCAATATGTAATACAGTGAAAAGCATCTACAGCAAAATTAACATTCCTGTTCAGTAGGTGATGTTCTCTTTTTTGCAAATCACTGAGGAAGCACTTAATTTGAGAAGAGAAAGTAGTGCCTGGTTTCAGCTGCTCTGAACAGGACTTTAATTATTCAGACAGATTGTTTAGCTGATAAGGCCCCTGATGTTTGGTCTGTCTACAGACAACTGGTTTTGATGATTCACTGAGAAGTGGATCATACTTTTCACTGCTATTTGTTTGATTTACCACACAGTTACATTTGAAGAAGTGCTACATTGCCACTGGAAAATTCTAGTTGTGGTTATACACATTTTTTCCCATCATCATCCCTTTCTAGAAGTTAAGCAGGCTGTTTTTCTAAAGAACAATAGTTTTTCTAAAGGACAATATAGCTGCTGTGGTGTGACCCTTCTTTTTGAAATTAACTTCTTTATTATCTTTTGACAACAGATGTCTGTTCTTCCAACTTTTTTTCTTTTGGAAACCATTGTTTCTGTTCCAACTTTCTTTAGGGAACATCTTAAAAAATATTATTTAAAGAGTGACATTAATATGCCCATTTTATGTAGCAGTTTTACTGTTATTGCAAAGAATCATGGTTGGAAATGAATTGGTTGGTAGTGTGACTTCACTCTACATAACGTTTTTGTGTGTAAGGAAGCGGGTCAGATAGAGTCCTTGTTTGAGTGGTTTTTCAGAAAGGCAGGAGAGGAAGATTTTCCTGAGGAAAACATTGACAGACCAGTACAGAATGATCCAGAGGAAGTTTGCTGGGTTGTGCAGTAACACCTAGCTGGGCTTAAAGGTAGCAATAACCTAAGTTCATTGCAGGAGTTAGATGTTGTTTCATTCATGTATTGCCGTAGCTGTTGATGTTTTCGGGGATTTTTCATTTGAATACCTGTACAAATGTCACATTTAAATTATACAGCTTCAAATTATGAGAAGTCTTTAAACGCAGTTATATAAAGATAGGAAATTATAAACCTGAGGTTTTGAGCCAGTTTGTTCTCTCTTAACTCTGAGAGATGACTTTATTTTTATTTTGATTAATATCGCTTGTTGTTTTGGAGGTTTTTTTATATTAGACGGATATATCACACAAATTCATATGAACCAGGATGCATATTTCATTGTGTCTGACTCCCTGTTTTTGAAGTTAGTGCTTCCACTTCCCCTTTATGTCAGAGTTTAGTGATGTTGATCCATGCAGGCCTCCTGCTGCCTGAGCTTGACTTCCCGCTTGTCCCTATGGACCCTCCTTGAGCTTGGAGGAGATAATCCCTGGGCAGGAACCCAGGGAGCTTTCCCTCTAGGGTGGTGTCCCATGTCCCAAGCAGATCCCAAAGAGGCCAAAGCCTTCTTCCCTCCAGTCCAGCGCTGTGATCCTTGGTTTTTCCCTTCTCCTGAACTCACCATCTCATGGTCACTGCAGTCAGGGCAGATCTTCACATCCTCAGAGAGCCCTTCCATGTTTTTAGGGCTCGGGCCCAGCAGAGTGCCTCCTGGATTGTTCCTCAGCTGCCTGTCCTCCAGGGCTTGTTATCTGTGTGCCCCAGGAATCTCCTGGGTGGCTGTGATGTCCCCCTGGCAGATCCTGGGGTGAAACATTTCCCGTGAGGAATCCCGTGAGGCTCCCTCCTGCTGTTTGGAGAAGGTCTCAGCTGCCCTCATCCCTCTGGAGACTGCCTGGCACAGCAATTCCCACTTTGCTGGCCTGCCTGCTGATCCTGACCCCAAATCCCTCACGGATCCCCTACCCCAAAGCAGAGCTCCAGACATTCCAGCTCCTCCCTGCCATCGCCTCCCTGGCCTTTCCTTCCAGGAGAGTGCATTTATCATCCTGGAAAAGGTGTTCTGCAGGAGGCTGCAAACAGGTCTTGGAGGTAGGTGGTTTTTATGGCTGGAGTACTAGAAAATGTATGTTTTCTTACAAAACTAATATATGACTTACATCCTGTTAAACACTATCTTCTAAGAAAATATTTAGGTTGGTTTTAGGTGCAGACATAGAGGAGACAGAATGTTAATAACAAAAAAAAAAATAGGTGTGAAAAAAAAGTTTATGTACTGTACCTGCAAACAAATTTATAAATGAGATTCCAGGAAATTTCATGGGTCACAGCAGGGTTTAGAATTATGGAATATGGAAAAAGGGAGAATTTCAGAAAAGACACTTTAACAGATAGCAGTGCATCTTTTTGCTGAACTGCTAAAGGTATTTATGGATATGGCAACAATCCCTTGCCCACCTCTTTTTCAAGTGAGTGCCAGATACCTCACGTTTATTTATTCACCTTTATTTTTTTCTAATGTTACTGCTTGTACTCTTCTTTCAGACCCTCATTTTTATTCAAAGTCTTTATTTATTAATAATTTCTGAGCTGTTTACATTTTGGCCTGTTTCCCCCCTACCCTTGTGCCTCTCCCCCTCCTCCCCCCAGTTTTGATGTCTTCTTTCCTCTAAATTATTTTTCATTCCGTGAGGAAAAATAACTTTTTATTTCTATTACAGAAAGATTCTGCTCTTTTGCCTTATGTTTTCCTTCTAAACTTCAATTCTTTTGTTAATTGTTTTGTTGTCTTGTTTCAGAATTATTAATTAGAAGAGTGGATGTAAGACTAATCATTCTAATTTTGTTTTAAATATATACCTCTCTTATGTTGTTGTGCTGTTATTTAACAGCTTTGAGATGCCTAACTTGCCTTATAATCTGATATTCAGTTATAGTCATAGGGCATGGCAAGCATTTTTTTAAACTTATGTGCCCCCTTCGCCTCCCTGATTTTAAAAGTATTCAAAAAATAGTGCTTAAATAACTTCCATTTTCTTAGTGTGCAAGTAGGTACTAGCAAAACAGTTTTTTTTTAAAACCAAGTTCTGTGTCCTGACTGCTTTTTACGTGTCCTGGTCTGGTTTATGCCAATGCATCCTGGATTTATTTGGGTGCATTTACTGATTTATGTTCAGTGTGTTTCAAGTCTGTGACAGCTACTGCACATCTTCATTTGCACATTCACAGCAAGTGCATTCAGAGGGATTAATCTTTTACTTTTTCTCCTACTTTATATGTAAATTCTACCTAAGAAGGATGTGAAATGCCTAGATATATTTAGCACTGATTAGTTAGAGTTCTTTACCACCAGGTTGTCTCATCAAGATTTTCACATCAAGGTTTTCCTATCTTTTGTAGGAGTAGTATCTGGTTGGATTTTTGAGGGAATAATGAAAATGTGCCAAATTTATCTAAAAAGAAACCTGTGTAGAAAGGAACTTGGGTAGCTGTATTGCTGAGACAATGCTTAAGGCCAGTTATCTGTTACACGAATAAAATTCAATAGAGATTGAAAAAGTTTAAAGGTGTACCAGGTTAATGAGCAATAAAATTTCCAGCAATCTGCAGCCATTCATAGTTTATTAATGAGCTGTGAGCCAGACAAGATGATTTAACAGCTGAAGGGAAATGTTGCAATGCTTGCAGGACAGTTATCTGTTATTTGGAGTGCACCTTCTTAAAAAATGTGGGGAATGCTGCCAAACCACCTCCGTGTCTCTGGGTCCACCCCAGTCCTGCTTGTGCTCAGTGCAGGGCATCTGAGACTGGGTAATTATTTTGAGTACCACCAAAATGGTAAATCCTAGCCAATATCAGCCAAAATTAGTACATACTTCTAAAAGAATTTGTACTTCCTGTTTATACACTTGGAGGCATAAGATGCACAGCAAATATCAGGATGATGTTTTGGGGAGAAATGTGAAGGATTGCCCCTTCATTGCCCTTTACCTGTTAAATCATCTTATTTGGTTTATAATTCATTAATAAACTGTGAATGACTGCAGAATGCAGTAATGAATACATTACTGAAACTTTTATTGCTAAATTAACCTGCTACACCTTTAAATTTACTTTTTCAATCTGTATTAAATTTTATTCATATATGGTATACACTTGGCATTAAAACACAGTTTACTTGTGTTTCTAAACCCCGCTGAAATGTATAATTTGCCAAGTATTAAGCAAATTTATTTGTATAAATGTATTCTAATCTAACTAATTCACATGCTGGAAGTTATAGCCAAGAAACTCTTGTGATTTACATATCAAAGTTGAATTTATTCATCCCTTCTAAGTTACATTGGAAACTTCTTATTAATTATGCCTATACTTTTTTTTTATTTGAGTGAACTGCCAAAATGTTAATATTTTAAACTACTGCAAAGGTGTGTAGCAGGTCACTTCTATATAACTCCTGATATTGAGAAAACGGTTCCAAAGACAAAGTACTGGTTACTTTACTGTTGCTGCTCTTAAATAAATAAATAACGTTTTGCTGCTGAGACTTGTATAAGGTTTTTCTTCATTAAAGACTTAAAAGGTCCAGAAGACCATGTGACATTTAAAATAATCATGTACTTAAACTACTGAGAACTTTTTTACTATTCTTGGCAAAAGTTTTATCACTGAAAGAAAGCTGATACTAATGAAAACTAGAACATCTGTTTTTAAACCTGGAGGATACTGAGATAAAACAGATTTTCCCAGTTCTATGCAATTCCTTAAAAATAAAACTACTACTTGAATGTATTGATAAACATACGCAGTGTTTGGTTTTGGATATGCATTACAAATTAAAGCATTCTCAGGCAAATAATTGGTTAGGAAGATCAACATTAATTTCCAGAAGTGAGTACCATAATCACAAAATGAAATTATGAAAATGAAGGTCTGAATAATGCTTAAAAAATAATCTAGGGCATTGCGATAAAGAGGAATTCTGAATTTCTTCAGTTATTATAATTTTTTTTTTTTATATTTTAAGAATAATTTCAGCCAGTTAAGTCTGTGCTTAATGTACTTCCTGTTAATGTAGGGAGAACGTAAAGTTTCTGTGCTAGGTTTCCAAAGGGCTGAGTTTGTCTGACTTTTGAGATAAGTAAGAAGTGAGTGTGTCATTGAAAAGCAAATTCCATTGACCTGCTCGGCAGAGAATTTGCAGTAAGTCTTGATAACTTCGGGGAAGCTGAGAAGGAAAACACAGTTTGAGCTCATAAGCAACAAAGAATGGAAAATATTCTGAAGCTCCCTTATATTCAAACTTTATAACTGGAAAGGTGCTTCTTATGCTTGAAGAGCCTTCTTGTTAGTGATGAGCAGAAAAGGAGATCCATTTCCATCTTTTCGAGCTAAAACCTAATTCCAGACAGTGTGTGATGCCTGCTTTTGTGAAAATACTTTGTTTAAAAGAGTAAATAAAACAAAGAAAAAAAAAAAAACAACATGAGAAAGGTCAGTAGAGGGAACAACTCCAGGGTTCTGTATGGAGTGTGATTACATTTGCCCCTTGGGAGTTCCATTACCTGCACAGAATCCCAGTGGGAAAGCTGCTGGGGGGTTCCCTGAGTCCCTGGGACTTGGACTCACTGCTCACAGACACATTTCAACTCTGTGTCACTTTAACACCTCCAGTGGTGGTGGTGTAAAATAGATTAGCCTCAGATATCCTGTGCTGTGGTGGTGACAGTTGTCAACTGAGGAGACTTATTCAGGGCTTTATGGAATTCAGCCAAAAATGCAGTGCACATCTCCCATGCCAGAAGAAAGGGGATATTGTAGCTAACAAAGACTACAGGAATAGTGTAAAGATATCTCATATTTCACATAATATTTTCATTAGAGAGCTCTCTCATGCATGGGGGTCTAGTGGCACTTGCCCTCCTGTTTATATCAAATTTGTCTGTCTTTACTTTCACATTTTTTTGAGAAATGATTATTTGTTAAATAAAAATAGCAGCTCTTGGAGGCACTCCTGTGACAATATTTTATCAACTTTCAACACAGTCCCATTCTGTCACCACCAATTAAATTACCTTATGCTGCACCAATCACTGACATAGCTGATGCATCTTCCATTGCACAACAGAAACCCAGCAGTATTTTTTAAGGAGGAATAAAATTTTTATTCATTTTTATGATATTTTGTATTTTTAACTGACGCTGCACTACTTTACATTTTTAAATGTGGCCTCCAGTCCTGTAAATACCTTTACATATGCTTAATAAATCTGCATACATCCAGTTGAGAAGGCTATATTCCAGCAGGATTTGCTTTCCCTTTTTGCAAACACTTTTAGCCAAGAGCCTTACTGTAAGCAATGTTTGTGCCCCTCTGAAGAGGGGAGCTGCTCAGAACAAGAACGTGTCTTAATCATGATTTTTCTCATCTGGGTAAGCCAATTTGTGGGAGGTCTGACGTAGTGTAAAATACCAAGAAGTTTCAAACCAAGCTAAGGCACAGCTCAAGCTTTCTGTCAAATTCAGTCCTAATGCTACAGCCTTTTAAAAATGTATTTACATTTTAATTTCTCACGTACAACAAAGGAAGAGTGAGCTTGTTTTTGCCTTCTTGCCAGCTGGCTTGGAGAAAGGAACTGAAGGACTTCAAAAGGGGTGGCATTTGTATGGTCTGGGTTTGTAGAGTTAGAGGACACAATATTTGGGTCCAAATTAGAATCCCTCTGCTTCTCCCTCTCATTCCTTCAGCAGCAACAGGGTTCTTACTGGGGAGGGAAATTTTTGGCTGCTGTGAGATACTTGGTGGCGTTTTTTGGTTTCGGGGTTTTTTAGGGGGGAAAGGGGAGGTTGCCTTTTTGTTTTTAACTGCAGCATATTGAATAGATTAAAGAGGGAGCTGCGGAATTACTGTTATTCAAAATAAAAAATATGAGAATCGTGGTTTTAACATCGTTGGAGGGAAAGACAGAGTGAAGGGTGGAAGAAAGTGAGGGGTGTTTTAGAAACAGTGAAAAGGCAACAAGGAAAAGATCTGGAGAGTGAATGACTATCAGATGACTATCAACATACAGTAATGGGAAAGTCAGTCCCTGCCTCATATTTATGCATTTATCAAAGAATATTTCTTTCAATTTTGTTTAAGTGTTAATATCATCAAGATGAAGAAGTAAAGGGAGTGTATAAAAGTGTCAAGAATCTTGAGTTGTATTACTCTTAGACTACGTTTTGAAAAGCACAGGTATATATCTATTTTTGTTATTTACACTGTAACTTTAGAATCCTAAATATTTATCTGTATGAATCCATTTACTTTTTGTGGTCGATAGTAATACATTTTAAAAATAGATTGGTTGACATAGCTTAATGATCTGTAATTTTTAAAATTTAATAGGTCTGTGTTTTTAAAATCACAGTTTAATTTAAAATAAGAAAAACCAAAAGGCCAAAAACCAATTAAAACACAACATAGCTTTTAGTTACCTCTGAGTTACTTAAGGTGGCATCTATCATTGTTGACTCCTTCTGAATGTTACATCTGATGTTTTCTGGCTTAACTTGGAAAAAAAAATTGATTCTTACTTTGGTTTAGTGATTTTAGTGAGACTGCATTGCTTTGAGGAAGAGATTAGCTTAAATTTATCTTTTATTTTAAGAGATTGATTAGATTTTCCACCTACCCCACATCCTCAAACGTAACTTTTCTCCTCTGAAGTAACTAGTTTTGCTGTTAGTTCAATACCATCAGTGTTTCACAGTAGTTAAAATAGGGAAATTAATAAATGTATGTTATAGTTTTCACCTAGGGTTGCTCTTTAGAGGCCCAGGTTTATATCTAGGCTCCAAAATATCAGGGGGTTTTGTGGGGGAGGTCAGGGTGTTGCTTGCTTGTTTGTTTGTTTGTTTGTTACAAATGCTATAGAACTGGAACTTCATTGATGTCAGGAATTTAATGATGTCAGGACGTTGTCATTATCTCTGCTAATCAAGCCCAAGTTCTGTAACATATTCTTGAGAATTAAACACTGTCATCTTGATTTGTCCATCTTATGTGTTGCTTGTAAAAGAGCACAGCAAGACTTTCTTTCTCCTCCCAGGTTTGAGTTTGACATCTCTTTGTAGGAAGTGGGGGTTTAGTCACCTCAGAGGTGGGAGGTGGTGAAAGAAATAACCCAAAGCAGGCTCTCATGCTTCAACCAGCACAACAACTGGCTGGATTCTGGGGACCTGTGCCAGGTGTGCCCATACAAATGCACAGCATCTGGGAGGCCAGCAGAACCTGAGCTTCACCAGCTCAGCAAACAGGACTGGGAGAGAAGAGGTGTTGAGTGTAAAAACCAGCAGCTTCAGCCCACGGAGCTCAGGAGTGAGGAGAGAGCTGGCTGTCACTGTGAGAGAGGTCTGCATCAGCTCAGAGTCTGGGGGAAGCTGCTGATTGCTGGGAAGAGCCAACNATGATGGGTGGATGGATGGATGGATGGATGGATGGATGGATGGATGGATGGATGGATGGATGGATGGATGGATGGATGGATGGATCCAGGCTGTCTTGGTCTTTGGGAATATCATGGTGTGGGTGCTGGGAAGAGACAAGAAGGATGATGGATGGATGGATGGATGGATCCAGGCTGTCTTGGTCTTTGGGAATACCATGGCGTGGGTGCTCTTGGCAGCTGTTCCTGGGCACATGAACATGGTGATGGGAAATGGCCAACGTGGATTTACCAAAAGACAAATCACACCTGACCAACCTGACTGCCTCCTGTGATGAAACTCCTCAGTTTTGGATGAGAGGATTGCAGTGTGCACTGGGTCATTCTGGGGAAGAGAAGGCTTAGAGGAAACCTAGTAGCAGATGCTCAATACCTACAAAGATGTCAGAAAAATGGAGCCAGGCAGGTTCTGCAGAGGTGGGTAGCAGGAAATGGTGATAGATTGAAACATGGGAGTTGCAACTTGTTATAAGGAAAAAAGTATTTTATGATGAAGATAAGCATTAGGATGTCTTAGCCACTGGCATTGTGAAATCCCCATCTTCTGAGTTTTTCAAGATCTCACTGGACAAGGATCTGAACAATCTGGTTTGAATTCAGTGTTGATCTTGCTTTCAGCAGGAGGTTAAGCTAGATGACTTCCAGAGGTTCCTTCCAACCTGAATGATTGTGTGATTTTGTGATTTAATACTTTGGTCACAAACTGAGAAAAATAAATAGCCTACTCCCAGTCACTAAAGTTGTAACTCCAGTCCAGGGGATATTCCCCAGGCTGAATTACTTGGAATATTTTACTCCAATCTGGCCTACCTCATTGCCAGTTAAGGGCAGGGTCAGGAATGCCTGAACCAAAAATCTGATTAATGCAGTATTTGAAATGGTAAACTAGTCAAAATATCAGTTACTGTAAACTTAAATAATTGTTGTATGGAATATAACATTTTTGGTGGTTTTCAGTATATCTGCCATGTTAGAATACGAGCTTGTACTATGAAACCATGTTCAGTGTGAGGTTTTACAGGAAGCAAAATAGAGTTGTTCAGAATGTGGAGCTGCATTACTAGTTCCCTAAGATGTAGTGGAAGTGAGAAGGACTTCTTATAAAATCTGTGTATCTGTGATTTGAATACCTTTTTCTGGACTGTGGGAAATGCTTCCTTCCAGCGGGAATTTTTCTGAGGTTAGGCAAAAATCCCTTTCTTGCAGAATTCATAGCAGTATCTTAAAATAAGCAAGAAGTAGTTTTCCTCTTTTTTTTATATACTTCTTTGTTTTCTCTGGCAAAAGTGTAACTTCTATCTGTTTGGATTTTTTTTTCCCCCTTCATGCTTAGACTATTTATGACTTTTTCAGGAAGTAAAACAAATAACCAACAAGTTAATCTTGAAGTTTACAGCTTGCTAGCAGTTCTCTGATGGAGGAAAATTTTGGGAGTTCAGTTGCAGATGATGTTTGCATTCTGGTTTGGACAATATGGTCTAACTGAAAAGCATTTGATTTTATTTCATATCTCTCTTTTCTCTGAAACAACAAGGTCAAGAAAAGCTTTTCATGCAGATCTTCAGCTAGAAAGAATTTAAAAGCCTGTGTTGTCGTCCTTTTCAGTGCCTGTTTTTCTTGGTATTTACTTTACCCCAAACTCTTTGATTTGATGCTGAATTTCCCAAGCTGATGGTTAGTTTATTTTCTGATCTAAATTCTTGTAAATTTTCTTATTAAACAAATACAGCAACTTGATGCAAAGATGGATACTTGTGTCACTGGTTGTCCAGTGAATTCTCTGAGTTTTGTTCAACTTGCACATCATCACTTGTCTTCAGGAAACCAACAAACAAAAATGCATTTAGCATTTAGTAGCCCAGAATGACCATGGCAAAAATTTGTGTTGGAGATGCTGCACTTGTACTTTGATGGGAAAATAACTGTTGATCAGCTAGTTTTCATATAGTATGTCTGCTTTGGAATGCTTTTAGTGTTCCAAAATGTATTTACAAATCAGAAAAGGAGTTAAGATTGAAAGCAGGGATAAGTACATCACCATTGCTTGCTCCTGGAGTTTCAATTAAAGAGACAGCCAAAGAAAATAGTTCACATACTGAAAATGAAAAGGAGATTCAAATATAAAGATGAAATTTTTCTTTCTGTTGATTTTGTGCTAAGTATGATTGTTTATGTTATAATGAAACTTATTTTCTATACTTCAAAAACAAGGAAGAAAACCATTAGGTTTTTTATTACATTGGAACAATTTCAAAGATGTGGTAGCCTTACAGCTTGACATAAAATTATTAAGAGTATTTGCATATAATGATGCTATAAGTTCTTTTTTTATATCTTCTAGAAGTACACCTTGGAAAGTTTTTATTCATTCTGAAGTGAAATTTATTCCTTCATGCTTTTGAAGCTACTTGAGTGAGTGTCAAGTTTCTTTGTAGTCATCTTGGGTTTTTAAACATCCATGAAAAAACTGAAGGTATCCTCTAGGAATGTGCTGTGAACATCATTATGTGTAACGACTAGTACAACTCCATGAAAATTCAATATCCATTCTTTCAATTAGTTATATTTCTAAAGCATATGCTAATTACTTCTCAAAGGTTAACAGAGCTGCAGATGGAAATGTTACCAATTTTTGGCTCATAAGGTATCTCTAGTTAAGGTTTGGTTGATGTAAATTGTGGGTTTGGTTACTATTAGTTTTGACACTTGACATTTCATATGCTTGAAACTGGTAATAAAAGATTGTATCCAGAATAAATATTGGAAAACAACATGTGTGCTGTAGTGAACTGTATGCAATGGGTCCTTTGGAAGGGCTCACCTGTGATAAATATGCAGCACTCCACTGTTGTTTGTTTTGTAAGATCTTTTTTAGTACTTTCTGTGGAAAAATTTTGAGAAAAACCAAAACCAAGTAGCCTCAGGATTAATACCTAGTGTATTAGGACTTGGCAAAAACAATTACAGAATCAGCTAGGTTGGCAAAGACCTTGGAGATCACCAAGTCCAGCCTATGAGCTGACACCAGCTTATCAACTAAACCGAGTGCCACATCCAAACGCCTCCAGGGACAGTGACTCCCCCAGCTCCTGGGCAGTCCCTTCCAGAGCCAGACTCTGTTCTGTTTGTATCATCCCTTCAGGTATTTATATACACTGATGAGATCCCCCTGAGCCTTCTCTTCTCCAGACTTAGCAGTCTTAACTCTCTCAGTCTCTCTTTATGTGAAGGGTGACCCAGACCCATCATCATCTTCGTGCCCCTTTGTTGGTCTCTCTCCAGTATGCCCATGTGGCTTTTTCTACTGGGGAGCCCAGAGCTGGACACAGGAATGGGCCTGACAGTGCTGANCAGAATCAGCTAGGTTGGCAAAGACCTTGGAGATCACCAAGTCCAGCCTATGAGCTGACACCAGCTTATCAACTAAACCGAGTGCCACATCCAAACGTCTCCAGGGACAGTGACTCCCCCAGCTCCTGGGCAGTCCCTTCCAGAGCCAGACTCTGTTCTGTTTGTATCATCCCTTCAGGTATTTATATACACTGATGAGATCCCCCTGAGCCTTCTCTTCTCCAGACTTAGCAGTCTTAACTCTCTCAGTCTCTCTTTATGTGAAGGGTGACCCAGACCCATCATCATCTTCGTGTCCCTTTGTTGGTCTCTCTCCAGTATGCCCATGTGGCTTTTTCTACTGGGGAGCCCAGAGCTGGACACAGGAATGGGCCTGACAGTGCTGAGGGGAGGGGTAGGATCACCTCTTGTGACCTGGGGGCAAGATTTAGCCTAATGCAGCCCAGGACCGTTGGCCTCATGTTCAGCTTTTTGTCACTGGGACACACTGCCACCTTTTGGGTGTGGCAGCTCAGCCAGTTTTCAATCCTCCTCACTTTCAGCTTCTCCTGGCCACACTTAGGCAGCTTCTCCCTGAGGATTTCAGAGAAGTGTCAAAAGCCAGCAGTAACTAAAATACCCATGAGTTACCAATACTTTTTCCAGCACAAACCCAAAACATAGCCCCCTACTGTGAAAAACTTCACTCTGTCCCAGGAAAAACTGGCACAATTACCTTCCCAGATACTGAGTTGGGACTGCCTAGCCTGTAGCTCTTTGTGGTTTCTTGTCATTTCTTGAAGACAGGGATGACATTTACTACCTCCAGTTCTCAGACACTTCTCCAGTCATTGTGATCAGCCCACAGGTATTGAGTGGAACCTCACAGTTACATCTGCCAGCTCCCTCAGCTCTTGTGGGTTTGTCCTGTCAGGCATCACGGACTTAATTATGTCCAGCTTGCTTAAGTATTTCCTAACATGATCCTCTTTCCCTAAGGTGCCCTTTTTCCAGGCCCTTGCAATGTGCAGGTCAGTCTCCTCTCTACAGAAAGAAGGAAAACTCTCCTGGTGTGATTTTTTTCATATATATCTGTATGTATCGTGAAGTGTACTACAGTAAAGAATTACATCAATACTGATATATTTTTTAATTCACGCACTATGTAAAGTTGTGTTGTGTGTTACAACTGGCTTCAGTATCGGTACCCATTGAGGACAGCTGGCAACTCTTTCCAAATTAACATTTTGTTCTTTATGGTAAATGATGGAATTTAATTTGATTTGAAGACTAATGCTTTGAGGTAAGAGACATGAAAATATCCTAATGGAGCTCAAAATTCCTTTCATGCTTACTGTGTTGTTTAATGGGAATGTTCTCTTGTCAGCTTCCCTGGCGTTGTTCTCCTGTTTACTCCTCCTTCCTTGCTTCCTCTTGATATCCTGTCCCACCATTTAGATTATGTGGGGAAATAGGAAAGTATCCAGGACATAAGTTCCCCTGGCACATTTGTAGCTTCATCCCAAAGAAGTAACTCTCTGTGTAATATTTTAAAAACCTCAAGGCAGCCAGGGAAGGCTTCCTAAACCAAGTGTGGGTGCTATATAATGCAGTTTTGGTAGCAAAATGTTCATTCATACTAACAACACTTTAGCTTTAGCACTTCTTTTTATTGTTTAATGTCATCTTCAGTAGAAGGTCTCTATGCACATCCTGTAGGGAAGAAGAAAGAGCAGATTCAAACTATAATTGTTCTATGCAAAATATTAATGTCTTAAATGTGACAGGGTAGAGATCCTTGTTATACACTGCAAATACTCAGAGAGTGGTGAGGGAACTGTAATTATGTTTCAGTTTGGGGCATGTACAGGCTCTTCCATACTATTTCCTTTGCATTGTTTTTCACATTTAATCAGTCATAATATTCCCAGCAGGCTGCTCTGTTCACACTCACTCAGCTCTGGCTCAACTCATTGCTAGCTCAGCAGGAAATGTCCTCACCACCACGATGTTAGGCAGTTGCTTGTGGAACTTTGTTTGCTACCTCACTTCATTTTTCACCTCAAGGTCTTCCATTGTTATGCTCCAGGTACAAATCATATTTACTTGTATGAAATAAATCACAGTGTCTCCTTGCTTCCTGTGGTGAGCTTAGGGTTGTGTATAATGTGGGGGTTTTGGTTATCTTGGGATATCTGAAATCTTTCTCTCCTCCCTATATTTTTCCTTATCTTTAGGTTCTTAGCTGTATCTTTCACTAGGATGATGATAGGATCAAAGTGAAAATAGTTGCCTTGCTAGAGACCTGGAGATGCTCCCATGTCTTAGTTCTGTAGAGCTCCCATTCTTATTTCACATGAACAGAAATAGTGGCCAATCTCTATTTTATACACAATAGCACACTCTAGTGTGTATATTAATTAGCCATTATGAACTGATTCTCATCATGTTTACCTCAATTTCTCATTGCTTTAGTTCTATTGCATTCGGTATTACTATTTTTTCTCTGTACTTGGGTGAATTGAAGGAAATATTTATATCTTCAAATAAGAACGTACCAGTTTCTTAACAGAATCATTATGATGCTAAATGTTATTTGTAAATTTGTTCAATTATGCTCTTAAAGAAGAGTTGATTTTATGGAGAGAAAAATCTCAGTGCAATGGAGTCCACTATGAGGGGTTTTAGTGATGTAATTGTGTAAAGCAGAGCTGCGTAAGGTGGATTTGAAATTTGTCTTCTCCTTCAGGTACCTGCAGGGAGCTATAGTTTGCCTTCTTGCATGAGTACAGAAATGAAGAGGAAAGAGAGGACATTACTCTCTCAGACTGGCAGCTGCCTCTGAGGGTAGCACAGCCTGACAGGAGACAGGCAGTCGGCAGCAGCTCAGATATCTGCCTCACACATTTCCTGCAGGAACAGAATTCTCTTTACAGGTGTTACAGGAACGCCCTGCTGTCCATGCTTCAGCTGCTGTCACCAGTCCACATTTGGGACGTGACCTTGAACCAGTCACTGGTTCTGAAAACCTTGAGGAATTTATTGTAAGAGGACAAATGGCATTTTTTGCTCTGTGTTTTGCTTTGCCTAGTGATGCGAGTGAGAGGCACTGTGCTTTCTACCAGAATGGGATATCTTACTTCCTCAGTCAAAACAATTGGTTTTTTTTAACCTGTATAATATCAGAATTGGAATGATTTGTGTTGTCAGTGATATATTATTGCATCACAGTGTGATTAAAAAGACATACCCACATGTTGTGTGTTGTTGTCGGATGTAGTATTTAGTGCACACAGCAAAATATTTCCATCTTCAATTCTTCTTCTACTTAGCAGTTGTTCTTGCTGGGCTTCACAAAAGCCCACAGTTTTATTAAAGAAAATCCAAATATCTCATTAGATTTGGGCCAGAGGTAAGAGGATTGTGTAGCTGTGGTTTCCCACTTTTTGCTAAGATGACTCTTTCAGGAGAAAGGAATTGAGTGACAGAGCAGAAATCTCTAGTTAAATACAGTTACAGTCTGATTAATTAATTTTTACATGCTTTGTTAGACACTAGGTTTTTCTTATTCCAAACACACAGGACTTAGGAAGCATAGAATTGTATTAATTAATTTCAACTTTATTATGACCCAAAAAGCAAAAACTTATAGTGTAAGTTGTGTATGGTTTTGTCCTATGATCACTGCAAAGGAACATTTGTGATTAATGTGTTTCTGCTTTCTGCACCAAGAAAATCTAATAATTTAAATCCAAGATTATTTAACACAACTACATCCTGCCATATGAGCTGATACAAGAACAGACTCTGAAGAGAAGAACAAGGTGGGGGGGTAATGTTTTTCATCTTCTTACTAATTGATGATTGGAAAAAGTGGTGCTGCTCATTGATAAGGGGGAAATGCTGGTGAGAATCCAATGAGGTGTTCACACTGCAGACTTAGCAAACTATTAGGTAAAGAGAAAAAAGGCTAGAATGTTTCTCTCCAAGTTCCTTTTACGTAAATGTGCAGAAAATAAAAAGTGAACAATGCAGCTTTGTTTGAAAAATCTTTTTGGGATTTCTTTTGCAAGAAGACTTTCCTGGGAATCTTAAGAATAAAACAAATTATAAAAGAGGAGCCACATAATAAGGAGGAGAAAGGTGTGCATTTCTGAGGAAGCTCAATCTGATACTGCTTTATCTCAACATTTTTATTGGTAGAGGCAGTAAATAACATTTACTAAGAAGGTGATTTGGAAGTCCTGCCATCCACAGGTATACCAAAAAACAAAGAAAGTTCTAGAAAAAAAAAAGGAGAACCATTTAGAATCATCTGGGGTCTATAAAGTAAAATTAAGAAATAAAAATAAGTATAATACTGGGATGTACTTGAATTTCACATATATATACACACTTATATATTCATATACACACACATATATTCATATCCATTATAATATCTAAAGGATCAAGCTGTGTGCATTTCTTCATGAAAGATACAAAAACTGAGGAAAATAATTGGTATTTATTTATTTATTCTCCTGAATTAAAATTCTTATGTGTGGTCCCTAATGTTTTCTGTATTTTTGTACAGGAAAAGCATAAGCAGGAATTGGAAGACATGAGAAAAGCTGGACATGAAGCCTTAACTATTATTGTTGAAGAATTCAAGGTAAATGAGTTGCCAAGCTAACACGATTTCCAAATGGTGTTATTGTAATAGTGAATAGGACTGTGCCTGCAGTGCACAATTATTGGTACTGTTTGTGCTGATTGCTTGACCTCTCTCACTGTCTTTTGTGTTGCTTTCAATTTAGATTGTTTGGTCTGAAATTTTGCATGACATGTTTTCCCAGTCTGCACTTTGGAAAACTTCAGATAGAGTTGGTTAGCCGTTTTCAGTAAGGAAACTTAAAACCAGAACAAACCCAAAATTCTCAGTCAGTTGTGGTAAACTTTGGGTTGGATTGTTTATCACAAATCCACATTTTGGACCTCTTCAGTCTCAGAGCTGCACTTGCAGGAAAGCAGCATCACAGAGCAGTTCAGCAGGTTTTTATCCACACAGCACTGAGAGAGGGAGTTATGGATGAAATAAAGCTGAATCTGTAGTTCTTCTTTCATGCTGCTTTAGTTCCTGTCAGCTGGTAAGATGAAAGAACTGGATGTTACTATGGAGCATAAATCTGTGTCTTTTGTTCTGTTATGGAAACCATTGAGTAAGGAACACACAAAGGACAAAAACTGAATCAAGTTAGGAGGAGAAGGTAAAGCTAAGAATTCTCATTAGACTTAAAATGGATCTGGCGGGAGGAAAACTGATAATGGGAAGTGGAAATGAAGGCTGGTTTTGAAAATGGAAAGGGAAACTTAAGAGCTGGTAGGCAACTGTGAGCTGAGAACACAAATCTGACAATGTAGTTAGTGAAGGAGAATTTCGGATTTTAACTCTTTGGTAGCAGTAATTTGTAACCAAAGAATGATCTGGCATGGAGGGCAGGAAGATTTAGTGATGGGCTTGGCAGTCCTGGGTTGGGGGCTGGACTCGATGATTTTAGTGATCATTTCCAATATTAATGATCTGATGATAATAAGAAAGCCTTTTAATATTCTTGCTAATAACTGCTAGTAGCATTCTACCTAATATTGAAATTGGCTCTCTATAGAAATACGTCTGTCTCCATCAATATGACTTATACTAATTTCATTCTGAACCTATCCAGAAAAACATTTCAAAAGTTTCCATTCCTGAGAAAACTTAAACATGGCCACAGGTGGTGTCCCACTTCTTCATGCCTCCCTCATTTCATTTCTGGGGGAGAATTGTTGTGCTTCTCTTCCCTTAATTCTTTGAGGACCCCTTTGCCTTAGAAGTTCTCAAAAGGAAATTTTATTTGGAGTGTGCACCTTTGGATGTGCCACTGAACATCTTCAATGGCAGCATTTTTAGTTTCTGTTTTGTTCTAGATACGTATAAAATATCTAGACTTATGTATAAAAAAGCTTGTGAGCTTTTGGTAAGTGCTGCACTTATGTTTCCTTTTTTTCAGTTCTGAAAATTTAAGCAAATTGTGAAATCCAACAATTTTATAGTATTGAATGAAAGTTTTGAATGTTTTTGAGGTGTAATTTTTCACCATTTTAATTGATTTGTGCAGACTAAAGGAGAGCTCTGCATGGGTTATATTGGCCCTTTAAAGGAGTGATTTCTTCCTGTGTAGTTGGGTAAAGGGATACATTTATGTGCCGTAATAATTTTTGAAAGCTGTTTTACTGGTCAGCAGCAGCTGGGTAGATCTAATATGCCTTCTGGAAAATAAGATTTATGTTTATCAGTTTCAGGGATTTGGCACAAAAGATTAGAGAGCTAATTGGACCCTGTGTTTCTAAACAATGTTTATATTTAGTGTATTATTTCTCATAGAATGTTTATATTCAAGTTACATAAAGCCACTCTTTGATACCAGGGAACCATGACATGAATATACCTCATACAAGCCTTCCTGTTGGTTAGTTGAACACTCTGATGAGAAATAATATCAGATATGCCAAGCTCGGAGTAAATTACTGCAATCAACCCTGTCTGCAAACATGAGGTGACTTACTCATCAGGGTTTTTAAAAAAAGCCAGGCATTTTTTGGTTGGTTTTTTAATACCTTTCTTGTAACCCTTTGCCATGTACTTTAAATAAAAAAAGTAACACTGAATCATCAGGGAATTCAGTGGAGGCAAAAACTGTTCTGTAGTTTTGTTTTAGAAAATTATCTCATGGATTCTTTTAAAATGTTAATTCATTGTTAATATTTCAATGTGGAACAGGGCTAAGATTTTCTTTTCTTAAGTAAATGAGTCAAATGTTGTTTTGTAATTATAAAAGTAGTGTCTTACATTTTTTGGGCTTTTTAGCTGCTCAGATCCTTAGGAATTTATTCTATTTTTCAGATATGGTGGCAATTAGTTAGATAACCAGATAAGGGTTCCTACATGTAGCATTTGTTTAGGAATGTCAAGTAAATCTGATTAGTCCTTTTAGTGAAAGACAGAATCATGAGATTCATTAACTCTTTTAATTTACTCCTGATTAGCCAGACTTAATTTTGTGCTGAGATGTCTTCTTTAGGATTTAGACTGTGTTACTCTAATACATATTATTTATCTGCAGAAGTAACTTCCATTTTCAGTAGGTATTTTGTAAGTACTATCTAATTAATCCCCAAACTACCTTGACTGCAGAAATTCACCTAAACAGGTCTATGAGTCATTTAAAAAGGCACGGGAAGCAAAATCTTGTTTGTGATGAAAACAGGCTTACTTTGCATCCCTGGGAATTTAATAAAGTGAACTGATGTGGGTTATTCCAACCAGGGAGCTGCTCAGGCCCTAATTAGGTTGTGTTGCAGTCAGGAGTGTTGGAATTCTGACTAACCCTCTCTGAAACCAGTCAGTTATAATTTTGTGGTGCTGCTCCAGGCAGAGCCGTAGCACAATAATGCCCAACGTTGGTTGTTTAAGGATAGCTTGTAAAGAGAGGACCAGTCCATCCTTAGCCCCAGGAAATAATCCCTAGAATGCCTCTAACCCCAAATCCTGTCACTTAGGTATGGAAGCCTTGAGTGGAACAACAGTGGAAGAAGGTTGACTGACATGTCTTTTCTGTGTTCCTGGCATAGATAAGTGTTATTGTTGGTGGATTTGTGAACGGGCCCTCCTTTTGGTTTAAAAAGGAAAAGAGAGTTGCCGTTTTGTGGCTTCTGTGTACAATGCTGCCAAGTTGGTAAAACCAGAAAAACAGTTTTCTTCCATTCAGAGCTAATTCCACTCCTTCCAGATGTACTGCAGCAGACCTCTGTTGATGTTGATATATCTTCCTATACTTCCAAATGGCTTACGCTTCCTTCTAGTCCCTTTCCTGTATTTTGGGTACTTATTTGCTGTAAAAGGGACAGTATTTCTCCACATGGATCCTTCACTAGTGTAGTATCTCTGGGCAAACCAGGTACTCAAGTTTCAGGACAAACCCCCTTCATTCCTACTCCTGACTGGTCCTTCTTAATATGGCAGCAGCGCTGAGAATGCAGCTTACACAAAAAGTCAAATATTGAACAGCCTATTTTCAAGCACCTGGATATACCAAAGTCCTTAGAATTAAATTCAGATGTCTTTGGAATGATCACTTGTTGAATGTGTTGGGAAATCCATTAATACAGACCATTAGATGCTTTGTAGCACAAACCCTCAAAAGCCTTGGCTGTTGTTAAGCATCTCACATTCTGATCTTCCTTACAACAAATAAACCATCCATAACGCAGTCACGAAATTCATATTAAAAACCACAGGAAAGCAAATTAAAAATTAACTCAGTGTTCTGTGTAGGCCAAGTTTCCCATTCTCGTGTTTACCTAATTTTGTTTAATTTCTGTCTTTCATGTCATTGTTGTTTTAAACTTTTATCCCTGGTAATTAACCACGGTAAAGAAAAGTAAATGTAGATCTTGGAAGTTTTGCTTTTGGCATCGCATCACATCTTAAGATATTTACCACAAGCAACATAAGAATTGCTCCTGTGCTTGATTAGTCAAGCTTTTGGAAATTGTCATAGTTTTGTAAATAGATGAGTTAATAGTTTTAATCTGTTTTATTTCTCATCCTATAAAATATCCTCTAATGTAAGCTTTAAAGAATATGAGGTTACAGGCAGGTGTATTTATTTTATTTCCTTAGATTATTTTATGCAATTAATAGTGTTCTAAAAGACAGCTTGCATGAATCAAATTTGTGTTCTCTTTATAGAAATGAACTTCAAGGTGCAAAGTTCTTCCCAGCCCTTGCTGCAGTAAGAGTTTTGTCCATCAGTTTTCAGTGTAAGGTGGTGGGTTATTTTCAGAATGTAAGAACAGGCAGATTTTCAAAGCATGGAATATGTGGGGGCCATCAGATTTTCTTTCAAAAATATTTGTGCCAGTCATACACCTCTGAACTGAAAGGTCACCCTCTAATAAACAAAGGAAATTTTAAAGGATTTCATTACAAAAGAAGTTAATCTAGAATCAGGATATCTTTTTTTAGACATAATTTATCCCTAGTGAGAGAAAGCTCTGAAATGTGGCCAGTTCTCAGCTCTTTAAAACATCAGCTTAGCTTATTAAGTTTCCAAGTTGACATCCTGGCTCAGAAAGGCCTGACACATGAATAAAAGGACAAATCCAAAATTGTTGCAAGGGCTTGTATTTCACTTCTAACTTCTATGCTTGTTCATGTGCAAGTCACACTAGAATTCAAGTGAGCCTCGAATATAAAACAGCATTGCTTTTTCTCATGGAGGGCTGAAAGCTGGAAAAGGAGAGGTTCCTTGGGATTTCACAGTCTAAGAGTAGTTCTGTGCAACAATGATGCTACCATGGGAGCCTCTGTGCAGAATTCCCATGAAAGCAAGGTGCAATCAAGTCTCATACTTTCAGAGATCTGGCTATCAAAAAATATTTTATCATTGATTAAATGGTCTTTACGTTTTGAAAGCAATTATAAAAATTGCAAGAAATCTCTCCCTCACCTTCTAGTAAGCATGAATTTTGTATGTGCTTCTGACTATAGAATAACAAATACAGTGTTAAATATTATAAACATAGGAAGCTTAATAGAAGATTAGGAGTGAGTTTGCAGTTTGTTTCTGGCAGGAGTCTGTGAGAACGGTATTTTTGGAAAATAAATCCTTTACACTCGCATACCAGTAAAACTGAGCTATCTAGATAAATCCAGCATAGTATTCAAACTGTAAGCTGTTGGTCCTTACTCTTATGGATCAACATGGTTTCAACCACAAGCAGTTGAATATGAAACTGAATTTTTTATATCACTGCAAAAAACACGTTACCCCTTTGTTGTATTTAACCCCCCTTATTCCATAGCACCTAAATGGACATGTTTAATATTCACTAAAAAGGCAGGCTCACCTGGAAATAGCCCAGTCATGAAAATCTGCAGTGTTTTGGGCTGAAGTGGATAAGTTGAATTCTTTTGAAAAAGACATTTTCAGAAATATTTTAAATAGGTTTTTTTTTATCATCTCTGTCTTGGCTAATAGCTGAATTAAAACAGTCAAATACTGCAAACTAGTCAAATTCTGCATTTTATTTAGTTAAAGTATCTTTTCCACGGGTCAGGAAAGAATTTGCATTGCGTCCTCTGCTCTGTTTTATCATTCAGCAATTGGTTAATTGCATTTTACCCCTAAACTGAGTAGTAAAATTATTAAATGGTGGAGACAGGATGCTGAATTAGGTGAATCATTGTCTAATGCTATAAAGCATAAAAATTCCAAAGTACTATTGCTGTATTTAATACAATTCACATGTTTGAAGCAGTGTCGTAACTTCTCATCAGTAACTTTTATTTTTAAAAATGACTTATTTTGGTCATCCTGACTCAGCAATTTTGAAGTAAAGGAGAGATTTGATGTACTGGCTTCCATTTAGCTGCTTAAACATGTCAATGATGCTTGAGCAGGATATTCTTTTGGATTGACTATGGCTTTTGATACAGTGCTTTTAAGAAATATTTTAAAACATAACCCAGCAACATGTACACCATGATTTGTGTTTCATACTGATGTCACATGTGAGTAGGTTTAACATTTTCACACCATGCTATGCATCTGGGAAACCTGTGTTTTGCATGGGTCAGAATTGCTTTCCATTTTTTTTTTATTTTTCAGAAGAGATAGGAGAGGATAATGACCTCTGCTTTGTTTTTCCTGTAGCCTTTATTCTGGCTAGCTTTTTCCTATAATAAAAAGAGGGAGTTGAAAGAAAGGGGTTTGGCAATTTGTTATTCTTAGAGAATTCAGGAAGAACTGGGGATAACAGTCTTATTTTGGCTATTTAATTCAAGAGGGTTTCTAATGAATTCTAGCTTCTGGCCTTACAATAAATTTTGTCTGGGCAAGTAGCTGTGGTTTCTATTGCCAGTAGAATGAACACATTATGCACTAGGGCTGTGCAAGTAGGTTTGTAGTAAAAATAGGTTGGGGTGTCCACTTTTGGCAAAACCGTAGTTACTGCACTTTTGCCTTTTTAAATATGAGGAGAAATTTCAGAGATAATCTGGTACTCAGTACAAAGCACACAGTAGAAATACAGGATGAAGTGTTGTGATCATTTGTGGTTTTAAGCTTTTCTTCTCATATTGGGCACAGTGCAGTTTTTCAGTCCCTAGTGAGTATGCAGGAATGCTGTTCTCCAGGATTCCCACCACACAGGTAGTGTGCTGTCAGTTCCAGGAATAAATACTCTGACCAGTGCTAAAACATGTAATAGATGTGCACTCCCTTAAGAGCCTCCCAGGGTGATCATGGATCTTATTATGATATTTAAATTTACTTTCAGCTCAAAGGTCTTCTAAAATTATTTCAGTGTGTGAAACTTAAAGCTAAGGTTAGTTCTTTATCTGAGCTCAAACAGAGGTTCAGACTAGTTTACTTAGTTTACCTAGTTTAATTTAAGAGTGTTTTGTACAGTCATTTAGCTGTGTGAAGATTTTTATAGTGGTTTGAGGAAATAACATTTTTTCTGTGATTTTTATAATGCATCATGCATCAAACTAAAATGAAGACTCTATAGAGAACTTAAGGTGTTTCACTCTCTTTGTTCTGTCAGAAGCCACATTTTGGTTATTGAAGGAAAAGCAGTATCAATTCTCTGGCTAGTTTTTTTTTTTGTTTAGTAGAGAGATCAGAAAATGGGGGAGAAGCCAAGGCTGGATGGGCCTCTGGGCCACCTGGTCCAGTGGGAGCTGTCCCTGCCTGCAGCAGGGAGCTGGAACTACATGGTCTTTAAAGTCCCTTCCAACCCTTAAAATCCTATGATCCTGTGATTCTGTGATGACCCTTCCCAACCAGTGTCAAGGAGGTTAATTGCACAATATATAGAAGGAAAAATTAATTTACAAGAGCAGTCATATTGAAATCCTACCCTTGACTTCATGCAACAGATGCCACAGGCTACACTCTGCTGTAACCTTACTTGAAATGATTCAATTAGAAGTAGACTATTTCAAGAATGGCAGCTTGGTATTAGATCACTGGCCATAAATTTATGGAATGTCAGCCCAGCTGCATAATTAACTCCTTAACTAATTAAGGAAGAAAGTGTGTTTCAGAAGTGATAAGAGTATTTGCCCAGAATATCAATTAATCAAAAGACTTTTAGTGTCATTGGTAGTTGTAACCATAAGATTAGAGATACTGATCATCAGGTAGCCAAATGTGTGTTTCAGTTTAGCCAATGAGTTAACTGGTAAATGAATTTTTTTTTAATTATTAAATTTGATTAATTGATTATCTTGAAATTAGCCAGAGATTTGGATGGATATCACACATCTGTGCTGTATTTCCCATTGAGAAACCCATAGTGTTGAGAAACTATGTGCTACATAGGGAGATTTTTCTCTCTTTCTCCTTACTTGGCCAACTAGTGGAACAGTCAAATATAGCATCAGCCCTGTGGAACTATTTAAACTGGGTTAATAGTGAGCATGACAGAAAAGGAAGGCTTTTGTTTCTGAATGTGGAATTTTATGTATTTTCTAAAGAAAAATAGTAACAATAAATTAATTTGAAAAATTTAACAGCCTTTACATGCCATCCAATGAATAATTATTATTTCCTTGAAAACTGAAAGGTCTTTATACCATTTAATAGGATTTTAACAGCTGCCAGTGAAGTTTGCATGGCAAAGTGCATAAGGTGACTCAATCCTTGGCATGAGCAAGAAACTGTCTGAGAAATGCCGTGGCAGCCTAATGACCATTCTGTTACTGTGTTCCCTAAGAACAGAATTATTTTATTTTCTTTTGTACCAGTTACATGAAACATTTCTTGCTACAATAGTTTAGGCAAAAAAAAAGAAGCCAAACCCCAAGGTCTAGGCTTAATTTTTGCCAGTGATATGTGGCAGTTCTAATTTAGGCAGAATATAGATTCATGTGCAGAGGTTACACTTCTTTAAGAGTTCAGTTTTTCTGAGTGCTCAAGTTTCTATGAATGAAAGAATTTAATTTAGTTAGAAATAAATTGGCTTTTTTGAAAGTAAACTTATGGTTTGCTAAATCCCCTGCAAACACCAGTAAATGTATTGTTACACTTTGATTAAGCACAAGTTTTAACCTTTTTAATCACTGAGCTTGTACTGAGAACTGCTGCCATGCTGTAGCATTACTGAAGAACAGCGATTTTGGCATAAGAGGATAGTTAGTGGAAAATTTGGAAATGTAATTGAAAAATTGTCAGAAGATTTTATCTTTTTTATACATACTTGGTTTTTTTTAAAGTATTCAAAACTTTATTTGATGTGTATTTTATGTTCCATGAAGTAAATGTGTCTCTAAAATAAAGACTGTTTGAAAGATGGAGATTTTTTTTCTTGGTCTGCATTTGGGCCAAAGGTCTGTTTTCTGTAAAAGTCATGTCTGTTTTAGCTTACCCAGTCGTTTTGACTGCTTCAGTATATTGATTACTAGTTAAGAATAGTTTGGTATATTGTGTATAAATAGTCTGATACATATTTGGAAAGTGGCATAAAGACTTTATACTGTCAGGGAGAAAGGCTTAAATCTCCTGAGCCAAGTAAATGTTCAGCTACCATCATTGTTTGAGGAAACCTGAGCGTAATTCTCCAAATGATAATTTGGTTCCTTCACGTATCTTCAAGCTTTTTATTTCTCTTTCTGTGTTCAGATGCTGGAGGCTCTGCAGGGCTTAGCCAGGCGTGTGTGAGCTCGGGCACGAGCACAAACATTTGCTCACACCCTCACAGCTCCTGCTCCCATCAGCTGTTTGTTACTGCCTCGGTGCTTTGGCTTTCCACACTTCCACTTCCACTGCCTCACATTCAAGTGTGAACATCCTGGGGGGGCGTTCTTTTATGTTTTGTGTTACTCAGAATTTCCATCTGCTTTTACTTGACTTGTGGTTGTGAAGATCATGCTTGGCCCATGGGATCTTACGCAGTGCCGAGAGGATGTGGAGTTTTGTCAGCCAGGGAAATATGTCTGGCTTTTTTTTTTTCTTCAGCAGCTTTCATATGCTCCTCTTCTTGTGTGGTCCCACTAAACTGAGTATATTTAACAGAAATACTCTCTCTCTCTATCTTCTGCATGCTGCTGTCTTTTAGGCAGACTGTATAAGAAATCTGAGATCCAAAAAATGTTAGTTATGACTGAAAACAAGGTAGTGTTACATAGAAAGGTACTTTAATCATTGCACATTCCAAATTTATAACAGCATTCCACATTCTGGTTGTAGATGAGTCTTAGTGGATCTGCAGTTACCAATAAACATCCCAGTTATATCTTTGTTGAGTATTTTGTGCCTTTTATTTTTGCAGGCACTGCTACAATCTACAGCTGAGCAGCAAGAAGCAGCTATTGAAAAGAAGTATATATTATCCATTGAAAAGCATTCTCACAAATGTGAAGAGCTCCTTGATGCTCAGGTATGGATGTGCACATGCAAGAATTTCCATGATTTTCTTTTAATGTCAACTCTTTCCTCTTTGAAAAAAATATTAACTTGCATGATTCCCAAAGAAAATGATCCATCTCTCACCTTGTTCCCTCAGCACACCACTAAACACAAGTATTTAAAAAATGCTAAATAAATAAGGACTCTTCATCTGTTGGGATCAAAAATGTTCTATAACACTGGAGCCTGCTTAGAACAGATGCAAGGAGAGTGTAGCACTGAGAAAAAGTCTCAGAGCAGCTTAATACTTACTTCTTAACAGCTGCTATTTTCTATGGTCTTGGAGAAACCATTCAATTATTTTTAATTTATGTAGTTAAATGCAGGATTTGATTGTGTGGGATTTGCATGAATTTTTGGTCTAAATTTTGAGGTGGTTCTTAGATGGTAGACAAAAACATTTGTTGTCCACACCTATTTTTATTTCATAGAAATCTTACCTAAAAATAAAAAGCTATGAGGCATTATATAATATCTTGAGTAAAAGCACACTGCACAGGAAGTATTTGAGATCAGAGCAATTAGTGATGAGTATCTGAACAGTGTGAACCTGGTTTGTTAGCAATAAGATCTTGGTTTGACTGAAGTACAGCACTTGAATCAAAATAATAGTGACCATGAGAATGGAAGTTTAAAAACCAAGAAATTAATTTGTTAATAGCCCCCTGGAGTCGCTTATATTGCAACTAAGTTACCTTTTTAGTACTGTTAGCAACAATTCTGCAAAAAATATGAAGGATAATATATTTTTTTTTAATTTTCATGGCGTATCTCAGTCCTAAATATGTCAAAAGTCCCCTTGAAGGACTCCACCATTTCCAGAAGTGTTTTATGACCATTTGACTGTTCCATATCAATGGATACCCGTTGATATGGAACATTGACCATTGGACTGACCATATCAATTAACACCTAGTGCAAATGTGTGTTAAATATATAAGCATCTTTGTAAACAGTATGAAGGAAAAATGTCATAATGTTGAGAAATTGATTGCATCATGAATGAGGTTATTGCACAGAATTGCAGTTATTTAATACTTGCTATTAAGTTCTGACTAAGAGCAAGTAAAAATGAATTTTAAAAAAAAGTTTTGTATTTTTGAAATAAACATATCATTTGCTAACTTGATATCACTTTCTGAATGTTAAAAAGGAATGAACCTCATGAAATACAGATATGTCACAGGAAGATTTTTTGAGATTTTTCTTACAGGCTGAGCAATAACTTACACCTGTGATCAGTCAGATTTGCATCAAAACCCCAAAAATGGGACAGAAGTGTGGAAACATGTTGAAGAGGTTCAGATTTACCAGGGGAGACCCCAACAATGTAAAGCACTGTTCTTGGTCATAGGACAGGAGAGTGGTTACAACAAAACACAGCTCACATCATGTCTGTATTCAGCACCTGCTTTGCATCCCAGAAAAAGTGTAAATTTTGTTCACTAACTTCCAAGTCACTTCTCATTCAATACAATCGAGGTTTTTCATGTCTAATTGTAATGTAAAACTGGGATTTTGAAGCCTAATCAAATAGACAAGTGTGGGTGCTTGTGGTTGAGCTATCAGGTTCAATTAAATATGGTTTATATTGGCAGATTTGTATTCACTCATAAAATTTTGTTGAAAGATCTGAGAAATGGGTGGTATTTTTTTGTTCTTTTTGAACACATCTATTCTTAAATACTTGGTTTCATGTTTATTTTCACACTTCTTTTTCTTCAAATGGTTTTTGTTATGTGCTAACAGTTAGTTTGATGAAATTACTGCTGATGTTTATACACAGATTTCATTGCTGTTTTGTGTTATGGGATTGTACATGCATAGCCACCTTTACATGGAGATTTATGACTGTTTGTATCACTGTAAAGAACTTTTTGGTTCAGCAGTAATCGCACAGTGCAAGTATACACTCAACACAAAAATCGCTTCCTTTTTTTTTTGTTACCTTCTAATATTCTTGCCTTACATGCAGTATTTTGCCTTCAAAGTTTTAAGCCTGTGTAAAACTGTCAAACCACATAGTTTTTTGTCCTCATTTGCCATTCCTTTTAAATTTTCTGCTATTTTATTTCCAGTTCCACACAATCGAGATTATCTCATGATAACTCTTTTCTGATGCTTTCTACTTACTTTTGTTTCCCCCCTAAATGCCCATGCTCCTCCCTCAAAAAAGTGCCTTTGAGATGGAGGAAAGGCTGTTTTTCTCTGTTATGTCTTTAACCTTTTGTTAGAGTTTATTGAAGTTTCTGATTTTGAAACTTAATTTTATCAGATGGAGATGAAGGTTAAAGTCCTGTCCAGAGAGGTGCTATCCTGCTGATAACGTTCAGTGTACAGGGTTGTGCTTTCCAGGGTGGGGAAAGAAGTGGAAGACCTCATTGCATTGTCCTATCCCAGTTTCCAGCTGGAAAAACACCTGCAGTTGATATTTGATCATGATGTGTCAGGCTGGTCAGCAAACTGGCTCGCTGTAGGTGGCACCTGGATGACGATCACTGGAATGTTCCTTCCCAGGTGACAGCCTCTAGGGCTGCTGGTTTTCCCAAGGAAATACACTCCTATTGTTGAGGCCCAGTGGTGAAACAGAACTTTCTGACTCCAGTATCAGAAGGCTTAATATTATTTATTAAGATGACTCCACTGTTCAGAAGGCTTGGGCTATTCTGTGCCCAGGTACAGAGCTCAGATGTTTACTTCTTCATGCTCAGTACAAGAATGCCAGAATGCTCACAATTCAGTGATAACAGTTCTCCACATCATTGGCTGAGAGAGAGAAAAACCACATCTCCCATATTGGGAGACAGGACAGAAAAACACCCCCTGTGTCCTTGAAAACACAGCTCAGAGATTTGTTTATAGCATTCTGTGCTGAGAAAGTGAGCTTTCCCCTGGGAAGAAAACCTCAGCAGGCTTTCAGAAAACACCCAGGAAACTCATAAAATGTCCAGATGACACACTCCCATATCCAGGGTGGTATGGGGAGCAGGGGATGGGGGAATTCTGCTCCTCTGCCCTGCTGTGCTGATCCCTCCCTGCAGGGCTGCCTCCAGCCCTGGGCCCAGCACAGGAAGGACAGGGAGCTGCTGGAGCCAGGCCAGATCCAAGGGGATCAGAGGTATGGAGCAGCTCTGCTGGGAAGAAAGGCTGAGGGAATTGGGATTGTTCAGCCTGGAGAAGAGAAGGCTTTGGGGTGACCTCATTGTGGCCTTGCAGTGCCTGAAGGGAGCCTACAAAAACTGGAGAGAGGCTCTGGACAAGGGCCTGGAGTGACAGGACAAGGGGGAATGGCTTCACACTGACAGAGAGCAGGTTTAGATTGGATATCAGGAAGAAATTCTTCCCTGTGAGGGTGGTGAGACCCTGGCACAGGTTGCCCAGAGAAGCTGTGGCTGCCCCATCCCTGGAAATGCCCAAGGCCAGGCTGGATGGGACTGGGAGCGAACTGGGACAGTGGAAGGTGCCCTGGCCATGGCAGGAATTGGAACTGGATGCCCTCCAAGGTCCCTTCCAACCCAAACCATTCTGTGATTCCGTGATGTCAACATTTCACAAAGCAAACCAGGCATTCTTGTGGCACATTCAGGGACACCAGTGTCGTGGTGTCCCCCATCAATGAACAGGACAAAGAGAACTCTTTTTCTCTGTGCCAGGAATCAGTCCTGTAATCTACTGAACATTTAGCAAAGCTATGCTTCTCAGTTTTACTTTTCTGGAGTTTGATGATATTGGAAAATGCCAGTAGAAAACATACCAGTTCTTTACAAGTTGGAAAATCACAAATTTCATCCTTGTCTTTTTCTGAGACAAACTTTTGATGCCTTCTGAAAATGAACATCAACTGTGCTCTTGTGGTTTTACTCATGTGCTGTGTGAAAATACATGCTGAAAAACATAATCAACAAACTTTTGAATAGATTTTTTTAATACTCAGAAATTTCTCTTACTATTCTATCAAAGCAGATGGTGTTAAAATGTGTCTATAGCAAGGTACATTTTTTTATACTTCTTAAAAGTCAATGATCTGTATATTAAAATAAAATCTTAAATACCTACAGCAGTTATTTTTCATGATGATTTTATGTGTCTGAAACATGTCTCATATTTCTGGATGCAACAACATTTAAGACAACTAGAGTTACCCCCATGTCTTTAATGCTTTTTCCACTCTATCATGGTGTTGGCTGTCATTTGTATGATAAATAGTAGTTCAAAGTCTCTTGCATGAAATCTTTTGTCTCTTTGAGACTCACTCAGAGAAGTACTGGTTTATTTTCAATATGAAAACCATTCTGAAAGGTCAGTCAGAATAAAACTTCCATTGGCTGGAGCTCATCTTTTGAAGTTTATGATGCTTTCAAGAACAGCCTGTGGACAAGCAGAAAACTGGTGTGACAGTAGTCACAAACTGCTGGAATGTGATAGGTATCTTATCTTCTCTAGTGTTGGGATGATTCATTTTGATGTGTTTTGCATAACCCTTTGTGAAAAGTGCCAGTATGTCTCCCAACTCCTAGAATGTAGAATGTAGGAAGTACTGTTCTTTTACAGCAATTGTTTGTATGCCAGGGAAAATGTTTAGTAATGTTTAGTTGTTTGTGAAATGTAAGTTTCAATTGGAAACTTAGTTTCACAGGAGATAGGATTTTCTTTGATGCCAAGTAATTGCTTTTATATTTACTCAAAATGTGCCTCATGTTTTTCTAATAATGTTTATTTTATGAACTTTTATTATGTTTTTCTCCTCTCGTAAACAAAAGAGGCTCTGTGTTTTTCCCATCTGATGGTAGTAATTGTGAAATTTTTTTAATGCCTGATCTTGAAGGGGCCATGTGCAAGCTAGATTCTCAGAGTCTTGTGAATATTTGCATTTTTAGGAGACATTGGCCAAATTTTTGCAGGGAGAGTAGTAATGCTGAAGACTTGCAGACTGAAAATACTAACACTGCGGTGGGCATAACCTTTCTGGTTCAATAATTCCAACTATGATAAAATATTATTTAGAGTACTTACCATGTCCCCTTCTTTGAGCATTTCCTCTCAGTTCCCAGAAATCTTGTAGTTTGCTGCTGTAGAAATATTTGTTTTTTCATTCCCTTCAAAACCAATTACTTCCAATCAGTCCTTCCTGCTACATTTTCATGTAATTCACCTTCACATAATTCATCTAGTTGTGTGTTTTCAGGTCTGCTACTCTTTTGCCAAGAGTGAAGTTACACTTTCTCAGAACTTAAAGGAGCAAAAAACAAGGATTGATTGAAATCCTGTGGCAAATTTGAGAAATTTATTCCTGAATTCCTGATACCTGTTTGATTTCCATGTATATAGAGAGAATCAAAATGAAACGAGCAAGAATCAGCTTTTCCTGTGCTGAGATGGCTTTTTGTTTGTTTGCTTGCTTGTTTTTTCCTAAATTCTGAATTTTTTTTCAGGATTTATCCTGCTTCAGCAGGGAAGTGGGACCAGCTGACCCACTGTGATCCCTTCTAGCTTGACCCATTCTGTGATTCTGTTGTTCCATGAAAAAATCTGATAACAGGCATAACTGTTTGGTAGCCTTTTTTTAAATATAAACCCTTACCAGAGTTTACTAACCCAATTTCAGCATGCCCGCTCTCACATGCTAGTTGAAGGTTGATCTTGCATTCCCTTTGCACTGTTAATTCAGCCAGGATACTTTTAGTGTCTCCACCAAAAATCTTATTTGGAAATTACATTTGCTTCCTTGAATTTGTCAAGTGGCACTTGATAGTAGCTCTTTAGGGTGATTTTTTTTCTTTCTCTCTTTTGCTTATATAACTTATCTTCAAACCTTCACTACTTGTTAGGAATTTATGCCCTCAACTCTTGTCAATACTCTGAACAGCTAAGTAATATAGAATGATTTTTCTCCTCAGTTATTTTTTTGTCAGCTGTAGTTGGAAAAAAAAATTGGGTTTGTTCTGTTTTGCTGTCTCCCATTATTGAATATTTTGCTGTTTACATTGGTCATAGTTTAAGAGTTCATTTCCTTTATTTCTTCCTGATAAATGGAGCAATTTGTGGAGAACTTATATGGGCTGGGAAATGAATTAGATCACAAAATACAGGAAGTAATTGATACTTTTTTATTATTGTCACATTTTTATAAAGTTGCTTATCTCTGTATCCCCAGGAGCTTGAAGTGTGTTGGGTTTTTAATGGTGTCTATTACTATGTACGCTTTCCAAGAAAAGTATTTTCATTATTAGATGTCTTTATATATCTTCCTACTTTAATTATAAAAACAATGGAGTACTTATGCAACAAAATGTTTTAACCATAATTTCTGTGCCTCAAATGACACAGTTTGTGCCCTTACTGTATGCTGCTGAGTGGAACCCTGAGTACAAGGCTATCCTTATTATTTTATTACCACTATTACACTTTTCCTTTATATTTACATTGTTCTAGCTTTTCTCGTGTTATGTTTTGCTGATTCCAGAGCTGTCTCTTGGAAAAGCTTTGCTGCTTTGTTAGACACTTGGACCTCAAACTGGCAAAAAGATACAGTTCAACCATGCAGTAATAAGTTATAATTTGAGGAAGTGGAAATATGTACCAGATGTTGGAATTCTCCAGACAGATTTTCCACCTTGTGCTGCCAAACACTTGAGGTGCCACAGATAGTGAGGACAGTGTAAGAAACCAGCTACAATTGCCAGTTCTTCTCGTTTGACTTAGGCAGCACATAGCAGTGCTGAAGAAAAGGTGCAGCCTAAAAGAAAATGCTGTTAAATGCAGACAGCCTTGTCTAAAGGAGCAGAAAAACGTTACTAGTATTTATATATATATATTTATATATGTCGCCTTTTTCCTCAGGATAATATTTTGAATAGGATGTAGAAATCGGAATATTTTGATAACATTACAAAATCATGATGTATTTTTGTTACATCACCTTCCTCTCACATAGATAATAATGTTTCCCATGACCTGTGTTATTTCTTCCTACTGTCAGATCCCTTCATGAGAGACAAAAACAAAAGTAGAACTTTGTGAGTTAAGGCTTCTTTTAAGATAGGTGAATAGATTTGAAGTGTTGAATACTTAAAAAGCCTCATGCAGTATTTTATTTTCCATGCTGTGAATGGAGTGCTGAAACATTTACTAAATATTCCTGAAGATCATTTTCCCCAAGTCTTGAGGGAGGAGTATGGTTCTGTGTCCATATATTATGAAGGTACAAAAAAACCCCAGTATTGCAGATGACATTATTGTGTTTTTCTCTATTAAACAATTAACTACAATGCAGTTTCATTAGATTAAAAAATTCAGCAGATACTTGTTAAAAGGAAAACTGATCTTTCACTGGGGGTGAATTAGATCAATGTCTCAGTATACTGGGTTTGGTAATGATGGCATTAAAAGAAGGTTCCAAGTATCATTTCTTTAGTGTGTGACAATTGTTTCCTCAGATGGAAGATCTGTGGAAGAGGGAAACACCAATAACTCGTTGCAGTGATACACCATTAATGCAAGGCCTGTTTTTCCTGTTCAGTGTTGGGATAGTCATATCGACTTTGGTTGTTCTGTGATGTTCTTTTCTGGTTTATTTTTGAATTATTATCTAACTGACTACTTTTACATAAGCTATGAATAGCAGCTAACAAAATGAATTAATCCCTGCCAATTTGGTGATCCATGCATGATGATTTACTCAATATTGAGAAGGAACCAATCTGCAGAAACATAAATTGGATGTCCATTACTGTAGCAAAAAAAAAAGCATTTTTATTTCTGGATGAAATCCTGTACACATTTCCTTTCAAATGAAACAGTACAGGACTCAGAAAGAAACTTTTTTTTTTTAAAAGCATTTGAGTTCATGCAAGACACACAATTTTTTATTTGACTTTAAATTTGGAGTTTAGGGTTAATAGGAATATGCAAGGAATTATAACTGCACTAAGTTGGAATTAGTTATTGATAGCTTTAATGCATCATTTTAACTGTAAAGGAGCTCATCTCCTAGTTCATTCATCCCATAAGTTAGTGTAATATCTTCTGTGTAATCCTTCAAATTATGCTTACCTGAAAGAAAAATTTCACGATTCTTCAGAAATAAATTTAATATATAAAAATAACAAAAAAGACTGACTAGTTGCTATTGTGATTAAATCTGTTTACAATGTCTTCTCTGACTCACATTCCAGGAAAAAAAGAAAGATTTTTTTGATTTCTTTTTTACAGGAATCAAGAAAAACCACAGGACCTCTGTATTTATATTTGAATCTACATCAAACGTTTTTCATTTGGAACCATTGCCTAGAGAGCTTCTTGCAGGGAGGAAAACATTATAACCTATTTTTGAATGCCTTTTGTTTTAAGCTAATTTTCACAAGACTCTTCTTGACCCTCTCATGCTACTTTCCAGAGGGCAGGATAGAAATACTAGTGTTTCTCGCCACTGTGGAATACCACTTTTTAGAAAAGTTTGGGGGTTTTCTTCTTTTTTTTTTTTTTTGGAAGTCTCTTTCCTATGTTTTATTGAGTCATCATGTCATGAGACAATTTGCTCTTCGGAATTTTTACAACTCAGAATTTTGCACTCTGAACCCTATACTCCCTGTCTAAGGAATAAAAAGGAAGTAAATTATAGCTTTGTTGGAAAGAAGTGAGAGTGCTAGGTTATGGAAATCTGGTAAAGTGATGCATTGAAGAGCTACAGTATTTGTTGTACCCAAGCTAAAGGTTTTTTAGGTCTCTCAGAGTATCTCTACATGGTGTTCAACTCTCTGCTGTACCTTATCGATAACACACAGTGTGAATGTGCAGCCTAGGGAACTTGCACTGGGTGAAAACTTCCCTGGTACTCCAAAGTGCAGCTTTCACTGACATTTTTTTTTTTTTTTTTGGTGCACTGATTCGTGCACCACATTTCCAGTTCTGTAGCCATCACATTTTATCAGTTTCCATCTTTGCTCTTCATTCCAGAAACTCAGTAAGGTATATTTGTTTATTAACAGTTGGATAATTGGATTCAAAGTTCCAACATTTTTAGATTGGTTTTTTACCCGTTTTCTACTTCTTAGGTTGTCGATTAATAAAAGAAACCATCACCTCAACTTCTGTTTAAAAACTTCATGGGCCTTTGCAGAGATTAATTGCTTTTTTCCAAATTTAAGGCTTCCTATGTAAATCACCATCCTAACTTTCACAGGAAACCTGGAAGACACTTGGTGCCTTTTCACAGGACCATTAGGTCTGATGAACTCATTATCCTGCTTACAGGAGAGGGATCACTCTGCCTTGGAAGCTTTTATTAGGTTTACTGTTTGAAGCATGGGCAGTGTGCTCCTCACAGGTACAATTACCAGGAGAAAGCAGTTTCTCCATTGCTTGGGAATCAGAGTTCAGGGAATATATACCTCAGAGTGGTACCTGAAGTCTCAAAGCTCTTCCATTATTCCTTTAACACTGTCTGAGAGAGAGGGGAACGTGTTGGTAATTCTCACCTGCAGAAACTGCAAATGCCAAATGAGATTCATTCAACTCCCACCTTTTGTCTGGCTTTAACTTCTGGTGAGAAAGGGAGGTTTGTGAGGTAAAGCTGCTGAACATTTAAGTCAAGACGTATGATCTTTAATTCTGCAGTGGTCTGTTGTTCATCTTTACTATAGCTGAACAAAAATCTACAAGGCAAGTAAATGAACCTAAAACTTCCCGTTATCTTCTGTCAGCTGAAAATACAAGGACACTTGGAAGCTCTCAAAGTGCTGTAAGTGCTGAAGTGAACCTGTCACCTTCTGTTTGTTTTTAGCCTTCCACTGTCATTAATAAATTTATCTGAAAGACCAACTGAGGAAGCACTGATTTTATGTAAAGTTCACTGTGAGCATTTAGTACCAGACTCCAAAGTCATTGTGCATGTCTAGAAATTCAATGTACCAAATGCTTCTCTATAATAATTTCTGCTTAAAAGGGTGTATGGATTATTTTAAAATCTGAAATACAAGCCTAACTGCCCAAACTAAATGACAGTTCCAAAAGGATTAGAATAGCTTGTGATGCAGATCCATTTAAACTAACAGCTTGGAATTCTGTTGATGCAATCAGTAATAATTTTCTTTGAATTACTGTTTTGATTTTTTTTTTGGCCAAAGTCTGTCTGAATGCTGTCATAATACAGAAGTAGCTAAAATTTCTTTGCTGACAGAAGCCTTTACTATCCATAACTTCCCAGATTTCCTGCTCAAGTGATATGCATAACCAAGATCCCTGAATATGCCTTTGAAAGATCTGTGCTTCTGAAATAAGGAATTCAGATGCATTCAGTTCCATTCTTTTCTAGAAAACAGATTGAATAATACCACCAAGATTACTCCACATCATTTCAATGAGCACAGCTTTCTGGGACATTCTGTGCCTTTATATGAGGACTAACATTGCTGTGGGGCATAGTACTGTGGAAAAAACCAAGACATTCTTGATTAATGATTAAATTGCATGTTAATTACATGCAGAATGGAAGCTTTCATTTTGTATCCATACTAATTATGTCATATGGGTTTTCTGGACTTGAGACCTGTTTGAGGGAGAAGCAGTTCACATAATATTTTAATCTGTTTTCTCCATTTCCATTTACTTTTCTTTTTCATATAATTTATGTAATGTAATAGCTTAAGGTATGTTTCTCTCTGAAAAACAAGACTGACCAAATATAGATTCTGAAGCCAAATAAACAATTCTCCAAGGTATTTCTCTGGGACTAAGACAAGAGAATTTGCTTTACTGGGTTGTATGGACAGCTGTTGCAACATTTGTGATGATAAATGATCTTTTAGAAGTTCAGATATGAAGGTAATCATCTATGGGAGGATCATTCCACATGAATAAGCATTTATATTACAACAGGAAAGGACATATCAAGCTATTCACAAGAGACTTACAGTATTGAAATAATAAATTATCTATTTTCATGAGATATAGTGATACTATTTAATGCAAAATTATGACAGAAGTTATTAGCTTCTATTTTGAAAGCTAATAGGGTTTGTATTTGTATTTAGGGTTTTTATTTGTAAGGACATTTAGAAAGCATTCTGAATGTCCTTACAGAATCCCAGGATCACTGG
>VXAX01000410.1:1370526-1381316 GCA_013399835.1 Leptocoma aspasia | reverse complement strand
CGGGCCAGCTTGAGGATGCGGAAGATGCGCATGAGGCGCATGATGCGAAGCACTTGTCCTACCTTGCTCACCCGTCCCACCTTCTCGATATCGTGCTCGTGTTGGGAGCCCCGACCCCGGGGCTGGTCATCGTCAGTAAAGCATTCAAGCAGCAGCTGCAGATAGAGGGGCAGGATGGCAATGAGGTCTACTGCATTGAGGGCACTGCTGGCAAAGCGGCGCAGGTCTGGAGTAGAGACCAAGCGCAGCAGGTACTCCAGTGTGAAGAATGCGATGCACAAGGTCTCAACATGCTCCAAGACAGGCCGGCTATCCCCACTCTTCCAGTCTACCTGCTGCATCTCCTCTACTGTGTTGAGTGCCAGGGCCACCACAGAGATGAGCACGAAGAAGCTGGAGGCCACTGCCATCACTTTGGCGGTGACAGAGGAGAAGGGCTTCTCCATGAGGTTCCAGAGGCGCCAGCGCTGGGGACCGTAGTAGCGCATGTGGTGGAAGAGCTGCTCATTCTCCTCAGCCTCTGCCTGGGAGCGCAGCTCCCGCTGGACCTTCAGCTGCTCACTCAGCTCATCCCGGCGCTCCTCGAAGCAGATGCGGCAGCAGCGGGGTGTGTATTTGAGACGCACGCCCCAGTAGCTCAGCTCCTCCAGGAAGCTACGGGGGCACAGCTCGTCCCTCACCCGCAGCACCCCCGAGGCATAGAAATTGTACACCAGCTGGAAGACAGCTGGGTCCCGGTCAAAGAAATACTCATCAACCTGGGCAGCATAGTCATCGCACAGGCCCAGCTGGCAACGACGGTCAGTGGAGGTAGCCAGGCGGCCCAGGCGGGTCTTGGGGTAGATGGCCACTGCCTGGTAGGTGAGGCGGTAACTTTGGCCACCAACATTGATGTTCAGCATGGATGGAGCAGATGCTGTGGCCGGGGCTCTAGAGGAAAGAGCAGGAGAACAAGGAATAAATGATGAGGCCTTGCTTTCTCCCTTAAATGCATCTTCATGTGGCCATTTTCCTTGCTCTTCCTCTTCATCTTCCTCATCTTCATCATCCACATAATAGTTGTAATTCCCCTCAGGTCCTAGTTGCAGCATGGCAGAAGAACAACTCTGCTTGTCTACATGAACGACTTCCTTTTCCTTCCCCTTGCTGGCCTGTGGGAGGATGTTTGGTTCTTCCATCTCTCTGCCTTTATGTTTGAGGAAAAGAAACTCTTGCTGACTGTTAAACTGCAGCATAATATTGTTCCTTACTCTTCTCCTCTCTTTGCATTCACCTGATCAAGCAGTTAACACCAGTCTTCTTCAACACTGCAAAAGCTGGCAACCTGGGTTTCTTCTCTCTTTATCTCAGACGTATAATGCACAGCAGTGGTTCTGCATATTTCTCCCTGCCAGCCACCACTCCAGTTGTTGTAAAAGCTCTGTGTGGGATATAGACACATGAAGACTGCTGTTGACCGTTTTAATCTTGCTGACAGCAAAGATCTGAGTGCTTAGTGGAGAGGATTTAAGGGCTATTATCCTGTTCAAGCCTCGTTTCCCTTAGGCTGTGACGTGAATGATTATGGATCCATAAATCTATGAAAAATCAGTAGGGGAAAAATCCCCTAAAGTTTTATTGCTAATAAGACCCACACATTTTCCTATTTCAAGTATATATGGATTTAAAATAATCTCAAATAAAAATATATGAGGGGCAGAGAGAAAGAGAGCATTACTCAGATCTTTCATCCTCATGACCATAGCATGGCTTGGTTTTCTTTAATGAAAATGTATAATTGATATGGAGATAAAGGACAGGAACTCACTGGAATAGCTCTTAAAATGTTTTCAAAAAGTGAGCAAATAAAAGTAATTGAATTTTATTCACAGTTAGAAATTCTCCATTTGGTTAAGGGCTGAGGAATATTTCAGTCTGTGCCTGAAGCTTTGGATGTACTCTGGGAGCACAGGTCTAATGTTCTGCTGGGCTCAGTAGAAACAAAGGGCAGGGGTGTGAAGGGGTTTCTAGCTTCAAACTCTTTATGAGCTGCTCAGAAACAGCATAAAGCCACTCTTGTTTCTCTTGCAGATTATGTTACTGTAGCATAAAGCTGCAGTGGGTAACTAGCAGGACAGGAAAGGTGCTTTCCCTCTGTCTGGTTGGAGGTTTTATCTTCAGCTCTGAGCTGGCAGGAGCAATTCCTGTAACAATGAGCATCCCAAAAGCCAGGTTGCTTCCCCTTGTCACTGGGAGCACTTCAGGTAAGCTGGAGCTCCTGTAAAGCAGGAGATGCACACAACGAAGTCCTGGTTCCTTGTGCATGCTCTTTTATAACTCCTAAGTAGCAGCTCATTATTCCACCTGTATCCAGGCTGGTGCAGGAAGGGACAAGGCACTGGAAAACTACTAGCTTTGGCAATACCCTTGCTGGTCTGGATGGCCTCCCATCTTCCATTCTGTAGCCTGCCTTCCACTTGTGGCTCTTTTTCACGTAGGCTGCTGGGACAGTGTATCCCAGAGCACTGCAGCAGTGTTTTCACTTTGCTGTTCTCAAGCTCCTGTTCCTCTTCAATGGTCTCAGGTTCTTGCTCCTGCAGACCCCAAAACTGTTTTGGTAGTATCCTATGTGAAATAGCCAACCTTGCTGTTGCTATGAGAATGTCTCCTTCTTTTTTCCTGTTTCCTTATCTCCAGCTGTAGCTTTTGTATTTATATTTGCTAGTTCTTGACAAAATGGAAGATGCCATAGCTGAGCATTTTGCAATACTTTTGTTCTCAGTCTGTATTCTAGTGTGTGGATCACAGTAAACTGTTCAAGGTTTCTTTGAGTCACATTCTTTAAGGCCTGAATTATTTGTAATTCATACTTAACTCTGCTTTAAAGTGAATTTGTCTCCCCTGCCTGTTCTCTTTCTTGATGCAAAAGAGGCAAGGCCCCTATTAATAAGGATTGTCAGTACCTCTTTTGAGATACCAACCTGCTTTCCAGTTTGCTTTGAGCATTAAACCATGCCATGGTGAGTCCTTTGTATAGCAGCCTTAATGCAAATTAATGTCAAGTTTCAAGGCTGTTTCTTTCTCCTAAGTAAACTAATTCGGATGTAAGAAAAAGGGTAGCTCACAATGCCATCATTTTAGTACTGAAAATTCTTGAATATTCAGGGCAGACTATAACCATATTCCTCAGGGCAGACTATAACCATATTCCTTATGCCAGTCTCTGCTGTAGCATTTAATTTTGCTTTTTGTCAGGCTCCTTGGCCTCACTTCTGAGAAGTATCCAGTAAGGTTTATTGCTCACTATCCAAGAGATCATTTCTTATGCCATACTGCAGCAGCAGGAGCTTCTACAGGGTGAACTTCAGACACCAGCTCCTCATGCACATGGACTGTCAGACACCAGCTCCTCATGCACATGGACTCAGATCTTGAACATCATTACTAAGGAAAGCAAGGAAGATCACTAGCTTTGGTCTGCTCAGACTAATCTCTTTGACCTAAATATTCTTGGGAACAGAGCTCTGGGGCACCTGCTGCACTCTGCCCAAACTCATCTCTAACTGACAAAATAGCTAAAATAAAATTGTTTCTTTATTTTCAGGTGGGAGTTGGTTCTGAGGTGCTAGATTCTCAGTCTAGATACATAAGAAAATGAAGTGACTATAAAGTGACTACTAATGAAGTGACACTTTTTTCCCTTACCCACCTAATTTAGTGTGCTGCTTTTCTTCATAAATGTTATTAGTAAGAATTGCTCATCTTGTATGGAGAAGAGCAGACTATGGGCTGCTTAAAAACTAGTTAGTAAAGTCTCTTGAGAACACTTTTTTTTTAAGTTGAGTGTTATGCTTGTCCCTTTTCAAGAGCTCTCTTTTAAGAGTGCAGGAGCAGCCAAACACAATGTGTTGAAAGCCAAGCCAGTGGGGTAGAAGGTTGGCTTGGCTGAGCAGTGAACTTAGATGGAGAAGCAAAGCATATGAACACCGGAAGCAAATGACGTGGGAGGATGACAGAGATGCTGCTCATCTCGTGGGGAGAAAATTTGTGTGACCAAAACTCAGACAGAATTCAAACTGTGCAGGACAAGCTGTGAAGGAAAGCAAAAAGTGCTTTTTGGTTTTTATATGTTAACAGCAAAAAAAGGATAAGAGATAACATCGGTCCATTGCTTGATGAGGTCCAAATGAAATTGCAGACACAGCAGAGAATGATGCCACCTTTGCCATCTGTCTTCAAGACCAATGATGGGTTGGGATCCTCGGAGGCTGTTGTTGGAAGACTGTCACTTGGGGAGTGATAGATTCCCAGGCAATCCTGAAATTGTTTGAAACTTGCTGTTTCAGTTGGATGCACACAGGTGTATGGGGCTGGATAGGATTCTTTCCATGGAAGAACTGGCTGATGCACTTGGCAGGACCTCTCTCCATTACATTTAATTTGTCATGTGAGTCTGGAGATGTCCCAGTCAGCTGGAACCTGAAAATTTGTCCCAGTTTTCAAGAAGGATAAAAAGAAAACTCTGGAAGTTATAGGCCTGTCATTTTCACTGCAGCACATGGTAAAATTATAGGGAAGGTTTTTCTGGGAGTTACTGAAAAATGTTTGAGAGACAGTGCAGTCATCGCAGCCAACACAGGTTCACAAGGGAAAAGTCGTGTTTGACCAATTCCATTTTCTTCTATGTCAAAGTAACCCATCTAGGTGACCAAGGGAAGCCAGTAGATGTGGACTGGTTTTTATTTTAGCAGAGCTTTTGGTACTGTCTACCACAGTACCCTGCTGGATAAACTGCCTAGCACACAGCTAGTTGAGTCCATAATACATTTTGTGAGCAACTGGCTGGTGGGTCGGGCTCAAAGGGTTTTGGTGAATGTTGTTACACCAGGCTGGCAGCCAAGGACCAGAGGTTCCTCAGGGCTCCATTTTAGTGCAAGTGGTCTATAATGTTTTTATAAAATATCTGGATGCAGGTATCAAATGCATATTAAGTAGGTGTGGTGATGATACTACACTAGGAAAAGTTGTGGACTCCCTTGAGGCTAGAGAGGCTCTGCAAAGAGATGTGGGTAGATGGGAGATTTGGGCAACTACTAACCATTAGAAACTAAACAAGATCAGTTGCAGGATTCTCCACCTGGGATAGGGTAATCCTGGATGTACATGCAGATTCAAGGACAAGAGGCTTGGGGAAAGAGATCTGGAAGTTTGAGTTGGTGCAAATTGACCATGAGTCAGCAGTGCCCTGGCAGCCAGGAGGGCCATCTGTGTCCTGGGGTCCATCAGGCACAGCATTGCCAGCCAGGCAAGGGAGGGGATTGTCCTGCTCTGCTCTGAGCTGGGGTGGCCTCACCTCGAGTGTTGGGGGCAGTTCTGGGTGCCACAATAAAAGAACATTGAACTATTATAGTGTCCAGAAGAGTGTGACAAAGATGGGGAAAATTCTCAATGGCAAGACTGAGGCCACTTGGTTTCCTCACCTTGGAGAAGAAAAGGCTGAGGTGACCTCAGGGCAACCTACAACTTCCTCAAGGTGGGCAGTGGAGTGAGAGGTGCTAATCTCCTTTCTCTGGTGGCCAGTGATAGTATACGGGGAAGTGGAATGAAGCTGCATCAGGAGAATGTCAGACTGGGCATTAGGAAAAGGTTCTGCATGGAGATGGTGGTCAGGGATTGAATCATGCTCCCCAGGGAAGAGGTCACAGCACCAAGGCTGTCAGAATTCAAGGACTGTCTGGACAGCACTGTTAGTCATATGGTTAAATTTCAGGTAGTCCTCCAAGGAGTGGGGATTTGGATTCAGTGATTCTTATGAATCCTTTCCAACTTGAGGTGTTGTATGATTCTCTGATTCTATGGCTAGAAGAAGAAAACTTTGCAGTCAGTAACATTGGAGAATTCTGTTTAATCAACCTGAAAGTGCTCTGGGTACCAGCTTCCTGAGAACAGGATTTTGACAACAAAAAGCTGTAATTAAAATGGAGTGAGCAGATGGGTCTTTGCAAACTTCCATTTTTAGGAATTCTGACTTTTCCAGGATAGGGGACTGTTGTAGTCTGTTGTAGTTAATACAACTGTAATTGTAATGCTCTTTCACTGAGCAAATCAGCCTCAGAATTGAGTATATGTATGTGCTTTTTCTTCTTTTAAAAATAAGAGAATTTTAAAATTAAAATTGCTTTAAAGAATTTATATGATCCTATAAGACCTCAGTCGATTAGTTCCTATCTCATGAGGAACTTTTGTAGAATAGTAGTTTATTAAGGTCAGGACAGGTCTATAAGATCATTTGTTCTGACCTACTTGAACAATGACCCCAGAATTTCACTCAGTAATTTTGCCATTTTGCATGTTTCAAAGGGTCCAGCCAGGCTCTTTCCTTAACAGCCAGTGGCTTCTGAAGCTATGTTGACCATGTGGAAAATACTGCTAATGGTGATTATTAACAATGTAATAATTAATTATGTCCTGTTTATCATTTTGGGGCACTCAGGAAGCTGTGTAATAGGGCTGAAGGTAGACTGGCTGACTGCAGTGTCTGCTAAAACTGTAAGGGGTGACTCAGCAAGTAAGAGAATTAAGATTTTTTTCTGTCTGCCTCTCCACATACCAGTACTTTTTAAAGAGGGATTGTCAAAAAAAATTAAAATGGAACAATTTTTTTTAAATCCTGAGCTAGAGCTTTTCCAAAATACCAGATCTACACAGAGCTGAACCAACATTCACTCTACGCTTTGTCTCCACTCAGTTCAGTTATTTAGATTCAAACGCAAGCAGAAGAATCCATTCTGCTGTGCGATTTCTGGTGTCTTTGTGTCCTACCACCCTGGCAGACTTTCTCAGCCATCAGAATGCCATGCTGTTGCTGAACGAATGCTTGCCTGCTCATTGCTTTCTCTATTTCTGCTTGTTTGGTTTTCTTTCCCCCCACTTACCAACCCTGCAACTGCAGCCAGCCAGACAATGCTTAGAAAAGATGAGTAAGTGGAAAGAGAGGGTAATTGAGGGGTGGGATAATAAGCATCATCTAGTCAACCTCTTACTTCTTCCAGGGAAGAGCTCACGTGCCTGTGCAATTCCCTTCCTTCACTCATCAGCGTTGCCTTCATCTGGAAGGGAAAAGAACACAGAATGCCAGCTACAGACATAGACAGCAGGCAGAGGGGCAGACTGGGGTTGTGGTCTTGTCACCTGAGCATTTAGGCTGTGTCATCCAGGGCAGCAGCAGTGATGTATGTCCAAGGGGTGTACCAGCTGACTGCAGCAGCATACCTGAGTACAGAGACCTGGGACAAATGACGTGTGCTGCCACTGCTGTTGTGTATCCATGTGTCCTTGTCAGTAGCTATTTCCACCTCGGCCTCTCTATGCGATCACTTTCCTCTCCTAGTGAACTGCTACTTAGTTTTGTAAATCACAATTTTTTTAAACAGGTAAACTCACAGTTCTTAGGTGCTTCAGCAAGTCAATGCATTACAGCAGCAAACACACATGAAAATGTGACACACACAAAAGCAACAGTACCATATTCCCTATCTTAGTGAGTTCATAAGCCTTTTTTACAGATGAGATGCTGAATAACAAAGTGATTTAACCTGGAAACAAGCAGGAGAAGAATAAACCAGTATTTTCTGTATTTCGTATTGCTGGGCTTTCCACTGGGCCTTGCTTACTGTATGTGGTGGCTCGTTCATAAACATTAGCAGCTCTTCAGACACAGGCAACTGGTGCCAGCCCTTCAATGAACACAAACAAACAGAAAAAGCACACAGCAGCAACAGCAAGAAAAAATTTTACTAAATGAGTAGGAATGAATATGAACTATTTATAAAGAAATGGGACATATACTAGAAGCAGAGACCAAGTCATGGCATTAACACATTGCTAAAGGTATGGGAGGAGTGACTTGTGCAATCAACAGGCTTTATGTTTTCTGAGCATTACAGATTTATGGGAATAAACATTTCTCTTGCTGACAGAGTCGCCAGTTTTGCTTTGGAATCTTTTTTGTATCACTGAAAGGGAGGAAGTATTGATATGTTTATGCAGTGTTTCCACTTCCTTTCTCTGCCAGGAATTTACACTTTTGGGTTTTTTCATTTGTTTTTCTGTTTCCTTATGTATGGCAGAGGCACTTTTGACAGGCAGCATGTAATAATACAGTGCTTTTTTTGTTTTAATGTGAGAGGACCCTGCAAAATAATAATGCTGCTACACAAAGAAAAAATAATCAAAAAATCAACAGCAATAAAGTCACAAAACAGAAGCCACAGATGAAGGTGTGGAACAGCACTAAACCGTCCTTCCTGGCATGCTGAGCAGCATGACATGCATTCCCTTTTCAGATTTCAGGATCACTGGTGGGCTGGACATCAATCTGTCTTATGAATTACCAAGAGCCTACTGAGTTTGTAAACTGTACCATTCTGGTACTGTTCCAGTCACCACTTCCTTCTTTTTACCCTGTTCACATCCCACCCCTAGCAAGAACCAGCCACCAGGAACACAAATCTCAATGTGACATAGTTTATGGTGGTCCAAAAATCAAGACCTCAAAAAACAACAACCAAACAAAAAACTCCAACCAACCAACCAACCAACCAACCAACCAACCAACCAACCAACCAACCAACCAACCAACCAACCAACCAACCAACCAACCAACCAATTCCCCCCTGCCCCACCCCACCTTGCCCAGAAAAAAGAAAAGGAAAAAAAAAAAAAAAAAAAGAGCTGCAAAATAAAACATCCCCTCTATAAAAATAAAATATTTAACCTTGGATTACTTTTGGTGGCATAATGATGAGTTGTGTTGGACTCAGTTACAGAACAATATGATAGCTACATGTGTCATGGTCTCTGGATAGAATTTTGTTTTGATGTATGCATTCTGTCACACACTGTACTGAAAACTGCTGATTCTTTACTTAGACTTTACTGAAACCAGCTAGCAACAGGGGAAAAGCCCAACTCATCCATGCACTTTCCTTGTAAAAGGATCACACAGATTTAGAAAAACTTAATGCAAGGCATATATCCAGGAATGGTCTTTTCCAAGTTCTGTCCCTTAACAAACATATCCATTGTTCCATTGTTCCCTCATATTTCTGTGGGTGTAACTGCCCCTTCTGAGCCTTTCTTATACCAACACTACCAGTGATTGTAAATTAGCACAGCTTACCTGACTCCTGAACATTTACTTGCTGCTTTGCAGCTGAATTACCCTCATGTGCAGATGTAATGCTATGCTACATCCCAAATCTGAAAGAACAGCTTGGCATCTGCCAGACCCTCCACCCAGAGACGCATCCAGCTTCACACCAGCATTACCTTTAAGGAGGGGAAAAGGGGCGGCCACACTCCCTGAAGTGAATTTTCTGACCCATGGCTTTTAAGTCCATAATCCATCGTGGGTTTTTTTAAGGCTGTGCTGTTGTGAAATTTTGTTTGCTTCATGCATATGAATGTCACACCTCTCCCTTTCCCTCTCCCTGTGAGTTTAGGACTGCGGCTACATGGCCTCTACTTTTCTGACATTAATTTCTTGCTTCCTTGTCTGGCCCTGTTGTATCTGTGCTGTACTGCCTTGGTCCCACCTAGCTGCCTGTTCTGCAGCAGCATTTCTCCCTACAAAATCAGTGACATTGGCACTCCTCTGACTCAGGTATTTATATTCCTCATGAAGACTTCTCTATCCACAGCATACTTGAGGGCTCATCTCTCAGCTTCATTATGAGCATATAATATGCTCTATCATTATGAAGTTCAAAGAATACAAAGTATTCTTTTAGCATACCAATTGAAATGCTGCAAAATTATTAGAGTATCCTTATGCACAAGAAAGATTGGCTAAAAATAAACTAGCTGCTCCTTGAACTTTTCAGAGGAAGTTAGATAACTTTGTGCAGTGGAAGAAAATATTTCAGTCATTACTGAGATGCTTAATTCAGAGCTAATTGTGATTTTAAATTCTGGGGGATATTTTCCAAACACTAATAGATTTATAATAAAGCTCTCTATCTATAAAACTGCATACCAAAGAACAAATGAGTTCAGGGGCAAAAAAAGCTTTTGCAAGCCTGGATTTTAGCCAGTTTTTGTGTATGGGTGTTTGCATATACACATATTTTATGCATATGTGTGCAAATCTGTCAGCAAGATTGCTATCCTTATCCTAACCATGTGCCATTTGCAAACCACTTTAATGCAGTGAGCATTTTGGGCATATAATGAAAATACAGTTTAGTGATTTGAACAGGTTATCTTTTATTTTCCTGTTGTGGCCATACACTGCATGGCACTGGCTTGATCTACAGACTAAACTTTTCTAGAGAAGAAGAATTCAATTTTCTAGAGAAGAAGAATTCAATTTTCAACTCTGTGCTTCTCTTACTCAGTGCAATGGAATACCCCAAAAGTTTTTTTCTTTGTTGTTCTCAGAAGTCATCATTGTTTGGAGAGCAAACAACATTGAGAAAAGGTCTTTTGCTGATATTGCCTCTGAAGAAATATTTAATATACCTTTGAAAATGTTCCTTTGATATTGACTTCTGGTAAAAAAGAAGTTCATTCCTTACCCTACCCTCAAAGTCTGGCAAGAGACAGAAATACGTGGAGCTGCAAAACTGCAGAAGATTTTCAAACATGACAGAGTAACAAGTGCTTGTTTAAGCTAATCACTTCCTTTGTCAAATACTGCTTAAAAATCGTCCTGAAAATTGGTTCTTTTAGAAAATACACTGTGCTCTGCTGTTTTAAAAAGGTCACAAATCCCTATTTTGTAATTATAATGGGAGGGAGGGAGGGAGGGA
>VXAX01000410.1:1331823-1361153 GCA_013399835.1 Leptocoma aspasia | reverse complement strand
TTTTTTTTTTTTTGGGAGGGAAAGCAGCTTGGGGAAATCGTAACATGGATGCCCAGCTCTCCCCTCCCCTCCTGTTTTGGGAGGAAGTATTTTAATATTGCTCAGAACTCTGGTGTTTGGAATGATGCCTAAAGACTTCACTCTGTGGCTCTAAGGATTGTGATAGGCAGTTCAGTTAATAGATCTAGTCCTGAGTATGGAAAACATGACTATTATGATAATGAAAAATGCGTTTTTTTCAAGGATGTTATGAATGTATATTTTGCCTGAATGTTATTTTTTATATTACTCTCTGTTCCCAATGAACTGGAAATCCTTCAGGGTAGGATCATTTTTTCTGTTCCTATTCATTATTTAGTACAATGCAGCCCCTACTTTAATAGTGGATTTGGGTTATGCTGAAATGTCAATAACATTAAAATAAAGATGATAATCTTATATGCATTTTCCCTGCTATTGTGCAATAAGCTGCACACTCAGTTTTCAACATGTCCTAACTACCTAATTGCTGATTTCTGGCTCTGGAGTGGGCCTTTTCAAATTTAGACTTCAGATGCACCCCAAATAAAAATGTACATTGGCCACATAGCAACATTAAAGTGATAGAATGTGACAAAACACCAACCATTTTTATTGAGGTGAATTGTAATGATTAATGCTGAATTGAATAGGAAAAGCAGCTGTGCCCTGTTACAAAATTCTCAGCGATATAGCTTCATTTTGTTAAGAGGAATTCCAGTGTGATTTCTCAACTCAGACTGAGATTTTCTACACTTGCTGTAGGAGTAAAAGTTGTACTCTGACTCTGGTTACTGCGACAGGAGCTCCGTGCTGGCTTGTCCTCTGCTTAACTTTGTCAAATGTGAATTTCTCATGTGAGATCTCCCATTCAGGAGCTGTTTGGACATGTTATTGAATCTAATTAAAGCATAAAAGGACTGGCAAGACAGGGAAATGAATGAGAGGAAAATGTACATCCTGTGTTTTCCAGTTCTCTGTTAGCTGCTAGTAGGAAAGCAAATGACCACTGACTGTTCAGTGGTTACACAGTACCCCGAGCAGACAGATTTTACAGCCCACAAGTTCTGTTTTAGGTTATATCACTAAAGTAAATCTATCCTGACTCATGACATCAGCACCTAAGATTTCAGGCAGCCACTGGTGCTCAGATGCTTGCTGCTGTTTCCACAGTTCAAACCACGCCGTTCAGCCCCTGTTCCTGCTGCCCAGTTCTGCTGCCCTTTGCAGAGAGACAGCAGTGTGTGAAGGCTCCGGGCCTTGTCTGTCCGAGGCTACAGGTGCTGGAGATGTGGCACAGATTACCAAATATTATTTATTATTATATTTACAAGGAAACAAAAGGCTAAACTCACAATGCTACACAAGAAAGTCTGATAGCTATATAGATAAATTGGATTGATTGAGTTTTGTAAGGAAGACAGATATTGACTTTAACTATATGATTATGTGGTAGGCAAAATGGCTCAATAACTTTAATAATAGGTCTGTACACATGCCGTATAGTCTTTCTTTGTGTTTTTTGACAGCCACAGGCTGTGACCTTAGACTAAAAGTCAAGGTCATAACACTCTCTGGGACCCTAGATGTTCTTGCATGTGATGCATCCATAAAATTAAGTTTCAAGACCAGAAAAATTGTTAATGATCAGCTTTTGTATTGTGACAGCAGCTACATGAAACTCAGCTAAGGAACAGGGCCTCACTCATTGCTTTCTTAATATTTATAAAGTTTTGGTTAGGGATACATCAACACTTTTCAGTTCTATATGTAAATAGCTGTACAACTACGATTTGCAGAGGAGGATGAACAATTTAGATTACTTGATATAAGCTTTGGAATCTCTTCTATTTTCCGCTTCAATTTTCATTATGGTCAATTGTGGACTAAAAAGTGTTATTATTGCTACTATTGTGATTTGGCCATCACTGTGAAAAAACAAGTCAGCAGCATAATTTCTTTTATTTGTGATGGTGCTTCAACACTCCAGCATTCACCAGAAGGTGCAATAATGGGCACTGACAGCAGAGACCCTGAAGATTTGGCTGCCAAATCACATCACTGGAGTGATGAGATGAAGTTTACAGCAGACAAAATGACTACTTTTTACAGCTACAATTTGGTGGGTTTTTTTTACCAGCCTTATATTTCCTTGGTAGAAAAATGTCTTTTTAGATGAGAAATTATAGCCTGCAGAAAACATCTGCTAGTAAGTTGATTAATTAAAGATTACATTCCCTGAAAGCAATGGTTGTGTCAGTCAGACTGGAAATGAGAGAATATAGAAAGTATGGCTGAAAGGCTGGGGGATATAATAGATGATAGATATAATTGATGGTAGTAAACGTTTCTGAATGGCCTGGATTTACTTAAACAAGCCATGGTGTAGCAATAGGCCAAAAAAAATCAAAGATTCTTCATTCTTAGTAACCCAAGGAAGTTTAATTCATTAAGACACAAACTACTTAAAGCTGTCCTGGATGTACAAGCGTGCAATTTTCCCCAGTCAAGTGCCTGCCAGATGAAAAGACAGACACCAAAGGCAGGTGTATTACCTCCTCCTGCTAACTGTAACACTCCCTGGGTCTCATTGAAAGAGCCATGGCAGAAGTTTTAGATCTTGCCACTTACTGTGCTTTCCCAGGTAATCTCTGGGGACTGCTGCTTTTCGCCAAGCAGAAGCGAGAAACCAAAGTGCCATTCCCAGGCCCCCTGCCTGCAGATGGAAGCAGCATGGAGAGCCCTAAACCCCATAGGGAGGTCCCATGGTGGAGCATTCCCCTGCCTCTTCCTCGAAGTGTGCCAAGCTCCAAGCCCTTACTGCACCTACTTGATGTTCCAGGGTTGGTTTAAGGGAACCTAAAAAAGTCACTTGAAATTGCACTTTCTGTGTGGAGTCAGCCATGGGGATCTGTGTTTCACACCTTGGGCACCAAGTTGCAGAGTTTGATGCTAACACAGCCAACGCTGCTATCATGCTTGTGTCTTTAATGGCATGTTTGGATGGTTGTTCTGGAATTGCAATTTTTCACCAGGTTTCTTGGTAATTAAGAAATAATGCTGGAAGATTTATGGCTCATGAGGTCAATAATAGTTGCAATCCCTTTTCACACCTTTCCCAGGATACTGTTGAGTGGTTGGGGGCCACTGAAGCCCCAAAACAGGTTGTGTGTAGTCATACTGTGATGAGCCAAAGATCTCTATGTTCTCTCTAGTCTTTCTCTCATGATAGTTTATTGGATTCTTTCTGTCTATTTGGTTCTTTCTGTCTGTAATTAGGTGGATAAATAGTTTTGTATGTGGAAACCCCTCACACACTTTCCCACCTGCCAGGGGATACCCACCCTACCCTCCAAGGAGGAAAGCACACCTACTGTCTTCCTGAGGAATTCAGATTTGCAGTAGCAAAACACTTCATAGATTTTCTGCTTCAAGGTCCTATTTGCCATCTTTGAATTCCTTGAGCAGGAAACTGCCTGGAGCGCTTGGTTTTTATTCAGCTTCATAGTACAGTGTTTGGCCTCTGTTACCAGTTACAGGACCCAAACCCCTTTTGTTAAAAATGTAAAATCTCAGTTTAGTAACATGACCCCCTTTCAGCTTGTCTAAGAAAGACATATAATCACAAGAGAATTGAGCTGGTACAGAAGAAGCCTTTGAGAAAGAATCTACAAATATAGGAACAATGGTCCTATTTTAATTCAATAAAACAATAACTTATTATCTTTAAAACATAATCTAAGACTAAAATAGTAGAAACCAAAATAAGATTATCTCCTTATTACAAGTAACTCTTGGTGAATCCCATGCTATAGAAATAAATGTTTATTTAAATCACAGGAAAGAAAATATGTTTGTACACGTGATCTGTGTGAAAAAGGAGTAGAAAATTGTCTAACAAGAATCTATCCTCTGGTGCAGAATTAAGCCTACAGATTAATACTCAAGCGAATTATTCAGTTATTCAGAGGAATTATTACAGACTGCCCCATAGCGTAAGGTACAGCCCTGAGCCTGGGAAAACTCATTAACATGAAAGACAATGGAAATGCTAAACTAGGAATTTATTATCTGCTGCTTTTCCCCCCTCTTTCTTACAGCAGAAAACAGAATATTAATGCAATATATTGAACAAATTGAAAAGGGCCAGACAGAAAAACCTGTTTCCAGCTGTTCTAACAACACTAATCTACTCACTTGTCCGCTTGGCTCCCTTTAAATGGAACATTCAGCATTACTTTTGAGCGTGACATAACCATGCTGTGTGTGTGTGTGTGTGTGTGTGTACGTGTGCATGTGCACATGGAGTGGGCATGTTTTGGAAGTAGCATCACACTGCAATTTCTCGATTTTTTTGGCAGCTGGAGCATAACATTGCCTTTTAAGTAGATTTTCTTGCATTTAATTTGTTGGATTAGCATAACTAAAATGGTGGTCATAGGACAGAAAAACATTGTGTCTCTGTCTTCTTTTCTTTATTGGCTTGCCCTCTGACAGTATTGTATTTCACTGTCTGCCAGCTGGGTGACAGACTGCCTGATGAAAATTTATCATGTTGCCCTCCATGGTGGACACAACAAGGTGTCATGAGGAAAGTATCCATGATGTCATAGTTTTAGCCTCTGGTGGATGTACAGCACAAAAAATAAAGGCTATAAAACAGCTATTTTAGAAAAAGCTATTTCTCTGTGCAAATTTCCTTGCTCCTGCTGGTGGCTGACCTTGTTATATTTATGAATTTTCTTCCATTAAAACACGTTAACTCTGTTTCATACCAAAAATTAAATCATATTCTTTTCTTAAAACAATCATTTGCTCTGTTTCATGGATCTTCATATTCAAGTATAAGGTTTTCTTTTGGAAGCCCTGAAATAACATGGTTCTTTCTGCTTGTTAAATAGACATAGCTCACAATAGTGCTGGATTTACATGTGCATTTGAGTACATCAGAAGATAAAATTTTGCTTCCAATGATTTTTTTAGTTTCTTTTTCTTTTTTTAAAATAACATAGATATTTCTACCCATTCAAATATTTCAGCCTATGAAGATGTCCTTTATCAGTCAAGGCAGTTTGAATTTTAGAATGTCACTATTGAAATATGTCCTATATGTTTTTCTTTGCATAATTTCAAGTAAGATAATTCCTTCTGGCATTTAACACCATGTGGTAAAAATAGATTTCTCTACCCAAAAAACCCAAGAAAACTCTCTTCCATTTCTTAAAGGCAGATCAAATTATCCTTGAAGAGAAGGGATATTCTAAACTCAGGGTGTGTCCTTAAAGCTTCCTTCATTTCTTAAGCTGGTATAATTGTGGCAAACCCTATTGACTCAAGAAGATTAAATTGTTATGCAATAAATGTACACTCCAGACCTTTACAGCATCGTAGACATGTTCCCCTTGTGCAAAGACAGCTTTTTCCTGCACAGAGCAGTCAACAAGATACCTGACAATTGACATAGAAAAAGTTTTGCTGTAAATTTAACGAATTCATCTCAGTAATATCTTCCTTACCACTACCTTTTAGGCTATTCTGATCCTGGAGATTTTTCTTCTGTAAAATGTGTCCTGCTGAATTTAGTTGACTGTTACTTTCAGGCTATTGCTTTGGCTGTGAAGCTGCTACTTTGGGGAAAGATTCCAGTTCCAGGGTTCCAGCTTTGTGTGGATGTTTGAGGAATCACTGTGCTCCAGAGTCCACACGATCATATCTCAGACACAGAAAATTACATTCTTATACTGTTAAACAGGAAATTATATCTTACTCTGAAGCAGTAACCAATTGAAAAACCTCCTAATACATGGTACTTCTTTTTGTAATCCATGCCATTCCTTTTCCTCCTTTATCTAAAGCTAAAAACTTTGTTTTTATTTTGTTGAAAAGAGGGCAAGCTTTCATAAACATTGAGAAAAAAAAATTGTTCCACCTTAAGTGTGCACAATGCTACACCTAATGTCAATGGTTATGCCTGGGTATAGTCACAAATGTATCTCAGTATGGGCCTCTCCTTCTTTAGTTGCATGAAGTGAATTTTAATTAATTGAAGTAAGGATGCGAATGACAGTACGACAAAATTTGCAGCTTGTTTTACATCAAACAAGCTGTTCTGTTTTGCCTCTTGTATAATAGATTGTCTGTACACAAAAGATAAAAAAAAGCTGGTCAAGGGTTTAGTGCTGTTCAGCTACCATTTGGCATGCCCATTAAATTACTGCACAAAGCAGACAACAATGCGGATTCAAGCCCCGAATCTTGTGTTAACTTGACTGCATAAATGGGTCTCCAAGTTTAAAAACAATTGAACAAAAGAGCCACCATGGAGCGATTTAGACTTATTTGGGTGCTGGAGTGCACAGCTGCTGCAGGGAGGAGGGGGAGAGACAGCACACATCCTCAGGGCTCGCCTGTGCTTGGCACAGGTCCCAGCTGCAAGGGAAGGAACTGAGCAACTGTACAACCTTTGTGTTCATTTGCTTCTTCAGGGCTGTCCCAATCCCCCAGCACGAACAGGATCAGTCCCAGAGGGGATCACTCAGCAAAGGGTCTGCCAGGCTGCAGCACTGTTCCAGTTAAGTGTGATCTCCTGCCACATCACGCTCCAAATTTGTTCAGTTCTCCTGCAGGCACATTTCTGCTCCTTCTGTGTTACTGCAGAAGGGCAAGGGGATAGAAGCCAGGTGGGGAGTGGTCTGCCAACTTACCAGTGAAATTTATTTCTTCAGCACATGAACGTGAATGCTCAGCACTGTTTGCAGAGAAAGAAAAAAAGCCTTTGATTGCTTTGATATCATTAAAATACAGGGGTGACATAGCTTCCAGCAGAAGGATGTCTCTTCCTACATTACTGACTCTGATGTTTTGCTTCCTAACTGATTATCCTGGACTGCTCATGTTTGCTAATGACTTCATGAGACTTTCTGAGAAGGAAGATGAGCACTGTAGAAACTAAAAATGAAAGCATTATGTGGCAATATTAATACAGAAATAAAACATTTATTTGTGACGGTTTTAAAAAAGACCAATTACCGCCTACTTCCAGGGAGAAGGCAGTGCAGGATTGGAACCAAACCAAGCAAAGTCAGGGAACCATTTACATGTTCAGTACTACAGCTTCATCAAAGAGCTAACAAATTACTGATTTCTTTTTAATGCCACCAGGCCACTTTCTAACAGCCCATTTTATTCAACTGTCCTTCTTTAACACAGTAAAGGATGGGCAGATTGGTACAATACATCCAGCTTCTATGCCAGTCATCTGTCCTAAAGACAAAATGGTATTGAGATATGTACTGTGTTAAGTTGATTTTTACTTTTTGTCTTTGGGATGAATAAACTAATCAGATTAGGCCAAGACACTTTACTTTTTCTCTCCTTTAACTTACACTTTTGATAAATTCTCCACTTCTTTGGGACATAGATGGTTTAGCTCTATTACAATGTAAATGTCACAATCACAGCAATGTATCGTAATTTTGTTAAGTTTAAGAGAAATCTTGATTTAAAAAATATTCTTAGTGGCATAGTCCTACAAAACTGAATAGGAACATTTGAAGGTCAGCAACACTACATCCTTAAGGCCTTTTCTCACACTATTAGCTTGATACTTTTGAAAATTTATTTATGCTCTTAATGCATGACCAGTACAGTAGGCATGCGTATGGGACTTCCAAACAACATAAAATAAATCCAGATTATTGTTGAACTTCCCATGTAACCTGAATATATGCACAATATGAGTCTTGGAACTACTGATTGAAGCTGTGAGTTAACAAAAAAATTCAGTCTTAAGCATGTCAACACATAAAGCTCATTTCAGGTGTCAGGTCTTGAAATATATTTATTTTCATTGAAAGCATTATGCTAGAAAAACTCATTCTTACTCACTCTGATGGCTGACAACTGCATTTGAGTCCATTTCTCTTTTCAAAGAGCAATACCTTGTTTTGTGTCCTTGTACCAGAAAGCTTTGTCAACTCATTGCTAAAAGAAACTAGCACCATAGAGATACGTTAATCAAAACTGAGTAATAAAGTCTGATCTAAGTTGCAAACTCAAAACTTGCCCAGCAAGCAACCTGATTTAACTTTGAAAGGAGCCCTGCTCCGAGCAGTAGGCTGTACAAAATTACCTCCAAGGACTTTTCCATGGCTATTTGAAATCCAGTTCATGACATAATATTCTGTGCTTGCTATTTCTATTTCTTTCAAACATGCAACTTACTAGTGCAGTAAGTCTAACAGAATGAACATATACACAATTTATGTGGTTGGATTAAACTTCATATATATGTAATTTCTGTTTTCTCTCTCCTTTAGAGCACAAGTTTATTGCAAAATCTTACAACTAACAGAGAAGTAAACATCCTTATAGTGCACATCTGTGGTTTAGGAATGGTATTTCCCAGTTCAGTGCTCCCACCGAGACTCTCCGAAACCACACTGCCATTCACACCCCCCTTTTCCCTTCTCCTCCTGCTTCCTACTCCAGCAGGATGGAGAGGAGAATCAGAGGCACAAGAGGTTAAAATCTGGTTGAGGTAAGAAAATTTACTGGAAACAGCAATGAGATAAGAAAATGAACAGTAACAACAACAATATTGATAACAAAATGTGTAAGACAAAAATTATTTACATGGAAAGCCCACAAGGAATCCCAACCAGCTCTTCCCCACCATGCTTTCTCCCAGCCAGAAATTTCACTCTTCTTGGAAGAGAGAGTCCCTTAGTCTGCCCTGGGCAGTGATCTGAGGTGATATGGTATAACACTGGGGTCTGGCCACTCCCCCTCTTGGCTATTGCCAAAGATTAGCCCTGTCCTTGGCCAAAACCAGGGCAATCATCTACACTGCCTACCAGAAAAACTACAGAGGCAGAACACCAGAACAACTCACCTCAGGTCTAAAATTTGGCTAAATCATGGCATTGGGCATCTTTAAGTGAAAGCTGCTTATACAAGTGTGCTTCTGCATTTGAGTACTGCTATGCGTATGCACCCATCATTCCCCTAGAGCTTTACAAGCTCTGGTTTATATTTGCAATAGCCCCATTACTTGGTACAAGTAGGAAAGCTGAGGCATAGAAGAGATTTGCCTTAAATAAAACAGGAAACAAACAGCAGAATGAGTGCAACACACTTTCCGCTTACTTACCACATGAGCTATGTAATAGCCTTTCACACGTACCTAATCTGAAGGCAGCCACGCCTCCTTACAAAGCACAGGACTATATTGTCTAGTCATACTTCCAAGGTCCATGAAGCTTAAACAATCAAACATGATGGACCGGCGCACAGAAACTCCCGAGTGCCAAGGAATCCTGTGACAATTCCTCTTCATAGCTAACTGTGTCAGCTTTGTGCTTAAGATAGATTGCTGAACAAGGCATTTTCTTCTGTGCCAGACTGAGGATTTCTCTGAGTTTTGTTTCCTCTCTCAAGTAAACTGGGCTCTTTGTCAGTACACTTCTCTGTGTACTGCAAACAGGAAAAGCAAATAGTAAGTGCCTAGCAAATTAAGCTACAAATTTGCCAAGATGAAAAGACATTGATTTGATTTCCTTCCTATTTGTAACAAATACAAAGAACCAAAATTAAATCATTGGTAATGTATATTCCCTGCTACTGTGTGGTAATGGACCTTTTAATCATCATCGTTTTAAGAGCTGATCTGTGCCTAGCTGGTCTTCTGGACTTTCATTTATAGTCAAACTTGAGAACAGTATTTAATGCAGCTCATAAATTAACGGCTTGTACTGAGAATGAATCCCTGCAAGAATAATTAATATGGCAGCTTCAACTTTGACTTAAACTGATTTTATGCTCTCGTCTTCAATGTATTGCTCCACTTTTAATATTAATTTCTGAAAATCTTAAATAACACAGGATGTCCTTCTGCCTGATTATCAGTCCTTGATCCTTTGTTTCAACAGATGGATGAGGCATTGCATGCTGCCCCCAGAAGAGGACTCGAGCTTTTCCATAAGACCCAGAGTTGCTGGCAGGGACTCCTCCTTCAAGGAGCACCCAGGAATGTTGCTGCAGGCCTAATGGAGCCCTCCCAGACTTTGTGTCCTATTTCAGTTGCCCTACCTTTTGCAACGTGAGCAGTGGGGGTTCTGCATATCTTGCTTTTGTTTGCAGATTTACCCATGCAATTACTTCTGATTGTTATGAATTTGGGCCAGATTCCTTCCTGTGAACTATGGCTAACACTGAAGACCTAATTTTACAGCACCAAGAGTCTTCTAAAAAACAACTAAAAGAGGAAGTGCAGGCAAAGAGGAAGCTGCCACATATCTAAGCACACCAGAGGTACTGGCTCAACCCTGTCTCTTGAGGCAGAGTGTGAAGCTTCACTTCTTCCTTACAGGACAGCAGGATCTGGAGATAATTGATTTACACAAGTTGTGATTATTTCTTCATTGATTCATTAACTTGACTGTTAGGCTCCTAATGACCAGGCTGGCTGCTTGACTTCCTTCTATTCTGAGGTAATTTAAAGGGAGTTTCATTTTCTCAGTTGCCCCTACAGTACCATGTAAAAAAACTGCCACTTAGTGTTAAATTAACTAACTGCTACTGAAGTGTCAGATCAGAAGAACAAAATGAATGTCAGGTCTAATTATTAATGCTATACGTCACAGCCACTTGCAGAGGCCTACTCTGGAGTGGATCCTTTTAACTGCTGAACGCTAAAATAAAGTGTTGGGGTAGCTCCTAGTGAAAGCCATGTCTGTCATGCTTATACAGGGAGCACTAAACAGCCTTCTGATAGAGATTCTTGATGGTCAACAAGGGACCCTTAGAAGATATCATGTAATTGGGAACATCCACTGCTTGTCTGTGGCATTTGAATTACAAAGACAGTTAACAAAATGTTAGTCTTCAGCAGTCAGTGGGTATTTGCATCTGAAACCTAAGATGGTAAAAAATGGCGCTTTTTTGCGTGGTTTTTCTCTCAGATGGATGCACTATATCAAGTACTAAAATGCAGTTCTCATGACACCATTTGAATTATGCCCTCTCTAAGCAAGCAGTTTTACAACTTTTCTTTCTGCGCATTCACTTACATAAATTAAACTAGCAGTGGAAGCTGCCAGAAAAACAAAGGGCTATGAAGAAATAAGTCCTTCTATATGCTACGATCTGCCACCTACCCACTTCCATCCAAGCAATTCTTCAAACTCCATTTCTGAGAAAAGATATAGGTATACTACAATTACAAAATCACTAGGTTTTACCTGGCACCAGGAATTTGATAATGTGTATGGATCACAACCAACAACTTATGCATAAATTCTATGGACACCATCCTCCCACCCCTCTGCCCCCAAATAATAGTGACCTATTCCTCCACCAGAAAAAAGTTGGGGGATAGGGGCAGTGGGTTGGATGCTGTCTACTAAAGAATAATAAGTGTTTCTTCTAGTAAAACCAGAATGACCAAGTTGCTCCTGTATGAATATAGCACATGTAACTTGAATTTTGTACTGAGGCTTCATTAAGGATAAGTATTTGTAAAAGTTAATGGGATGAACTTTTTTTAACACTAGAGGCACCAGCCAAAAGATTAGAAACTCACAGTATTTGTTACTTTGACAGTAGCAGCCACAACACACTATGGAATTACAATCTAACTTTCAAGAAAGTCTTCATTTAAATGCATGTATGAGCTCTCATATATTTAAGGGCCCAAACAGGGAATAAGCTGTCCAAATTGAACCACACTTCTCAGTTGCACACATCCACAAAAGAGATATTAGAACATGCAGTACTGTTTCTAGATTGTAGGAACAACTGTATTCAATGATCAGCCTTTCAAAAATACTTTCTATTGGAAAGAAACAAGTGTTCTGAATGTTAAGTTAACCTTTTTATGTTGCTATCCAACTATCAACGTCTAGTCTATGCAGACTTGAACAGTATGATAAAACATTTCAATGTATTTTGAAGTTTGACTCTAGGAAGGAGGGAAAAAATCACCTAAAAACTGTCTAGTTTTTATACAGAGGACATCTCCACAGCAAAAATCCATTTCTATGAAATGTGGTTTTCCCAATCATTTGTTTTAATGCTTAGTGTTTCCTCTCTTCAAGCCATTTATTACATAGCAAAGAGTATGTTAGTGAAGTTAACCTTCAATTACTGGTTAGGTTGTTGGGGTGGGGGGGGAGGTTTTATGTATGATATGAAGCATTTTCCACTGCTTGACAGCAGTGTCAAAGTGTCCCAACCAGGGCTGTGCAAGGAGAATTAAGACAAGCATTCTTTCCACAGGCAGTCTTTATTTTAGATGTTTAACAGCCTGGATATTCAGCAGCCTAACTGATTGCACAGCCTGTCTGTCCCTCCCCTGCTCTGAAGAATTTTTCATTTGCTATGGGCAAATTTCAAAGCTCTTTCAGGAGAGGAAAAGCAAAAACCAGCAAGCCAGGAATGTATTAAGTTGGCTTCAGCAGAGCAGACAGACCTCTCCAAACACCTTCTTCCAGTAAGTGACAATACCAACCACTGTTGTGAGGCAGCTCAAAGAAGGAACATGAGCACATTTCTTCACAGACATGCTGTGCCATACCTACAGAAAGTAGATATGGCAGGCCCCCAATATATCCAAGTTGTGAAGTGAAGAGAGCTTCTGTAGCTGTATGCTTTTTTCCTTTATCTGAAGACTCTCACACTATTCTTCCAGCCTAAGTCTTTGTTTCTGTAATTTTATCTAACAAGATTCAGCACTTACATAAGAATAGATAAATGCATCTTTGCTGTTTCAGGGAAGATCTGATTGGAAAAAAGGTATGTTCATTAAAAATGTAGGCAAATACAAGTTGGGTTGGAAAAGGCACATTGTAGCTAGCTGTAGAGGAACAAGGTGCAGAAGGGGAAGAAAATCACATGCACAGCATCAATTCCCTTTATAGTAATTTCCCTCTGAGCAAGAATGTAAAATATTTACAGTGCTATAAAAACAAAGGCTGATCAAATAGGAGGCAGAAAATAATGTGGGAACAGAGGGAGTGTATTAAGAGAAATTTGCATGTTAACAAGTGAAAGAAAAAGCCAGATTCAAATTTTGCTTTGTACTCACACTGGCCAGCAGACACTGAAAAGAAATAGGCAGTATTTATAGCTTATATATTCTTCAGGGAAGCAAAAATTATACCATTACCTTGAATACTACCTCAATAACCAACTACAGTCATATTTTTGTATCTATAAGCAGAAAATTCTTCAGGAGGAATATAAAGTCAACAGTGAAACCTGATCAAAGAGGTTATTAATGTCCCATTGGTCTGGGATACCACAAGACTGCAGCAGAGGAACTGAGACTGGGATGATGACTGCAAATTCCTTTAGTGGACACCAGCACAGCCACAGGGTGCTGCTGTAGGAATGCTCAGTACAGCTATACCACCTTCACTAGATGCCAAAGGAGTCATATGATGAGGAGTAAAACAGTCAAACACTCCCAGATGGCAGGGGGGAAAAAAGCTGTTCAAAGAGAGGAAGGTATTTGTCAATGCAAATTGGATCTGTTTTTACAGAAGGAATCCCTGACCACTCTCCAAGCCTGCTGTGGAAGTAAACAATGATTTCATAACACAATAATGAAGAGGGGCAGGAAAGAATAAACCTAGTGAGACCAAAAAACAAACAACATTTGCCAATTAGTACAGGCCATCTTATATCATCTCCTGCTACTGCCTTATATTTCCCACTCCTCCCTCCTGCTATATGAAGCCATGTGAGTTTTATCTGGTAAAGTGTTAAGTCCCCTCTAGACAATAGGAATAAATTTTGTTTGTCAAGGCACTATTCTTTGTTCAGCATATTGGAGTAAAGTCAGAAAACAAATTCCTGGAGTCCACAGTACCTGTAATAATTACCTCAGGTTCCCAAAACAGACTTAAGTTGCTACTTCAAATAAATATTAACCTCAGGAAGAAACGTCTTTATTGGTCTTACTGGTCCTCTCCTTATACCATTTGGTATGATACTGGCAAGAGCAATGAACTTCAGCAAAAAAGTAGAGCTTTTTTGTACAAAGACTGGGAAGGCAGAGCATTTTGCCTGTAATTAGCTGCCACATGAATTTATAATCAACCATCTGACTGAGAATTATGTTTTGGTTTGTCACAATTGAACACAAATACTTCAGAGTGTCCAGAGTTAGAAGTCTAACTGAAAAATTCTACCCGATAACTAACGAACCTCACATTATTAGGCAGCTATGAAAGGCACTTTATCCCAAAAGGTACTTGGTAAAATATATACAGTATTGCTAGCCAGAAACTTTAGAGGCCCCCTTACATCCTAATGTTTGCAAGACTATTTAGTCCATATGAGTTCCAGATATCTTAAATGCCTGCAGCCAAGAGTTGCCAGAGATAGTTGGTTAGGAGCTTCAACTCCCCGAAGAGTTGTGCATTTGCTAGAAACAACTTAGTTTCAATCTGCACAAGTTGGCAGCTGTCCTCATCTGTTAATAAAGGAGTCCACAATACAAGAAGACCATTAACAAAACAGACCCCAGCTGTAACTGCAATGAGAACAGGCATTAGAAGCAAGCCTAGGAACTGATCCAAGTTCTGACTCTATTTTCATTGTTACTATTTTAGAGACAGGATTGATTGAGAATGATTTAACATGTCACCACTAAAGCATAACCAAGAGATTATTGCTTCTTCCAAACAACGTCTTAGCCTTGAAATTGCATCCCTCCCACCATAACCATTTTTTTTTCCTTACATTGAAGGGGGAAGGATTAGCAAGAGTCAAGTAGCACCTCCTACTACAAAAGGTATAGGGAGTAACCACCAACAGCCTGACACTGTGAGGACCTCACACTCACCTGGCAGTCCACACTCTGACCTGTCTTCATCTTGCATGTCTGCCAACGCTGCCTGTCAAAATCTTGCAGTAGTTGTGTAATTTTAGCCTGTGTCTGTCCTAACTTAGGAGATCAGCTGGGCTTCTCTGATAGGAGGCCCACTCTGTCCATTACTCTGTGCAGACTATTAGTCTCAAGAACAAACATGTCACCTAGCAAGTGTCTTAGCTGCCTAGAATGCTGCTGAAGTAACTGAAGAAATACTTCATGATCTGGCTGGCAGTAGTAGTGCAGCCTACTAAATCAACTTAGGAGATACATTGTTCTACTTCAGTGCTAACATAATAATCAAGAACAATACTTTAACTGCTTGACTCATTTTATTTTTATCCCCTTGGCTGCATTTGAGTTTTACAGTGGTTTCTTAAAGATCATTCATTCTTGTAGACCTCTAAGAGGTAACAGACAAGATTGAAGCAATCATACATATAAAATTACTTATGTTTACAAATTTTTGGCAATCATAGTAACCCGTTTCTTCCTATTGCCATTGCCCCAATCGTTGAAAAAGAGTGTACAATAATTTACATCTGAAGTATTTCAAAGTGCTTGATAGTGATTTTCCAATAATTATTTACAAGTGGCCTATAGACATATGTACAGGTGTTACAAGCTGTGGCTGGAATATGGCTTTCTATGGAAAGTGCTTTATATTTGGTCAGTGATGTTACTGACTAACCAACCCAAGGGTTACTGATAAAACTGTAACCACTAACAGCTGAATTGTTGTGGACAGGTATTTACAGAGTTGTTAAGCTGTAGAAAATAACTATTTACACAAGTGTTCCATAAATACAGAAAGTATCTTCTTTCTTCCAAGAATGGAGGAAGTCCTTCAGCCACAAACCTGGTTACTATCCCCGAAGAGTGTAAGACACAAGTAAACTGAAAGTGATTGCTGATCCAGTGCTCACGCCATATCATCATCTGTGCTGACAACAGATATCTGTAAAAAAGTAAGTACAAGTTAGCTACAGTTGCACTAATAAAAGACAAAGCAACACACTTCATTGCTAATTCTGCAGGCTAGTGACCATATTCAGCACAGATTACTCCTTCCCAGGTACAGACACTAGTTACCTACCACAACTTTAACCTTGATTATAGGGTAAAGTTGCCAGTTGATTCACCCCAGTAGTTTGTTTGCAGCCAGCAGCTTTCAAAAGCAGAAACCTCTCCTAAATTCAATCCAGGTATCATCTGGCAGTCTTTCTACTCCAATTACTAACCTGGAGTCTCAGACATAAGAGGTTAATCGGTTTACTTACTGCAGGGTAGGTGTGTCCTACTGAACCGCTGTGTCTTCCAATATCAATTGTGAGGTCCTCTTCTGTAGTTTTTAGGTAGACTGGATTATCAAAATTCATGCTTTTCATGTTCTTGTGCTGCCAGTTACGCCACATGAAGTAGCCAGCTGCTGCAGCCATCATCAGCAATACTGCAGGGAGACAGAGATTGCAAACATGGAGTAGAGTCAGGTCAAGCTCCTAAGAGTGGCTTGTCCCACTACATGGGGTCCAAAAGGCTAGTCAATGCTTTACTCACCAGCAGGAAGAATGATCCAAGCTGCTGATGTTCTTCCAGCTGCAGTTACTTCAGAGGCTGTACCACTAGTGTTGAATCCTGCATGAGAATTTGACACAGTGAGCTTGTGTACTGACAGGCTGGCAGATTGTCATATGCAAGCATTTCCCAAACCCAGAAGGTCCTATGTGATTAGCTTCTCAGTAGCACACTACTAGAACAGCCTAACATGCTTCATCCTGTATTAGTTGGAAGCTTTCTTTATTGCTTGCCTTCTCTGAGCACTCCTGGGATTTCATGGAACCTACACTGTCCTATGTGAATTAATCTGTTTAACACATGCTCCAGCTATTACACTAAATAAATGATCTGGCCTGTGTTCTCTACTTGCATGCAAAGGAGAAAACTTCCAAGTAGGCTAGTTGGTCAGTTTGCATTTAATTTCTCTAATGTTTAGCAGTGTGAGTTATTGGGACCAGTACCTCCAGGAACTAGTCCAACAGTTGGAGATTTTTCTGTTGTGCTGGTATCTTTAGCCTCAGTGTAAGCCACAGTTGTTCCAGTACCTGAAACTAATTATAGATCAAGAACTAATTATAGATCAGTTAATCCTGAAGTTCTGCAATGGCTTTGCTATGAGAGCCATGGTAGTGAAGGTTCAGCAGATGGCAAAAATGATCATGCAGGTTGTTAGCTTCACTGGGAACACTGACAATTAACTATTTCACTAACACACCCTCAGCAGAGAGTTCTTGATGAAAAGTAGTTCCAAGAACAAGGCCAGACAGTTAATTAGGAATTAATTACAGGCATTTAAAGTCACAACAGTCATAAGCCATCCCACCCCTCACTTAAGGTTTTCTGAATAAGGTTTTAGTTTTACAAGTTTACTGGTTAGGTACAGCCTTTGATACCCATAGCAATCTTTTAGAGCAGCCAAGGGAGACCAGCACCCTTGCATTTAGCACTCTGTAGCAGTCAGAATCAACACGCAATATAGTCAGTGCTGACAACAGTAGTACAGCAGCATGTTCATCTGGACTGAAAAGGAAGTACAAACTTCCTTGGACAGCAACATTAGCCAATCACCTTTTGAACTGTGTATGTATATGTACAGCCATGTTAGTTTACATCCCTGTTGTATAAGAGTATGTTTTGTCCTTGTGCTTGCTGTCTGCAGAAAGCCATGGAGGTACAAGATCTTGTTGCAAATGATGATGATGACACGGAAGCAAAGCGTGGACTTTGAACAGCACCTGCAGACTCTAAGGGCCATATTAATGCATAAGACCCTCCCCTCCAAGATAAATTACATCAGATTAATTTTAGCAAAGCTGTCAGCCTATAGCACTGTATTTCCTTCCCACTAACAGGTTAAATACTCTCCCCTACTCCCTCCCCATTCATCCTGGGAAAGATCTCAGTTGTGTTACAGTACCTGCACATCTCAGACCATCCTCCTGCAAGAAGTACCCAGCAGGACATGCACAGGTGTACTTTGGAGAATGTTCATTTATCTGAGGAGCAGGCAGACACAAGTAGCTACAGCCTCCATTTGCCATGTGCTCTTCACACCAGTTCCTACCTGTTGGTACAGCAATTAAGGAGTGAGTGGATGAGAGTGAGCCTTCATGCTCCAGATGTGTAGCAGAAGTATTTGCTCTGTAATCATTTTAGTAGAATTACTTGTCTCAGCTGGTTATAGATTTATATCCATTCTACCCAAGACAGAGCAATTGCAACTAGACCCTCTCAACCCCCATGGGGCTGACTATGTTAGAAGCTCCAAGCAGAAGTAGAAATGGACAGCTGTACAGCAAAGGGATAACATTTGCCACCATCCAGGCAGGGCAGGCTTCTTACAAGTATACTTAACTATAAACTGTATTAAAGACTTAACTATAAACTGTATTAAAATTACCTGTAGGCTGAACAAGTTCATGATACACAATGATGTCCTGTGCATCATTGAGGTTGTTCACTAGGGTAACCAAATCGGTTCCAGTAAATTTGTTGGCACCATAGACTGCCTCATTCTCTCCATCAATCCAGTACACACGGTCCTAGAAGACAAATGTCATTGCATGCCATTACCTCCATGATGCTATCAGCCCCATCATTCCTGCCACATACCAGCAAGAAGAGGATCTTTGACAATGACTATAGGAAGGCATTTTTACCTCAAAAATGGTTAAAGCAAGAGGATGAGGAAGGAACATATGTGACTTCAGCACAATTCTACGATCCTGGCCATTCAAGTCCACACTTGACAGCATGTGCAGTTTAGAATCAAGCCAGTACAGGCGGCTTTTTACAAGATCTAGGAGGGGGAAAACATCAAATATATTTAGTGTCCACATGGAGGAAACCTCCAAAGCTTGCTGCAAGAATTGAAACACCCACAGGTTTGAGAATGGTGGCAGTGTTGCCCTAGTTTCTTACCATTCCAGGATACAGAGGGCTGCTGCAGTGATGCCTATGCGGCCTGTGCCTCAACTATAATATAGAGCAGTTCAGGAAAAGTTACTATTTCAGTATCTGAGAAGTGCTGATGCCTGTTACAGTGTATTCAGGCATATAGAGGCTTCCCTTTCTCAGAAGCTGAAAATAGCTCTCTGAAGAATGACCTTGGCTTTTGTAGCAAAAAAGTTGCTAAAGCTCCAGAATACCTCTGGCAGAGACAAGTTCAACATACCTAGAGCAATTCCATTAGGCCATTGGATTTCTGTTGTCACAAGCTGCTGTCTGTCAAATCCATTCATTCCTGCTTTTTCAATTTTTGCTGGCTCACCCCAGTCTGACCAGTACATAAAGCTGTGAAGCAGAATTTATGTTGTATGATGCACTATAGTACTGTGTAGTATCACTCTTTATTATGACCAATAACTAACAAAGGCTACCTAAGTCAGTTATCAGAACATGTAGTTGGTAGGTCCGCTCTTTTAAAAGAACCTGGACAAATACTCACCCAGAGATAGGATCTACAGCAATAGAAGCTGGCTCTCTCAGCTCAGAGAGAAACAAAACCTTTCTTTTTGTGCCATCTAGGCTAGCCACTGAAATGGTCTTTGCAGTTGAGTCAGACCAGTAGATGTTCTTATAAACCCAGTCAACAGCAATTCCTGCAGGGCTGTGTATGTTGTCCAGGATTCTGATGTGTGTTCCAACTTTATCACGGGTATCAATAGAGGCACTGGAAGACAAGAATTACTTGCTTTCAACCACTTCCTCCACAGATACTATTCCTTGGCACACCTCAGCAAATACTGCTCAAGATTTCAGGCAGAAGATGCATGTGGAACTTTCCACAGAGTGCCTTTTGTACAAATGTAGCAGCAGTTACTAGGAAGTGCAATACGCATACACATCGCTAGCTGTGGGAGCTTGCATCAACTGTACTTCATTGTTAGGACACCAGGAATCTAGTTTTCATTACCAGAGACTAGAGAAATAGCTTGGGTAAAACCATGAGATGGTTTTGGGATGTACACTAGGTTCAGAAGCTAAGCCTATTTACCTGAAGATTGCTTTTTGGCTGAAGTCTGCCCAGTAAAGCTTTTGTTCAGCAATATCAGCATCTAGAGCTATAGAGTTTCTTAGCTGCTCGACAAGCTGAATGTATTCTTTTCTCTCAAGGCCAATCTTCCTTATGTCCCGGCGGTTGGTGAAAACTAGACTTGGTTCTTTCCCTGTGAAAAGAATCTAGGTGTTAGCTGTACTTCTAGATATTCAGTCACATACTTTTCTTTTACAAAAAGTTTTAAGAGTCATCATATTTAGTATTTGCCATTCCACACTTGGTAGCAGAAGCTGACAGAAGTCTTGGCTGTACCATACCTCATCCTTTTCTCCCTCCACAATGTGATGGGGAGGATCCTCCTGCCCAGGGAGCAGACACAAGCAGTTTACATCAGGCAGCTTTAAGTGCTGTATCATGGCATCATTCACAGTGCTAGTAGTGATCAGTGATACCACAATAGCTAGTCTAAAAACCACAGTAGTATAAACAGTGCATCATTTGCTGACTCATTTTAAAGTGGGGATATAAAAGTCTCATGTCAACACTTACCAACTGCCTTGCACACCCCAGTAGCAAGATCCATCTGATAGCCACGGCTACATTCACATTTGTAGCCCCCTTTCAGGTTGATACAGATCTGACTACATATACCAGGGTTCTGACATTCATCAATATCTGTAAAAACAAAAATTTAATTTATGCTCACTTCCAAGATCACCAGCAGGGTCCATGTTAAACTACTAGATACTTGCCTCCACAGGTTCTCCTGTCCAGAAGCTCAAACCCAGCTGGGCAGTCACATTCATAACCAATAATGAGATCTCTGCAGATATGAGAGCATCCACCATTGTTCACCAAACATTCATTGACGTCTAGAAGAGAGAATTGGCCACTTCTGAGAAGGCATGCATGTTTAGCCTAATAGTCTTAGCCATGGAGCACTTTTCCAGGTACGCATCCATTTTCTAACAATGCCTGCCACATCTGACAAACTGTTCTGGCACTTGAAGTCATACACAAGAGAACCCCCTCAAATTCATGTTTGCTCAGCTACCAGCACCTTCTCTGTTACAAGCAGGCAGCAATAAAGATTGAGGCTCCTGAAGTTTCAGTGTTTCTAATGCATTCAAGTGCTTTTCTGGCTACAGGGAAATCATCCTATCAGCCAGTTTGGCTAGGTTAAAACTAGTCTATTAACTAGGTTGGTCTCAGTTCTAAGTTTGCCACCAAGAAGTGCCAATGGGCATTCCAGCTGATATCTGATAACCCAGAGCTATGTCCAAGTATATCTAGTAGTCAACACTGTGCAAAGGGTTTATTCACTTACTACACTCCTTGAGGGGCTCATCACTCCAGTCCTTGCAGTCTCTCTGTTGGTTACACACTTTATTGATATCTATGCATTCTCCACTTCTGCACTTGAATTTGCCAGGTCCAGAGCACTGAATAACTGACATAATGAAGATTGTGAGGGTGACTACCAGCTTCAATAGATATTCTGCAAAGACTTTATTCTTGCTCAGTTCCACACTTACCATTGTTACAATTTGCTTCATCTGTGCCATCCAGACAATCTCTCACACCATTGCACTGCCTACTCCCATGGATGCAGTTCCCATCTTCACATCTGAACTGGTCTGGTCTGCAGGTCCGAGAAGCTGAGGACACAGATTACAGACTTTTACTCCTGACGTTTACTGAAGCAAAGGAAAAAAAGAGGAGTCAAGCAGTACCTCCTAGAGAAGGACCAAGTGAACTTACGGCAGTTGATTTCATCACTTCCATCCTTGCAGTCAGGATCCCCATCACAGCGCCACTTTTTGTGGATACATTCACCTGAGCCACACTGCACCTCACTGGCAGAGCACTTCACAGAAGGTGCAGGCTGGCGGCCACATTGCTCTAGAGACTCATCTGAGTGGTCAGAGCAGTCAGCATCATCATCACACACCCAGCTGAGGGGAATGCAACTCGAGCTTTTGCACTGGAACTCATGGACTCCACAGGTAGGAGGTGCACACTCCAGCTCATCACTACCATCACTGCAGTCATCTTGACCATTGCAGACAAAGCTCTTGGAAATACATTGCCCACTGTTGCATGTGAAGTCTGCTGGACTACAAGTCACATTGCCTGGGGTAATGAGAGTAAGAGAGATTAGTACATTGCCACAAGAAGGCTGACTTTTGTGTGAAGGTATTTTGTTTTGCAGCTGTTAGCTGGCACAAGATCAGCATCCTGTATAAGGCAACAGGGAAGCCTAAATAACCACCTGCGGGACACTTGAGTTATACAGATTATCCTCCTTGCCTTTGGACATTGTAAATTATAGGCATCAGGTTCAAACTACTGAGTGAAAATAACCTTCTGAAGTAGCTAGGCTGTCCTGCACTTCAGATTGCAAGTCTTTCAGAAAACAGGGTCTAACCCTGTGAACCAAAGACAGAAGGTAAGAGAAATGCTAACTCAAGAGTACAGAGGTAAGATTAAGGTAGCCTGATGGTTGGCATGTACTGTAGATTGAAATGAAAGTATTTTGTGCTGGTGCCCAGGACAGCAGCGGCCTACTTGCCTGAACCAGTAGGGACAACAGACCAAGATCTTGCCCGATTTGATCCCATAAGCACACTCATGCAATTTATGTCAGTACAAACTATACTGGTTTAATAGCAATGTAGCTAATAGCTCATAGTTTTATCAGCTTCATTAGAAACACTGTCGGTAGATTTACTTGTAGATTAAGGCATTAGTTTGCTGAGTAAGATGGCAACTCCACAGAGACATAGCAAAAGTCTGGAGATCTGTGTGTCATTAGACCATCCAGGTAAGGTGGTTCTGATGGAAGCCAGCTCTGTGGCTTTGGTTACAGCAAGTACGTCCCAGGACAGCTCAGAAAACTCATACGTATGCAAATTATTTTGAATAAGTCAGGAATGCTGCACTCTAATGTTGCAGTGGCAGCTCTACTTGTGTACCAGCCTGAAGTTTCCCCTCCAGGCCACCCAAACATCAGAAATCCAGCTTCACAGATATTTCAGGATAGGGCTATAAAGCAGATTAGCTATGCCCTTAGCTAAAAGTTGCTACTACACTTTTAGAAGACAATTTGTTAATGTAAGCAGCAATTCCAGAAACTCTCCAGAGAACAAGTTCTGACAGTTGGCTTGCCAGGTGACTAAGCCTACCTATGGCTACTGCCAAAATTATCAGAGAAGAAAGACAGACATTAAAAAGCTTACATTATTGTAGCTCTTAACTTAGCATAATAGAGGAGTGTCAGAAAAAGTTTGCTTTAAGTGGCTGCAAAACAAGATGAATGTAGGAAAGCTATTGATACTATCAAAAATTTATCTTCCCAGGTGTACTGCACAGCTAGCTCCTTTCCAGACAAGTCAATTTCAAATAGAGTTATGCAGCCACCATTTCTCTCCTTACCACAATTCTGTTCATCTTCTTCACTGTCACAGTCTTTTTCACCATCACATTTCCAGGACACTGGGATACACTGAGTTGACTGAGGACCACAGCTGATTTCATTTACCCGGCATGTTCTCGTATCTATTGAAAAAAAGTTTAGGTTCAATCTAGGAGCTACTGATCTTGGGTTTCAGCGTACGTTCTAAAAACTGAGACTGAAAGGCTTTAGGTCTGGACAAAGTTGCAGTTATTTAGATGCCAACATCTGTATGAATTGATGGAAAAGGCTATACTGCTCTGTAGGGTTCAGTTAAAGATGTTTCCAGTTCCTAAGAGATTAGTATTTTAAGGGTACCTTTGTAGTGGCAGCAGTAATGCCGAAGTGCACTAGGATTTAGGCTGAAATATTCTCCACTGTGGATCCTATTGATACAGGAAAATGACACTTCCTGGATCTATATTGCTGAATGAGTTATGATACTTCAGACCAGAGTTGTTAAGCCTGAGACCTCACAGTCAAGCCTCTGCACTACTGCTTCCCACACCAAACATGTAGTCAAACTGAGTCTCTGCATTAGTTCTGGTAGTATTGGAATTGCACTTGCAAAGCAGCTGCCTTGGAGAACACGAATCACATGTGGACAAGCCACACAGACGGTCAGGCCTGCCATGTTCTACTTGCTGCTTCTGACTGTGAGTAAAACCTGGTACTTGCTATCTCTTACCAGTACAAGACTGCAAGAGTGTCCCCTCTGTTCTGCATCTTTTTAAGCAGTGAAAAGTCTCCTCAAGACCCTGACAAGGCCAAGCACTTAGGAAGGTGCTCCCCAAGCCAAGTTCATCCTTGCTTTAGGAGGAGAGTCAGACTGCAAGCAGGAAAGAAGTCAAAATGCTCCTCCCCACAGGCTTGGCTACACCTCCATGCCAGGTTCACTTACGACACAGTTCAGGACTCTCATCAGAGCCATCCTCACAGTCCGGATCCCCATCACACTGCCATCTGTTAGGCACACATTGACCACCGAGGCACACAAAATCAGATTCGGCACATGTCTTCTTCACTGCAAGGGAGAAAAAGACACTTGTTTAGGGACCAGAGCTTAGCTTATTTATTGCTAACAGGGATCAGCTTCATTGCCCTAGAAAGTAATTCAATATCTTTGGTTGGTGGATGCCTGGTGTCGTCCCCCACCAACCTAGTAAACAGTACTGTTGAACACTTCCTACAGAGTTATTCTGTGCACAGAGAAGCATTCATCTAATCAGGCATTGAAGGATCACTATTGCTAAGAAGACTAAGCAGGTTAGTTTATATTAGCTGCTGCTTTGAACAGACCTGAGTTAAAATAAGGTCTGTTGGTATTAGTACGTAGGTTTTGAACTCTGAGTTTATAATCAAGGCATTTGATTTATCATTACAGAAGCATGGTACTATGTAACTCTAAGGATATTAGTTTAGGTTTGCCTGAGGAGACTGGCAGTTCAACCACACCAGTGATGGATATAGAATATGCTTTGCCTGGTCTCCAAGTAAATCTAGTCATCTGTCTTGGCTTCTATGTCTGCTTAAAACAAGGGCTGGCAGCCAAAGCTAGACTTAATGTTTATAGGAGACATAGCAGAATCACTTTCACATATGAAACAGGGCTTTTAGCCATGGAATAGCCAACAGCAAAGTGCTAATAGCAAACATTTTCTATTATGTATTCAAGAAGCAACTGAGAACAGGCTTATATTCTCTTACTGTCAGTCATCACTCTCACATTAAAGAATTTTGGTCACAAGCTTTGTCTCAGTTGCCAATTTCAGGAGACTTAGATAACACTCAGGAAAATTCAATTGCCTCAGATGGATACAAGGAATAAAAAGTGGTTATTCTAAGGAATTTGTCTTTGTGTTCCAACTACCAGAAATGCAGGATAAGTATCTCTCCAGCTATCTGCTCTTAAGTCCTGACTTCCAACTAGCAAGTTCTACTACAGAGGTACTATTTTGATTACTTACCACAAGCACTCTCATCGCTGCCATCTGAACAGTCTTCATCACCATCACATTTCCAGATTTGAGGAATACAGCGTCCATTACCACATGCAAATTGGGATTCTTCACATTTTGCTCTCGCACCTTCAATGAAAAAAGGAACCTAAGCCTCAATACTGTTAAGCAATACCTTCTCACTTTCCCTACTGATCAAGAAGCTACCCGGCCTAATAAAGAGTGCAACATCAACATGAAACCAGATCTGAGCGCGAAATTTTTGCAATCACCTTATCCAATCATAAAAGTAGAGCCAAAAGCTTTCCTTCACAGTACAAGTGCAGAGTTCAAGCACCATAACTGTCCACCTGCCAAACAGCAGCAAACAGGCTCAAGTGTTATTCTTACTCAGTTTTCCTCTTCAAGACATGGTCAAGCCTTCAAAAATGTGTGCCCACAATTACTTCAGCTGTCTCGCACCTAGCATCACATTCTCAAAACTCTTCAAACTTTAAGCAAACTGGGTTTAAATTTGATTAATGTCAAGCTGGATTAGCATTTCAATGCTCTGCTGCTAACACATTACATCAGAATCCCCAAGATATCTGTAAAGGTAGCTTAGATAACTGCTTTGTAGCTGAGTAAGTTTTCATGCTTTATGTTACTCCTCAAACAGTGGCACCCAGAGACATTCCTTGGTATACACCAAAAGAGGTGTGATGCTAAAAAAGCAAAGTAATTCATCACTTCCTTCTGGAATCAAGTCCATTGTCTCACAACTGTAAGTCTTGATTTGCTAGTATGCTTGAGTAAGGTACCGCTTTCTGCAAGTAAGGTACTGCAATCCTTAGAGTGCATTTTCCAGAGTAAGTTCAGCTCTACAACCGTATGACTCCGTCCCTCAAGGGAACGTGCTTTGTCTTGGAAGCCCTGTTAAAACTGTCACTAAAAGCAGCAGCCTGCATCTTCAGCAGCTAAGCCAGAGCTGTTCCACTTAATGCACGCAGGCAAATGTGTAAGATTGTGCATCAGTATTGGCTGCACGTGCCTCAGCACAATGCAAGACTCCTGATCCTTCTTTGTTTATTGCATCATTTAATGAGGGTGCATTCCTGGCATTCCAGAGCTCAAAGGGCATCAAATTTTAGTAGAGTATTATTTGCTATTTTTATGTCCTCTCTGTATGACATGCAAAATGCAAGACAGTCTCCAAGCAGAAAGAAGGTGCTCAGCCATTTTACATTATATTGGCTAGCCATCACACATGCGATACTCACAAATGCTGGACAGTACAAGCAAGAACAACATGGGCAATTCTATCTGCTGAATGTCTCATGTGAATCCACGATCAAAGACGTGAAACAGCACCTCACTGAGTTCCACTAATGTTTTAGTAGTCTTAGTGGAGGAGTAAAGCAGTAACCCAGTTGTTAGAATAAAGTTAACAACTTTTTTCATGGGAACCGTGTTCAAAAAGTACCAAAAATCAGAATATCAGCTCTTGTATATACTGTTTCCGTTCCCCTGTTTCCTTTTCTGGTTGGGAATTACACCAGCATGTGCTTTCTAGTAGCATGGTTTTGTAAAACTACTACTACTACTATTACTTGTTCATGAGCGGTCAATTAGCTTGCCTGGTGCTAGACAGCACACCCCAGCCACCTAAGGGTGGGAGTAGATGCCTCAATTAGAAGCTTGTTCTTCTAAGCCTGATACTTTGTTGTCCAGCAACCTCTAAAAGAAGGTTAGAGCTGCGAGCCCCGGTCACATATTTCAGGTTTTACTGTACTACTACATAAAATAGGCAACAACTGACTCCTGCTAGTTTCAGGACTTCCTCACCCAGGTCTTTGGAGTGAGAACAGTCAACCTTTCCCAAAATAGCATAGAGATAGCCTGCCACTGAGGAGATCCCAAAATAACTCCATGGTCCTTAGTTACTCTATTTCAAGGTAGAATAACCAGAAAAGGCTTGCTAAAACAGCCTAGTACATTGTGACTTAAAACGTAGTACCATTTTGACCAAATGCTACAGGGGAGCTACACAGAAGGCTAACAGAAACCATAGCTGAGCTTGAAGTAACAGCTGTAACTTTACAATTACAATCCTAACAACAAGCCATTCCAAGAAGATACCATTGCTTCTGCAGCTGATTCCACGTGAAACATCAGAGCAACTACTTTTAGCCCACAAACAAGTAAAAAAATTGACAAGACCTAACACTCACACAGGTGCACAAAGGTAGAGGTCAGCATCTCCTACTGCTCCTGCAGATGTCTGTCAGAGTCTAACAGCCACTTGAAATGAGCTCCAGTTAGGATGGTTAGTTACAGGCAGTAACTCTGATCCCCTGTCTTACACCAAGCACTGGTGGTTCTACAATGCCAGGTAACCATTTAGTTAGATACTACCAGTCTAATCCACTGCTATTTGAAGCAATGGAGCCATACCTAAGCTGCAGCTTCAGTCACTAGACACCTAATGATTTTTGGATCAGCATCAATTAGCCACTAATTCAAAGCTTCTCTTTATGTGCTCTTCATACAGTAGAAGCACTTTCTCACATTTTCTCTTCCTTGGAATACAGTTTAGGCTGAAAAATGTCGAGAACCAGTAACATCAGAGCCTGTGACTGCTAACACGTATTATTTTACTGTTCCCCAGGTAACTACTTACTAGAAGCTGGCTCATAAGCAGCAATGGGTGTACGAGCACAGTTACACTGACTACCCAAGGTAAACTACCTTTCTCAGTATCTCTGCTATCACTGTTAGTCTCAGCCCCTTAAGCAAGTTGCCAGATTACTTGTCTGGGCAGCTTCAAACATGTGACACTTGTGTACTGTCATCTGACACCAAGTCCCAGAAAAGCCTCCAACCGTGATTGGGAAACGTTGCGAGAGCTCATATAGGAGCTAGCTTAGTCTTTTCCCAGCCCCTGGCAATTGCAGCTACTAGTAAAAGAGAGCTGCTGGGACCAGTAACTCAAATTGAAGGAACAATCAGAATAACTTGGTTAGCTAGCCTCCTAATTACCCTCCACTGTGTCTCTCTTGTGATGATTTCTGAGCACAGTGAAGTAGCAGTTTCAGTGCCAGCCACCTTGGTCCTTCATTCTACAATTGTTTAACCATGTCTGTTGCAGACCAGGCATGGGAGCAACCTACATGACTGGCAAATGTTTCTCCTCTCTCTCTTTGTATGAGGACTGGATACAACAATATGCTAGCAGGGCTTTACCCGACATACCTGGTGTCTGAACTACTGCACACTGTTATAGGAAACACCACCAAGATCAGACAACTAGGCTTACTTTAGGACAACAGTCAGGAGACTCAAGAGCCATACGACAATGCAGACCCCAACTGCCCACCTCCTGCCTAGGAGAGCAGGCTGAAGCTCAGCTCCTCACGGGGAAAAGGAGTCAGCCGAACGATTACTACCTCCACTTAAGTGTAAAATATTTTTAAATGACCATCCAATTGGCTCAGTGTGCAGGACCCCTGCCAATAGGGGTAACAGCTTCTACGCCGGGAGGCAGCCCGGGAGCTGGCCACGAGCAGCGCTACTGGCGAGCGCCCAGCCCCGGGAGCCGGGACCCAGCGCTGGCAGGACCCAGCCTTGCCACCAGGTGGAGATCCCTCACGGTGGTTATCCCGGACCCCGAACTAGAGCCATGCCAACACCGCTGGATAACACAAAGCCTAAGTTGCACCGCAGTTTGACAGCACCTTTAACGCCGCGAGCTTCCCAAGCGCTCCTCTTCCCCCCTCCACAAGGGAGCCCCAATCCTCCCCGGCCCTCTCGCGTTAGCCCCAGCCCCTCAGACCCTNCAGCGCCCCCCTGTTCAGCCGGGAGCCCGGGCCCGCCCCGCTCCCCGCGGGGCAGCGGGCGGGCAGCCCGAAAGAGCGGGAGAAAATAATGAGAGCGAGGCAAAAGTAAAGGGCGGTGGGAGACGGAATCGCCACGGGGGGCAGCGGCGGGAGC
>VXAX01000410.1:1091390-1331801 GCA_013399835.1 Leptocoma aspasia | reverse complement strand
GCGACGCGGCCGCACACCGCTCGGCGCGGCTCGGCGGGGCACGGGCGGCGCGGTGAGTGGCGCTGCGGCGGCGCGGAGCGGTGCGGTGCTGCGGGCAGAGCCCCCCGCGCCCCCCCGCCCGGCCCTCCTTCCGCAGGGCGGGGACGGGCACGGTGCGACCCTGCTGCCAGACCCCGCACCGGGGCGGCGGAGCGCGGCAGTCCCGGCGGGAGAGGGTCGGGAGGCACGGCGGCAGCGGCGGCTTTGTTTCCCCCGCGTCTCCCAGCGCCGCTGTCGCCGGCCGCGGGGAGGGGGGATGCGGCTCCCCCAGTCCGGGCGTGCCGAAACCCGCGCTGCGCCCTGGCTGCCTCCGGAGAAGCGTTCCTTCCACGCGGTGCCCGCCGCCCCATGCGCACATGCTTGCGTGTTTGTGCGGTTTTCCCTCCCCCTGTAGCGGAACTTGATTTAAAATGAAGCAGGCGCGGCTCTAGAGGAAGAAAAGCACTTCTTCTGCGTAATCCGATCGAGGGATCGTAGTTAATTTGTAATTCTACAAAACAGTATGTCCAAATCGTGTAATTACAAGCTTAACCTTTTATTTAAGGAGGAGAATTGGTTGTTTATGCCACGTTCGTAGCGTTTTATACATCCAATTACGTCTCGGTGAAATATACATAGAAAAGAAGGGCTGGTAAAATGCAAAGTTGCGTTTGTATACGGCACTCTTAGAATTCGAAATTATGCTTTCTAAAATAGTCTGCTTTTTTAAAAAAAGTATTTTTATAGACCTGCTAGTTCGTGGTGGTACTGTGTGCTGTGCTTTTAATACTGTTGTGCAGATACAAACCTTAGCAAGCAGCTCCATCCAAAAATGATGGAAAAGCTGGTTGCTGTTTCTTCCCTTGGAAACGAAGTCTTGATTTATTAGCCTAATACTTTAAGTCTTTTCCAGTAACATGAATGATTCCTCCAGTGAAGCGAGTATCTTTGATTTTCCATGTTTCCTCAATGTCATAACATATTTCTTTGTATATTATATGCAGAGTGAAGCTCTTTTTGATTCACATCCAGTTGTATCATGACTACACTAAAGAGAAACCATACTACTGCATGAATAACTTTGGAGTGGGTATCTCTTGCAGTTCATGTAATGAATGACTGTACACACCATCCAAATGGGCAAATAGTTTATGTATCAGAGACTTGTTTAGAAAGTCAAGATTTGATTTCATGTAACAAATACATCTGGGGATTATATTTCTCATATGTGTGTAAATATGAAGAGAGCAGTTCCTAGTGTTTGCTTTCCTACAGCTCTTCCACTTCATGGCCCTAGGGGCAAAGACTGCTCTCCCAGCCTGCCTGTATGTGGCATTAGATGCTACAGCCTTGTTCTTGCAAACATATGCTGCTTCAAGCAAGAAAAATCTTTTGTGTACATGGGGGTTGACTGGGGTCCTCAAGGAGGTGGCTTAGTGTAAATAGTATGTTGAAAATACAGTTCCCCTTGCAGATCTACAACACAACATGCTGCCTTCAGTGCTCACTGCTGCATGGTCTGCTGTGCTTTGAGCTGAACAGCATTTTCATAAATGTCCTGCTGTCATTACAGAAATGTTTTATAAGCCATATCCTGAGTGCAGCAATACACAAGAAGACTCCAGTCATGCAGAAATACAGAGCTGGACATACCTTGGTGTATCCTGGTAGCTGATGGCCTTCCTTGTTTGTCTGTAGAAGACAGGGGTTTACTGGAGGGACAGAAACTATTCTTTGTGCCCTGCATTATGGCTGCTCCATGAGCATCTGCACCTGGCTTTGTGATGGGGGTCCAGCTTCCTATCTGGGATGTACCTAGCTCTTTGTACACCTCAGGGTTTGGACTTCAAAGCAGAACTCAGTATAAAGTAATTTTTTATGATTTCAGCTATATTAAAGTGCTTGAGTAAGTTAATGCATGAATCTTCTAATCCACAGGTTTTGGTGGAATCTCCATAAAGGGATCTCAGACAGAAAAGTTTTCTCCATCCTTAGCACCATCCTTACAGGAACTCTGTTCAAGAAAGGGGCAGGAATACTGCTGGATGCTATGAGATGGTCTGCAAGACGGGAGCCCTCTGCATTGAGGTTTCATGCCTTTGCAGCAGCTATAGTCTTTCAAAGGCTTGCTTCGTGTGGGAATGGGAAGGTATCTGGGGGGTCTGCAGTGTGTATAATGAATAGACAGTCACTTGTCATTAAAGGATACAAGTCAGAATATATCCATACAGGAGAATAGGATAAAATTGTGGGTTTCTGTCTGTTAAAGACACATGCACATGGGAGAATAACAGCCCTACTGTGCTAGTGATAGTGTAGGAGCAAAGCACCCAGGATGGTCTAAGTTTTAGGAAGCATGCTGAGTTTTGTGAGGAATGCGAGCTGGCTCTTGTAATTGTAACTCCTTTATTCATTTTGTTGGGGAAAGCACATTAACATTTGCTTTGTTTCCATTAGTGACCTGCAGTCTTTGTTTTTTGCGATATATGTTTGAGTTAAATTTCTTCAGCTTTTGGAAAGTCAGGAAGCTGCAAACAGCAGGTGGATAAGAAAGTGCACAACCTCAGTAAGGAGAGGGAGTGTGTAAGGAAACCTGGCATTGCCACCTCAGTTAAGCAAGTTCCCATAGTCAAGTGGTATATGGTATTAAATATTATGCATAATTATTTTATTACTGCGAATTGTTTTTAGCGAAATCTCCACCCTGTTTTCTGGCTGTAACTGGTGAATATTCTTGAATATGTGATGTTCCCTTGAAAAAGCTGGAAAGTACTGCCAAGAAGTTAAGCAAACCACTTAGGCATTGCCTTCACCTTAAAAATGACGCAACAAGAAAAGGCATCATATTACCTTTCCTTTTGGGAATTGTGGCAGATATTGGCTCCCTGAGACTTTACAACATCAATTCACTGGTTAATGCATTTGGACTTACAAAAAATGGATAAGTGGTCCCATCCTTTGGTTTGGATCCTTTGGGATAATTAATTTACTCTGTTGGTTATAGAGTGTAAAGTCAACTTACAAGAAAAAATAAAGAACAAAAAGGACCTTCTGGAGTACATGTAACATGAATTCAGTGTGTTTTGTTCCTTTCTCTTTTTGCCTTAAAGACCATATAGCCTCCATTTCTAAATGAATTCCTGAACACTGGGATTACTAATTCAGCCTCAGGTCTTAAATCAATGGGACTTTTGCCTTCGGCTCCTTTGGCGAAGGACATGAAGTGAGGATGTGTCTACACTATTCAGCCTAACCTAAAAAAGGAAAGGAAGGCCTCATGGGTAGAAAAAGAAGCAACTATGGGATTATTATGGGATAACACCCTGTGTTAGGATCAGTTGCAGAAATATTTTCTTCATTGTGTGCTGGCATTAAAGACATTAACTGCTTTTGAGATTGCATGCCTGAACATACAGTAAATGAAGGAGGTGTGTTCATGGCTGTATTTTGGATGTGCAGAGCCAGGATCTGTATTACTGACTTCTGAGGAGCTGTACAGAGGATGAGAGAGAGAGAATACATCCTTTGGGAATAATTTAAAATAGGTATGTGCATGAATCCTGATTCATGTGATTGCGTGTCTGTATCTGAGGGATAAATTGGCCTATTTTTTCTTTTTTGAAGGCTTCTCTGCAAATGGTGTGAAGGTTTATGCTCTTGTTAAAAAGTCCTGTTCATGTCCACGTTCTGTGTTCTGTCTGCAGCTTTACAGAAAAAGAAGGGGAACAAAGAAGCACATACACAGCTTTCCAGTAAAAATGCACCATTCCTGTGTTCTTCAGGATATCTAGGAGTGAATCAGGACTCACAGAAAAGTTCAATTTACCCACCATCATTATCTGAGCTGTAAAAATAAGGCAGAACTTAAGTTCCACTGGTGATTTTAATCCACTTCTAAAATTTTTTAATCGTTAGTGGCACAAGAAACATATAATTCATCTCTGAAGGAGGCTAGAAATACTTATTTCTTTTGGCTGTATTCTTCCCAATGGCAAAAAAAATTGGATACAATTCCCAATATCAACACCAATTGGAATTTGCTGCTGATTTCTGTAAGGGCAGGATTTCCTCCTCTGTGCTACAAACTGGTCAGTTTTCTTTGTATGGTCACTTATTAATGGGGCTCCCCTGTTTGTGAGCATGTGTGATATGAGCACAAATGCATTTTTTTTAGTGTTACAGTACTAGAAAGCTTCATAATAGCTATGTCATGTTAGGAATGGAACCTTGGAAGCATTTAATTTGTTTTCAAACCACAAGTTTACATTTCATTAGTGGTACTGTGCACTGTGTAAGCCTGGAAATGAGAGGATTGTAAGTCATGCTTTGGAACTAAAGTTTCCATTATCTTTTTGTTTTGTTTTGTTTTGTTTATTTTTTCATATTTATCTTTAGAAATGAGAAACTCTTTAGAATGTCATGCCCTGATGTGACACCAATTCTGTATGCTTAGTAATAAACCAAATAAAACTCGATCTTGCTGATACTGCAAGGTTTATCATATATAAGCTGGAGTATATTCAGATTTTCCTGTCAGAAAACCTGCTAGGATGAAAACATATTAAAATTCTGCTGGAAGTGCATGTTTGTAAAGTTTTCCAGTGGAAAACAAGGAATTTGAAGTTTGTTTTTCTTTAATGTACACTGTATAACAGTCTACATGTTCACCTTTGTGGAAGTACACATGCATGCACATGGTAAATCTGACATTTGTGTTCCAAAAGCCTCTGTAGTGGAGAAGGATATCAATATTTGTTTTCTTTTTTACTAAGTATGAAAAATGATGTAGTGTATGTTAGAAATAAGAAATGTGATTAATTAAGTGGGTTAAAACTCTTGATTGTGGTGCTGTTCCTGTAGAGCAGAGAAAATAGAAGGGGGAGCAAGACATTACTGGCAAGCTTGAAGTGGGCCATGGTGTTCTTGCATTATTTTGGGTGCATTTAGATTTGGAGGATAATGTGGAAACAGAATACAGTGTATTATCCTGAATACAGAAATCCCGGAGTATGTTCTTGGTTCACATAAAAGGTAACAGGTGGTGCACAGAACCTGTGTGTACCTCTGTGTAAGGATAAGCAGCAGAGAACCATGCTGGCCAAATTCTCACTGTTCTGTGCAGATAGATGTGGTACTTGCTGATCGAAAAAAGAACCAACTAAAGACATGGTGAGAGAACTGCCCTTAACAGTGGATTGTGTTTTCCATGTCCCCTAATTCTTGCAAAAATGATTCGTTGTTACACTCTGCATTGCCTACTCACATTTTAAATGCAAATATAATTTTTCATCACTAAGGATAAACTTTTGCCATTTTCATTCATTAGCCTTTCCTCTTCCCCATATGGTTAAGATTCACAGTCTTTTTTTGGATACTCTTGTTTGGGAAGAGGTGTAGTATTCGACAAGCAAGTGGTCAATCTTGTCTCTGCTGCAGGTGGTGTTTGGCAAGAAGTGGCAGACAGATTTACAAACTGAGGAAATGCAATATAACAGCACTCCCTTACATTTTAACTTACATTGAAATTGATCAGTACTGATGCGTTTGCATCTATGTGCAAGATACTATTGTTCTGCATATTGAAATATTGTTAGATTTTGCTTACAATGAAATTGCTTCTGTGAAATTAGATGATGCCATGAAATACAGTTTCTGAATCTATTTCAGTAGTATAATATGTAAAATAAAATGTGTCTGCCTGTATCAGTACATAGACTCCAACTTTAATTCTGCAAGTTGAAAATCAGCTTTCTTAGGCCTCGGCCATCATAGGACATACCCAGATAGGATAGATATAAGTATATTCTATCCTTTTAAGGTCAATTGTTTCCTTGTTACAACTGATTTCAAAGGGAAAAAATGAGGGTTTTTTGATTATTTTTTGCTTATAATGAGATGTTTACTGTAAACCTTATCAAGAGTACCCCAATGTCTTGTTTCTGTGTTACTCAGTTTCCTTCTAATTTACACACAGAATTTCTTTATTCTGTTAGGTTTGTTCCTGTTGCTTCTGAGACTGAGATTGTGTTCAAAATGCCTGTGCCTGACATTTTTCCCTGTCCTCTCTTGCTCTCTCTTTTCCAAGCTAAACTAGCCAAACTCTTTTAGGCTCTTCACTGTTGAGAGACCATTCCTCTAACCATTGTGATTGGGACCATCAGGCCTTTTCCCATCTTGAATCCACCTTTCCTGGTACCTTGACTGAACAGAAAGGTAAGTGGTGCTCCGAAGAGCTCCACAGGAGGACTTTTTCAATTCTTCCATGCTGACATTAAGCTGACACTGATAATTTTCCTTGCTGGAAGTACCTTCACTGATTTCCTGTGCTCTCCTTCTGGCTGCATCAGATGGTGTTGTGGTCTCTAGTGTACATATCCACCTACCCTAAGTATTTATCTTGAGGAGCAAGTGTACCTTTATAATCAAAGGGGAGAAATGAACATTTCTGCATGGCCATTCAGAGATATTGATACAATTTCTATTATTTAGTTTATATGTCAGTTATCTGTTAAAGTGTGCTGTCTAACTTCATGTTCTTAATTTTGTTAAGCTCCTTTCTAATTTCTATATTATTGGTGATGATATTTAAGCTAGATGATAATACTATTTGATAGGTCCCATGGCTGATCACCTCTTAGTAAACTCCTTTATCCCAAAGTTTTTTTTTTCACCAATACTCCTTATATACCCTTCAAGCTATATATGTTGCCCCATCTGGCAAGTCTTGTACAAATTGCCAGCATTTGCTGCTTAACTAATAGTTTCCCATATTCCACTCATTTATGTTCTATACTGAGTGACATGTGGACTTGATCTAGGTAATTAGTTGAAAAATTCACATGGCTTATTGAAAGAAAGAGTGAAGTTAGCTGGGTACAGTCAAATTCTGGTAAATCCCAATTGTTTTCTGCCATTTTCCAAGCACACATGAAGTTTATGATTTTTTCTGTTCTGTATTAATTCTAAAACTTAGTATATTATTGGAGCTGAGACTGAGGTGGCTGGCTGAGCTTTGTCTTCCTTAAATATAAAGAATGTTCATTTTGTTCTTCCAAAGCACATCTTAGGATAGAGACTGTCTTTGCCACTGCAAGATCTTTGGAGTTCCAACTCTGCTCCACTTGAATTTTTTCCTTTTTTTTCTTTAACCATCCTACACTTGACAGCATTGTCATTGTTCTGTTGAAAAGTGAATCAAGTGTTAATTTAGTTCCAGATCTATACTTGGAGGATCTTTGATCTTAATATCATATTCAATATGTGTGCAATGGACTTTCTTTCTTTCATTTATTAATATATTTAATGATCATTTGAAGGAATTGCAAACTCTTGAACTCTCTAGTTCTCTCAAGTTTTAAGAATTCGATCTTTTACAATAAACAACTTAATTAATTTGACTTAAATAAGTTAGCTGGTGATTATTCTAATCATATCTTACCAGCTCTGATGTGGAAAACTTAATAGGAAAAAAACCTCAACTACAGTATTGTTGGTTTATTGGCTACCTGTTGAAGATACACCCATCATTCATATGCTGAATTAGCCAGAACTGACAGCAATCAGTAGTATGTTTTTCTGCGTATGGAAAGTTCAAGTAAAAATACAAGGTCCTGACATATCTTTCCACCATGTAACACTATGGAGCTGTGCCTGACATCCTGTCTGATAGCCCATATCAGACTCCAGCTCCATCCTATTAGAATCTTTCTGTTCCAGACTGATTTTGCTCTTTTTTTCCTGAAGTCTGTCACATCATTAGTTTGCAAAACTACTACACTCTTGTAACCATTATTTCATTTTACCCAAATTCTTTAAAAGATAGGTAAGTGTCTTTTCAAAGCTGTGTTTTTGTCATGGTTGCAATTTTATCACGTCTCTGTTATTCCTTGGATATCCATTTTATCATGATCTCTGCTGTTAGTTTCAGTGTCAATACAGCATACCATCTCCTGTTACAAGAAGATAAATCTTATTTGCATATAACAGGTGATTCTTTAGGCTTTTCAATTGCAGTTACTTTCTCTGTTTTTTTTTTTCTAATATTGCTGTGAAGATAGTAGACAGCAACCCAGGATGTCTAGATTCAGTTTATGACTTGGCTTTGTGGAAGTCTTTTTCAAATATTCTTGTGCAGATCAGTTTTTTGATCAGTCTTTTTGCCCAGTAAAATGAAGGAAAAAATGTCTCCCTGTGTCAGAAGGCATTTCCAGGCCGTATATTTGTCAATGCTTGGCAAGGGCTCAAGTAATTTAGTAGTAAATACAGCAGAAATCGTGACTGGATGGTTCAGTCCTTAGAACAGCACCTAATACATTGCCAGATCTTTTTTTCCCCAAAAATGAAAGCTTAGAAAAATTTCAAAATACATCAACCATTTTATGGAATAAATACTATCCATGCCTTTTATAGTTGTTATTATTATTATTGGAGCTCTTGGCTTATTTTCAGGTAAATACACACCACTATTCAAATTTTAAATTTATATTGATATATGTAAAAGGGAATCACTGTCACCTAGAGAAAAGGTTTTGTTAATAATTTCTATTATGAGATCCTGCTTTCAGGCTGATGTTCTCATTACTATTTATCAATTTAGCAAAAAATTGCTTGCTCTTGTATTTCTTACCATATAGTTGAAGGAAACTGCTGTACTTTGGCATTCATTCTGAGAATTCTCATAGTTTTGCTTCTACAGTCCAAGTTTAGGATGTGTGGTTTGCCATTTGAAAATGAGGTTGCTTGTGCTTTTTGAGTCTCATTGTCACATAAAACACACTACCTTTTCTCAAGTAATAGTACTAAAATAACGAGTCTCTGGTTCATATAGCTGTGATTTTCCTATAGTTAGAATGGTGAATTCACCCAAGACCCCATATCATAACAATTATTAAAAATAGAGATGATACAAACCCAGTAATGGATGATGACAGAAAAATAAGACTGCAGAAAAAGACACTGAAAGAGCTGTGTTAAATGAAGGACCCGGGAGATTTACAGTTACAGACTATAAATAATTGCAGAGATAATAGTATAAATGAAAGAAGGGAATTGCCTGCATTCTCAGAAGAAAGAAAGACAAGGTGCAATGGCCTGAAGCTGAAACAGGAAAATCTCAAGTCATAAGAGAATGTTTCTTACAATGAGAGTAATTGTGCAGTGAACTAGAGGGCAGTGCAGTGGTGCTGCAGACGGGTTACTGAGGCCATGAGCATTCCTGCAAAGTGGAGCTGGACAGATTAGGTGACGTAGATGAGCTTCTCCAGCTGCTGGTTATTTCAAGAGCTTAGGAAAGTCAATCTGTTTCTCTACATCATCTTCATAAATCCTTTTACAGCTGCCAGTCATGTTGGGCCAATGGGCTATCATACTGAAATGCCTCTTTGCAGCCAGGATCGTGAACTCCAGTGGCTTCAGTGAGATAAGGGTCTATCTCATCTGATTTTCTATTGAAATTAAGTGTGCCTTCTGCTCTGGCTTTCCCAGCAGGCCCCATGTTTCTCTCACTGTTGTTTACTCAGTGAATAAGTTCTCATTGTCATCTTCATTGTCATGTTGAAGTGCACTGCAGTGCTTATCTATTGTGTAAGCATCAGCAAAAGCATGCAAGAAAGGTCCAGTGTGACCCTAACCTGTTTCTTCTTCCTACGTATCTCACTCTGTTTGTTGCTGTGCTAGTGACACCATCTATTTCTGACCAATTCCAGGAGGTGAATACAGCAGTGGGGCTTATATAGACTTTACTTGGGTTATTTGGAGAAAAAAAAATGAGAGTCGAGGTCTACTTGCATTTAGCTTGGATATAGCAGAAGCCCTTGTGGTGTTAACATGTTCCAGGGAAAAACACAAAATAAATCTTGGGAAAGTTCCTGATCCCTTTTCCTCTCTGTTAGGAATTAGAAATTCTAGGTCCTCATTAGTGCAAATTGCCAAGAAAAACCACCCCTGTTTTATCTTTGGTGGTTTTGCTAGATAGTTATTACTGTGACGAGAAAAAGCAGGAAATGTCATGCACTGGTCTCCAGGCTGGCCACCAGTTTCAACAACTGTTACTTGATAGTTTGCCCTTGTTCATGGTTGTTATACTGCTCTGAGCAAGTTACAAGCAATGAGACTTCCTGCTTTTAACCTGAAAGTTAGCTTAGAAATTGTGTTAGGCTCCAAATAAATAGCCCCAGCAAGAAACTACAGCCTGGGAATATGAGTGCAAAATGGGAATGTGACGAGACTTGGTGCTGCATGCTGCTTTTCAGCTGGAGCTGGAAGGCCCATCTGCAGGGTTAAGATCAGAGCAAGACTCAGCCCTTTGTCAGCAGGCTTTAAGCTCGTGCAGCATTTGCCTGCAGGATCTACTCTCTTTCATATTTATTTTGCAGGGAGAACGTTCTTGGTACCTCCTGACAAGATGTGCTCCATAGATATCAATAATTTAAGTTTTGCGACAGTTCTGTGAAGGAACTCGTGCGTATGAGCCTGAGGGACAGCCACAGGACTGGTTCAGCAGGAAGGCAATTGCCATGTTAAGCTGCCCTGGTTGTTTATCCACTTCTTGCTGCCTCACTGCGCCATGGAGTCCTTAGCCCTGTTTTATTTGTTTTCACTTCTCAGTGCAGTTACAGCCTCAGGAGTTGGTTCTGGACTAGTGATCCCCAGGAGCAGTGAATCTGAGGGAGAAGGCTTTAGGTTTGAAAAAGCATAAGTACCTAAGTCTTCCTAGACATCCTTAGGCTTTTCAAGCAGGGGCATCTCTGTGTTTCAGGGCCAACCTTCCCTGGGTAGTGAAGTGCTAAATTTCTCCTGTGCCAAATAGATGACACTTTCTAACTGAGATCCTATCTCAACTTCTTTAAGGAAATGTTGATATAAGTATTTTCTATGCAGTTTTAGATGTGCTTTCCCCCATTAGTTCAATTTGAATCCAGATTCCTCAATAAGGTCAACATAAACGTGCTTTATATTGGGGTACAAATTCTATATTTGGATGTTAAATAGAAGCATATTGCTACTCACTCTGAAAGTTAAGGACTTTTTATGTAGGTGAACTGCAGGCCTCTGTTTAGTCAATGTGTCTGGTTTTCTGCTTTCTACCCCTATATAACTGTGGGCCAAAAGAATTCTCAGAGTAGTATCTTGCCAAAGGCACACCTGGCAGCTGCCTGGGTATAGCTGCTGCTGTGTCTCTGATTTTAGTATGGCTATAAATGAAGCAACAAACTTTCTTCCCAGGCTTCAATTTTGGCTAAGGATGTTGTATTATTTAGCTTTGCATTAGCAGCTGGAAAAATGCTTATATGGTCACTTAACTAATTCGTTTCACTCTTATTTTTGAATAGTTTACTAATAGTTCAGTCAATTACTTTAACAAAAACCATTTGTAATATCCATGAATTGAAATGGTCTGTCAGTGTTGCTAATGTGTTGGTAAGCAACTACATGTCTGCCTGCATGAAGGTAGTACATAACATTCTGTATGTAAACTGGAGACAGATCATCCCATGTGAAGAAAAGACTTCAAAAAAATCAATATTTGTAAAGGTAAAGTGTAGTTGTTCCTTAGAAACCCAAAGTATAGTGATGTGAGTCATCAGAGAATTGTCTTACCACTATGACAGAATTAACTCTTATATACTATTATTTTATAGCTGTTTTCATCATTATTAATTATTATTAAGAATTAATACTAATAACACATAATAAATAAAATCTTAACATCTTCACTGAATTTTTTAAGGCTTCCAGTGAGATTTTTAGCAGACTAGGGGATGAGCAAAGGCTGATGTTAGTATTTGCCTTTGTAAACTTATATCTGGCTAAGTGCAGCTGGTGCTATGTAGTGCAAGACAGACCTATAGAAAAACTGGGCTAGAACTGCTTCTTCAAAGTCATCTGATCCAACTCCTGCCTCTAGAGAAGGTTGATGCTCCTAGGTTGCTCTTGATGTCGGAAAAAGTGTGTCTTAACATGTTTTTAAAACCTTCCAACAACGGAGACTCAAGGTCTTTTTCTGCAACAGCAGGACATTACTGGCTCCTTAGTTTGTTATCAGTTTACCATCTGACATTTAAGATGCACTAAGTCTTATAGAGAGGAAGTGAACTGTGCTAAGGATGCAATGTTTGTGTTATGTTTTGGACAAGACTGAGAGGCTGTGAGCGTATCTTTGCAAATTTAAATAACATAGTTTTATTCCTGGTTAAATAAGCCAGGTGCTCACAGTATGGCTGTTTAATATATGAAGAAATTTTCAAGGGCACTTTAGCAGAGGTGAAAACTTCAGTTACAGCTGAAACTGTCTACAGAAACAGTCTTAGGATTATGCACAAATTCACCTGATGAATTGATCTGGATGTGATTTGGCAAAAGCTCACACCAGAAGTCAAATCTGTGAATAAATATCTGTGAATAAAATGCTCAGTGTACTCACTGCCAACTGGGCTCTTGACTCGTAGCAGTCATGACGCAGGTGGGTGATGAAATCTACCCTCTGCTAGCCAGAGGGCAGGAAGCAGAGAGCAGGATGGTGGCCAGCAGCTTGCTCCCTTTCCTGTGTGCAGCTTGTCCCCCTTCAGCCTCCAACTCTGGTGAAAGGGAACGAGCCAGACCCCTCTCGGGTTCCTGTCCCAGCCCTCTGCTGTTTCCAAGGCAAAGTTTTCCATGACATGGTACTTTTGCACTTGCGGATTGCAAAGCAGGAACAAAGTCAGGTGACATCTACACCTGTACTAGAGGCCTCTGCAAGCTCTAGACAATTACTTTGCAGTGGTTGATTCATGTGGTAGCAGATAGGGTTCTGCACTGCAACTCCTCACTGCACCAGGCCATAGGGCACAGAACTGGCACACTATAATAAACATTGCGCTTCCCTCTCAGTCCCACCTTTTCCATTCAGCAGCTCCAACATGTTTATGCAGAAAGCTGCGTTTTCTGTCATTGAAATATGAACATCTCAAAACTGTGTTTGCAGGGGCAATGTGGTAAAACAACGTTCATGGCCAAATTCACTTCTCCCCTGTTCTCATTTCAAGAGGCGAACCTCACACTTCTTATTTGAAAGGTCAGACCAGGTAAGTTTTTATAGTTTGCCTCAGTAGGAAGATGCCTGAGGTTGTTGTCTTCACTGGTAATGTCAGAAGTAAAAACTTATTTGAGCACTTGCTGATGTAGAATTTATTGTTTCTTTGCACTCACCTTTGTTAGACGGCTTGACATAAAAGGTATAACATTCTACTTCCACCTAAATTCCTTGATTTGAATAGTTATCAGCAGCAGAATTGCACAGGAGAGCCCATGTTATGAGAACAATACCTCCATTATGTCCTACTAACATTGTAATCTAATTTGAGTTTAAAGAAAGACCTACATATTAATATCCAGTACAGTAAGATAGCTGAATGCATTTTTATAATACAGAAACAGTGATCTCTGACAGAAGGTCAGAGCATTTGTGTTTCAGATATTTATGTTTCAGTGTTATTTACTTTGCCGTTTTTAACTGGTACAATATTTCAGTTGAATTAATGTTTGTCCCCTTAGGCTTTATTTTATTTAGTTTTTGTTTGGTTGGTTTGTTTTGTTATCTAAATTTTAAAAAGTTTAAAAAACATGATGCTGAAAATACTTTGTTAATTAAAGAGTAATTCCTTATTTGGAACCAAATTTGTATCTCGAAACGCTGAAGACACAAAGGAGCCTTAATTTTCTCATAATGGCCTAGATTGAGGATAATGTAACTGCAGTGATCAGTCATGGCCTATATCAGAAGCTCAGAAGCTCATAGGCTCTAATGTATTTCCCATCAGGGCAGGGATGGGAGTTGGGATGCTCTGTTACCTTAGCTTTACAGGCTGAGGGGAGCCTAAAGCACAAGAGGTTCAATAAACTTCCCAATGCCGTGGCAGGACCTCTGTGACAGAGCAAAGCATTTGGGTGGCAGCAGTTAAGATCTTTTCTCTCTGAGTGGTACAGCTAGAGCCCTGTAAAGAGCTGGTGCATGTTCCCATATGGCCCAGATTAACTGCATCACATATTAAAAACATGGCCACAAGCTATTTTCTTCTAATGCAGTATGCTGGACTGGCGTAACATGTAACGAAGTTACATTAGCAGGAATTTCTTACCATCAACTGCAGCTAAACTGCAAATCTTGCAAGAATGCTTCTGTTTACATGTAAGCCCAGCTCTTGCCCTCCTTGGAGTTGGTGGAAATCCCTCAGTTTATATGGTGGGTTCTTACTGTGCTCCGATTTCCCTCTGTTCCTGTCAAAGACATCTCCTAGAGGCATATTTAAGTGAGTCAGGGTAAAGATACCTAAGGGGAGTTTAAAGTATCAAGTTTAGCTTGCTTGTTTTAACTCTCACTACCAGCACTTAGAGCACATACGTTCCTAGGTCACGTAGGCAGTTTAAAAACACTCCTTGCTCATTCTTATGCAAATCTGAATACTGGTCCTCGAGCCAGATCTCAGTTATGTATACAGTGTGGCAGCTGGTACTTGCTCCCGTTCCCAGAGGGGAAAAATATTGATTGTGTGTATTTTGCTATTGGATTTTGGGTAACCGAGCTGTTTCCTTCAGTGCAGGCAAACTGTATTCCGCCATTAACTACAGTAGCTTAATTAAATAATTTGAAAGTTTCTGCTTTTGTTGTGCTAGTTAGTATGCTTAAATATTTTTTAGTGCCAATAGACTTTTTCCAGGTGTTTAATAAAACATAAATAATGGTACCTTTTTTAATAGAAGTTTGTTTTCACAGTGTCAAGCTTGTGAATCATGCTTCTTAATTCCAGTTTAAATGAGATATTATGAATGCCGAGATGGCTGCAAGATACATATTGGCAAATAATACAGACGATTTCTAAATAAATTAAGCAACTGCTTATGACCAAGTATGTGGGAAATTAAATAAGTTCTAATTGGCCTTTCTTAACACTAGATACCTGTTACACAGTAAAGGCACAGAATTATAACTTAGGAAAATATCTGAATTTAGTTTTGAGATACTACATGTGTTAGTTGTACAGGCTTATTTCTCAAAGGAAATTTCAACATTCATCTAGCATACAGATGTTTGCCAGACACACCTAAGTTGTCAGAATAGCTGCCTAACATACATGGTGTGCCTATTCCCCACTTGAAATACCACATTTTAATTTCTGCGTGACTTGCACAATAGTAGGCCTATTTCTCCCTCCCGTTCCTGTTCTAAATTTTAGATTACTTGTTCCTTCTGGAAGTACTCTCTAACATTTAATTACAGCTGCCATTTTCTGCTCTATACTTTATACAGTCTATTATTCCTATGCATAGACAGAGAATAGTCTTGTTTTCCAGTTTCTTTTTCTACACTTATTTTGTGTTCCGTTTGCATAACCTTACATGTTTTCAGATATATGGAGCTTTAGGGATTCAGCTTTGTCAACAGATCTTAGAGAGGAGAGAAAAAGAGGAGGGGGGGAGAATGAAAGAACTGAGTTAAGTTCCAGCTGTATTAATAAAATAATGCAAGTAGTAGAAAGAATTGCTTTTGTGTCAGTGGTGGTGTGGTAAATCATTCCAATATCCCCTCTGAAGTGTGCAGTAAACTGGGTAAAACCAATGATGGCCAAATTAGAAAATATATTAGCCTTTATTTATGTTGAACTGTGATTGAAGTAATATGAACTGAAACACTCATTCACTGTATTACATGGTCATAATTTGTATAGGTTTATTGATGTCTTTAAAAAAAAAAGCTTAGCTGACCAGGCCTTTCATAATGCATGGTTTCTTGAATAAAAAGTATGGCCAAATTTTAGGTTTATGAGACATAGCAGTTACAAACTGGAAGACACATCATGGTGTCTCGCATGCGTTGTAAAACAATGGTAATTACAGGAATATTCCTCAAACCACATGGAAGTGGGTGGTCCCTGCAACAAGGAACAGCCAAGTCCATTCTATGATTTATTAGGAATTAACCATGCCAGAAGATGACTAGATAGCTTGTATAATGCAGAAAGTTCCCATTGTCTCAGAACGGAAGGTTAGGTGAAATACATGACATATATGTTGAAATCTAGAAGAGAGGCTTTGCAGATACTGAGATCTTGTGGAGAGAAGCTGTAGCCTGCAGTCTGATGACACTGAGTATGTGCCTATGGTTGGTTGAGCTCATGCATGAACGCCCTCTGCATGGGTGCTCAGCTTCCTGGACACCAGCCAGCTCTAGTTCAAAAGCATGTTTGTGAAGCCCAGCCCAGATCGCTCAGCCTCTGCATATAGCTTATTAGCTTGGGCACAGTGTCACCCTAGCAAGGTCACAAGGGTTTTCAGTTCGGTGCTGGCTAGAGGCCCATTAGATTGGTGTGCAGGCAAAGGGAGCTCCTGTGTACTTTTTGTAGCTCGTTTATCCACATCCCATAAGAGCTTATAAGGATAAGCAGTAACACAGACGTTAAGAAAAATGAATAGATTGCTCTGGACTTCTTTTGAACAAAACCATTTTTATTAAGCAAGCTTGTATATTACTTGTAGACTGGGTCATTAATATACTTTTAAAGGCCATGGAAGGGAAGGTTAAAGGCTAATTTTACTTAAAGGCAGGCTAACACACCCGAAAATACTGCTATGCCAGCCTTGTCCCGTGTAGGGCTTGCAAGCACACCTGACCTGCAGGATGGCATTACCCACTCGCATCTGCAGCGCAGGCTGTCGCTGCAGATGTCACTGTGACTGCCACCATGCTGACTGCTCCTCCCCATGGCTTTCTATTGCAAACGTGAGATTTCTGCAGCCACGTGGAGAACTGGGCTGGTGGACCACCTGGCCAAACCACAGTCATTTCCCTGTTGCTGGCAGTCAGCTTAGTCGCTTCCGAGTTCCAGTCCCGCTGTGTGGCCACATCAGTGATGGCACAGGCATGAGAGTGGAAGCGGCTGTGGGCAGGGAGAAGGGGTGAAACCACTCATTCTAGTGCAGCCCCGATTTTCACTGTGCAGCCGTCCCTGCATACTGCCTACCACTCTTGGAGTATGCCTGTATGGCTCAACATCACATTACACCTCTCCTGAGGCACATCATACCCCAGGTGTTGTGGGCACTGCTTCTGAGCTCCAATCTGGCTTGCAGTGGATCCAGGCACTGGTTTGCAGGAAATAGGAATAACTGTAATCTAAGCTTAAGTGCCACTACAATTTATCCTGACAATATCTGTTGGGGGGGGGGTGTGTGTGTTGTTTTTGGTTGTTTTTGTATCTTTGTTTGTTTGGTTTTTGGTTTTGTTTTTCTCTTGTATAAATACTTAGTTTTATGAAACAGATGAATTTGGGTTTTTTGCCTGGGGTTACTTGGGATTACTTTTTCTGAAGTCCTGAAAGCTGTATTAGGCCCATCATAGGAACTGAACTTTGAGTACGTGATATTGAGAGTGAAACCTTTCATAGGGAAATGACCTTGATATTTCCCAGATGTAGTAGCAGGAAAGATTTGGGTTTTTTTCAGATAATCTTAAAAAATTTAAAAAGCAGAGTATATCAGAGAATCAACTTTTAAGACATGTTTTTGCAGAAGAGAGTAGAAGACTGACTAATGGGAAGCAACTCCACATTTTGCAGCTTTTGTGCATCATCAGTTTTTCTGAACGTCATGCTCTGACAAATACCAATTGTTGGAAGTTGAAGATGAGGAAGTATAAAATAATTTGATTTTATTTTGATGGATGATCTGTCAAAAGCAGGCACAGCCTTAATGACAAACTGTGATCATGGTATCTTAGTTGCTGGGAAATAAAGTTTATTCTCCAGTGTAAGATAATATGCTGAACATACTATGACAGGCATTTTAGGCACTGTGTATGGTTACTGTCACAGTTATGCTGTGTTTAGTTCTTCACAGTACACAGTATTTAGTTCTTCAGTAAGAAGTATCCCTTGAGGAATAGAGGTGAAGAAAGACTAGAATTCACATCGTTTTAAGTTACACATTTTTCTATAAATAGAGTGCCTATTAAAATGAAAAAATAGAGCACCTATTAAATCTGCCATGGATTTCAGTGGGAACTGAAGTGGGTCATAGGTCTGCATAGAAACTCAAAAAAATAATGAAATGTTAAGCATGGAAGTGCCTGCACCATGCCCCAGATTCTTTGTCAGGTTTTGTACTGTTCTTTTTCCACATAGATTTGAGTTCCTGCAGTGACTCTTGATCTACTAGTGTTCGTATTTATAATGTGTTTTAACAAAAAGATATGATTAGCCTTGTGTTCTGGATATTGGCTTGTCTCTGGGGGTAACTTTTTTCAGCTCATATTATTTATGTCTTACCCAGAAGCACAGAAGTTGCATAGTAACCAACCTCACTGACAAGAAGGTTGCCTTATATCACTGTGGCATAGTGAAGGTGACAAGAGACACACTTGACTTCTGTCAAATTATGTTTACAACTTTTGAATTATCAAGGTTCTTTGTGTTGCCAGTGTGGTGTAGGAGTGCCAAGGAGAGATGGAGGACTTGCCTACACCTGCATCAGCGACGGGGAATGGGATTAGCAGCTGACCACAATAACCAAGGTACTGAATTAACAAAGAGCCAGATGTTGGCACACACCAATACCAGATTTCTATCATTTTTCATGGGTTACACTCTGTTAGAGACATCTTTTACAAAGCAAAACTTGATGTCTAGTTTTGTACAGAGTCTGGTTTTGCTGCTCACTTAGGTGACATTTATCATTACATCCGGATCAATGAATCATCCATAAATATTTTGTGTTGCAACAAGATGCATGGATTCTGTTTCTTGTACATACAGCCCACAAGCAAGCTAAAACAGATTAAGGGCTGAAACAGTGACATATTCTCCACTATTTAGGTATGTTCCATTTCAGTTAAGGCTATTAGAAGTCATGAAAGCATGTTATAAAATCTGAAAATACTCTAGCTTGTATAGAATTTTTAAAATTTACACTATACTGGTGATCACATACAGATGAGAGTGAGCTGGTAGCTTAGTTGAAAAGGACTATTTATAATCAAAGTAATATATGCCTAAATTTCAGATTGCCAATAGGCCTCAAAAGAAAAATCAGTATTTCTGAAATATTGCCTAGGTTATAGTATTGTAAACATAAAGACAAGAGCAACATTAAATACTGCTATGAAAGTGTAAGACCATATGGCTTGGCATTGCGTATCAGATTATTGATTCCAGTCATCATCATCAGTTATAATAGTTATTATACTTTGAAAAGACAGCTGCTTTTGTCTGCATCTAGCCAACTGTGCAACAGGACTACATCACAGAGCAAATTCCTTCTATGAATGATCAATGTGTTTATGCCAGTAAATGTCTTATCTTACTTCTTTTGTGAGCAATAGGAAGTTCTCAGTTTTCTTTTATCTCTACTGAATAGCAGAGACATGCTGACATGAAATATATTGGTAGGAGAAAAATAAATGTAAAGCAACCTATCTTGAGTGCTGTTGTATCTAGATATGAACATAAACATATGACAAATATCTGGAGTCTGTTTCAGTCATACCTGATGCCACTGGCAGAATTTTAGCAAAGGAAATTTTGTGAAATCTCCCACCCAGATCCTGAACTTTAGGCTATATTCAACAGAGGAGCCAAGAGGCTTACAGAATACTGACCCTCTTGTCACCCTTGAAAGCATCCATGAACATAAAAATATGAAATATTCTCTCATTCAGATTTTTCAGTTCACAATGTGTTTCCTTTGCTGCAGTCAGTTTCCTAGTGATTTTTAGTGGCTCAGAAGCTGTGGATATTTTATCAAAGCTCATTCACAGGCCAGTTGTACCAGACATTCCAGTTGTTTTCTCTAACCATAGAAATGTGGTAGACTAGGTGAAAATGCGGAAAAGTAATGATGGAAACAAGTCAAAGGAATCTCTCCTTTGTGTTTGAAGATGCAGTGTGCTACCTGCTTGGCAGTGTGTAGCCTGTTATTTGATGGCTTAGCTTAATTATCTTCTGAAATCTCCTGTATGCCATTTTTCAATTCCCTGTAATTTTAAATTTTGCTAAGCTCTGACAAGTGGCATTTTGCAGAGTTCACTGCAATGTAGGTTTTCTCTTTGCCCGCAGAGGATCTAGGTTGTGTTCTCATGGCAGTTATATAATTTCTGTTGATCTAGGAATACTATCTGAGTGTTTTGTCTTGCAGTGTCAAGGCCTTCCCTCTAAACTAGCCCTCCACCTCCTGAGGTCAGTGGGCTAGGAATGGGCAAGAGGTTGGGAGGAGACCAACTGGGACAGCAGACGGAAACTGATCACAGGCATGTTCTATCGTACCATATGGCATCATGGTTAGCAATAAAAACCAAGAGAAAAGAGGAGGATGCAGGGAGACTTCCACTCATGGCATTTGTCATCCCAAACAATCATTACAGGTACCAAGGCCCTGCACTGGACATGTGCCTGGTGATGGGAAGTAGTGAGTAAATTCCTTTTCTTGCCTTGCTTCCAGATGCAGCTTTTGTTTTTCTTACTTAACTGACTTTATCTCAAGCCAGGTGCTTTTCCTTTTTGTCCTCTGTCCTGGTGAGAATGGGGACTGAGAGCAATTGGGTGGATGTCTGGCAGCCAGCTGTGCAGTGCACCATCATCTTACCTAAGACTGTACAACATGATCAACCTCAACAAACAGGTTTGGCACACTTCATGATACAAGATCATATTCCTGATGTATGTTCTCAGGCATTAGGGTTACTTTTCTTGACTCAGAAAGTCATTACACGACTGGGTTTTTTTTCAATGTAAAGCCCATCTCCATGGCCTGCATTTACAAAGAAATGTTACTTTTTCAACAGAGAGTGATCTGTGATTTGCAAAATAAAAGATTAAGGATTTGACATGCATTTAAGGCAGTATCATTGTTCAGGCTTTCCATAGATCGTGTCTTCACAGCAATTCAAAGGCCCAGGAGCTGTTAATACAGTTGATAATCAGGATGGTTGCTCACTTCTCTAGCAGCAGAAGAGATTATTTCAGTGTGAAATGCAGCTTCAGATGATATTTCCTTCAAAAGGAACTGTGAAATGATGGTATTTCCTATAGGGAACTGCGAAAGTCCATGAGAAGGGCATGGGGAATCATACAGAAGGAAAAATTAATTTGATGTGAGTAAGAATGGCTTCTCTAGTTTGTTGAAGGGAGGACAATACTTGGGAAAGTGAGGTAAAATATCGGTGAATGTTATGAATAAATGTAACTCTCCAGACAGCCCTTTCTTTGAAAGAACAGCCGTGATTCTCTCAACCATATAAAATTATAATTAGTCATGTCCCAAACTCAGCACAGCTTGCTGAATAGGCTGTTTATATAAGATCCCTGTAGCAGAATTAGGAGTCATGGCATAGGAAATGAATGCTAGTATAAAAAAATCAAACAGATTTTCCCATAAGAAGCTGTAGCACTGCTTAAGTCTTGGGGTCAAAACCAGCTCTATAAAGATGAAAGAGTCATGTGCTGTTTCAAGCTACAAACTGGAGAATTTCTGCAGGTGAATATGGTGTCTGTGCACTCTGCACAAAAGCTACTGCATCCATTACATGATGCAGCAGGAAATCCTAGCCCCACAGAAATTAGTGGAAGCATTGGCATGCATTTGACAGAATCATAACTTTATTAGTCACTATGGCTAGCAAAAACTGGTGGAGTAAGGGAGTGTGACGACTTTGAGATCAGCCGAGAGGGAATGAGTACACACCCTTTAGCAGGGTGCCACAGACAGTGATACACAGTTGTTTCTTGTAAAAATGACAGCAAGAAGCCTCCTGCTTTAGGATGAACAGGTGGTGAGATTTTGTAGCTCAATGTTTGTGAGCCTCCAAATTGGAGCATGAAACCTTTGCCTGTAAAAAGCACATTTTGGAACATTTTCCCAGAGCTTATTAAGTATCAGAACTGGGTATTTAGCTGGAAACAGACTTCTTGCTTAGAAGCATTCTTTGACATTTCTTGAGGAAATTTGTGATGAGAACATTTAAAAACCAAAGCATTCAAGCGAGTGGCTTAACTTTTTTCCTGACTGAATGGTAATTCAACCATACAAAGCCATGCTCCTGTCTACAGTCACGAATCTTCCTGTTCTGCTTTTATAGAACACTTTACACTGGGTACTGTGTGCAGCAATAGAGCTGATGTGTGTTATGATAATACAGATAGTAAATACAGAAATAATCAGCAGCAGATGGGATTTTCACACAGCTTTTGCTGAGGAGTCTGTAGGAACATCACCCCAGTGCAGCAGGCCACACAACAAGGGACAAGGGAGCAGTCAGGATGATTCTTATAATTGAAATTAACTGTATGTTGTTTCAATTAATTGTTCCAATTAGTCTCTTTTCAGTTACGCCTCTCTGTAACAGTGTCATCTGGGATGCTGTGAGAAATTGAAAATGCCCTAATGGTCAGAATGTTCATCAATTAAAGAACTTTCTAATTAGCTCCCTGAGAAGAATTTATTGTAAGAATGAAAAATTTTGTAAGTGGAATGGGTGAGAAGTTGTTTTTATTACAAGATAAATTTTCCTCTCAGCAATAATATTATTTCTGTTGCCAAAGATAATTTTTAGAAAACCCTCAATAGAAAGGACAAGGAGACAGCTGGTTTGTTTCTATGCAGCAAAGACTTGATCTTGTGAGCTATCTTCCACAATAGTTCAGTAGCAGACAACACAATAGCTCTAAATCACTGTTTTAGAAAAAAATCTGAAATAATCATGCACATTCATACTATCAGAGCTGCTTTTTATGAAGTCAGATCAAGAGGTACACTTTCAGATTTTTGTCAGTGAGACATTTCCTGACAAATAATGCTTTAAAATGGACAGGATCTGCATCCTTCCATTTTTTAAAATGGAAAACTGAAGGCTAAGATGCAGTTTCAGAAGTTTATTTTCTTTTCCCTCAGTTTTTATTTGTACTGGAAGTTCTCACAGTGCTGGGAGCAGTTGCTAGCGGTTGTTTCCCCTGAGGTTGTAAGTGTAAAAGGGCAGAGAGCTCTGCCTTAAAGCATGGCCCAACAGATGCTTTCTGCCAGAGCCTGTAACCATCTTCATATCCAGGGGTATCGTACTGCCTTGATATGCTGAGATTCAAGGAGACCAGTTTTTCAAATAGAATTCTAAACATGGCACACAGCCCATACCTTGATCCAGACCTCAGTGTGAACACAAAGCAAACATTTCAATTTGAGAGTTTATCCACAAATGGAGCTATTTGTGACTTTGTCTAGGGTTAGTCTGTGTGTAAGTACAGCTTGTGAATGATTGTACCTCCTGACTTTCAGACAGGGGGTCTGCCCAGGAAGCTGTGGCATTTTTTTCTGCTTATCCTCCATTAGGAATGCTGGGACAGCTCTCCAGAGTTACTTAGTTGTGGTGTTGCTTCAGCTCTGGTGATCCAAACAAATTTTGTCACATAGAGGTGACAAAAATTAGGGAGATGTGCTATCTTATCTGTCTGCTTTATTATGTAGTATGAACAGATAGCACATGACACTTTCATCAGCTGTTTCCATGGTCATTAACGATATTTTAGCAACAGGACCTAGTGCAGGTTCTTACTCTTCCTGTCTCATTTCTTGTCTTCGCCTAAGAGAATGACTTCACTGTAATCACCATGATTTGAGCACTGGATTTATCTCTGTATCTCTATATGTATATACAGGCACATATATATGTATTGATGCATACAGACACACACACATATATACACTTCAGTTAAATTATAAACCAGCTTCCATTGTAGTCTTTCCTTATGATTTCCACATCAAAAATCTGTGGTTAACCAGAATGCTGAATGAAGTGAGGATCAAAATTTCTCCATCCTAAGCCTTGTTTATCAAAGTTTGCTGATACTTTTGGGACATCTTAGTGAAAATAAGTCAAACACCACCTGAAATGGTCCATTTTTGCATCTGCCAATTTTATGATTTTTGCCACTGCATTTAAGTGGCATAAACTTAGTTTTTTTGCGGGTCTCTGTACTGACAATATGAATAATTTAATTACTAACCTCTGACATTGACACAGCAGGAACTTTAAAATCAGCTTTTTGTAGATTATCTGCTAAATAAAATACTTTCATAGGAAACTTTTGACATGTCTTCTTCAAACACTCATATCTTCTTATTCATTCAGTTGAAAAGAACTGAGCAGAAGAACCATAAAAGAAAAGAACCATAAAATGCTCAGAAGCTGTAATTTCCTCCAGGTTGTGTCACATTGGTGAAAAGATTTATGTAACTAGCAGTCATTTACACACATATGTACCCCTTTTGCATTTCTTACAGTTTACACCACTTTGATGTGTTCTTGGAGGAGCAAGGAGGAGCATTTCATCAGAACAAAGCAGTGTTTGGCAAATGATAAACCATGGCTTCTCAAAAGCCAGTCATGCATTTCTCTGTTTATAGAGTATTCCTGGAGTGACAGTACAATGGCCCTGTCCTTAAGCAGTGTGCAAGTTCACAATGGTCTCAACTACCAGACCATACATTCCTGCTGCTTCTTTTGTGCTGGCATTAGCAGCTATTGTGGCTGTCTTGTGAAAATGAAGCTTTTCTTTCTTTAGTGGGATATATGTTATACAACATAAGTGAGCATTCCACATTGCTTTGGTTATACTGGTTGTGAACCCACCCCTAGTGGGATGGTGAGGAAAAAAAGAGGTGTCTGTCAGTACTGTGAGACCATATTTACAGTCTCTTTCATCCTTGTTCTGCATGGGAAAGGAGGACCAGCCAAAAGTAAGTCAGTCAGAAAGGTACATAAATGGCCTTAGGATATTAGGGCATGCTGTTACTCTCTGCTCCTTCTCTATTACTAACATCTTCTCCATTGATTGACTTGCCAGTGATTTGTGTGTTTCCTGATAGCACTTCTCAAGTGTCCTTCTTCTCCATGCTCATTCTTTGCATATTGGCTCTTTTTTTTCTTTGCATCAAGCTCCTTAAATTCCTACTCTGTCTGTATCTTCTGTTTCTAGCTGATTCTACTGCATATAACAGGATTGTACAGACATGAAGGAACAGAGATTGTACAGAGATGTACATTGTACAGAGATGAAGGAACTCCACCACTTGCTTTTGTCAATCAGCATGTCCTGGTAAAGAGTTTTGGGTACCATGCAATACTGGACTTCAAAAATTTTGGTGTACTGGGTTTTGCAGATGGACGAGTAGATTGTGTGGTGATAGTAAAAAGAAAGAAGAGGGATTTCATCCTTCACTGTAATTAATTGTGGCAGAAAGTTTCAGAGTACTGTTTCTAGGTACCTTAGTATATTTATTTATATTGGGATAATTTTTTTTTTACTCTTATAAATACTAAAATTCTCTTTCATATATGGAGAGAATTAAGAGCTAGAAAGCAATATATCTCTCAAAATAAATTTGGTTTGATCTAAACTCAGGGATACTCTCATTGGGCTGTTTTGAATGAATTGAGAAGTGCCTGCAGGAACTGAGCAGGACATGCCAAGCAGGCTATGTCCTGGTTCAAATATCCATTAACTGAGATATTAAACACCCTTTACACACAATCCTTAGAGAACACAGCATCTTGGGACCACCAGATTAGACTAATTATATAACTATATATGTACTCTTGAAGGTGTACTCTTCTACAGGTTTCTTGTGGAAGAGCTCTTGTTCAAATGAGAAGGCACAAGTGAACACACTCTTTATTTATCCATTGCTGGGGTATTGTTTCATGCAATTCCAGAAAACAGTGTGTGAAAGAGTATAAAATTCATCAAGTGACGTTGATGTACTTTAGGAGCCACTAATGTCTCAATGGTAACCATACACCAAGAGTAAAAACGTATTATTTAATCAATAGTCTCAAGACATTCATCATTACAATGTGTCTAACACTATAATATATATATATAATATTGCCAGTCTCAGCTTAAAAAAAGGAGAGGAGTTGACTTCTCCACCTCTTTTTTCAAGGCAGAACTTTCAACAAATCCCTTTCTCTTGGCTCAAAACTTGCCTATCTCACATCAACTGTTGTTGCTGTTATTATTACTGCCACCACCACCACCACCACCATCATCACTAGCAAACAAAACTCCATCATGTAGATGGGCTATTTATGACTATTTTCCTGTGGACTTTGAGACAGATGTTACATGCAATGTACTGCAGACTTTATCTCAAATTGCTGCTTCAAATGTCCTCTTTTGTGGACCACTTACTAAGGATGCCAAAGGTAGCAGAAAAAAAAAATCAAAGGCTACCTCTGTGTTTTGTAGGAGGGGTATCTGGATAGGTACTGGAGACTCTCTAAAAAGCACTAGCCAAGTGTAAGCCTGTAAGGAAATGGTGATAATGACACACATCACTTTCAGCACTGTAGAAAAGTGTGACATAAGATACAGCCTGTGTGTTTCTGAGTGGGGTGAGCTATGAAATAATACTGCCTTCAAGCAACTCCAAAATATTCACTCCTAGATTCTCAGACCAGGTCCTGGACTTCCTTGACCTGAGATGAGAGGCAACTCCAAAATCGGGAAAGCAACCATTCCTCTCATGCTTAACAGCTCCTAATGAGCTGTGAGGATACTCTATTCAAACAGCTCTCAAATAAAAGCAGAGAGCTAACAACAGTGTAAATCAGACATCTTAGCGTTTATTATAATGTTCACCAAATCTTTGAAATATGGATTACAGAGCCTGTCTCTTGCACTGTACTTAACTATCTAAAACCATCACACATTCCTCAGTTCTCAGTTTCTCAGTTCTTGATGGTATGGAATTGGCCAGGAACTGATTATAAAAATATCTTTCTCTTTTGACTATAAAATTTTCGTCTTCTAAGATGATGAACTTCAAGCCTTCAGCATTAGGAGCTACAAATTATTAACTTCTGGAAAGATTATTTAAAGTGTGTGGAAAAGGACAATGTCAAGACAGAAACTGAAGAGGCCTGCAGCCAAAGGCCATGATGTAGCATTATCAGGACAGGATAAAAGAATGCACCTGAATGATACAGAGCTGGCAGATGATGCTACTGAAGAAACGTTTTATGGCTTCTCTAAACTTTGCTAAGAGCTAAGGATAACTCCACCAGGAGTTACCCTTAGCCCTCTTGTTTTACTCCTCCACCATACTAGGTGGAGGAGTAGAATAAGAGGGCATTTATCTTGCTTCTTCTGTCCTCCTGGGTATGCCAAGGAAATCACAGCTGCGTATGTGTCTTTTCTGCTTAAGTGTACCAAAACTGAGCTACAGATAATCAGATTAGTGTACTTGAGAGTAATACAGCTATTAGATTTATTGAAATACTTTGAAAAGACACTTTGTATCTTCAAATCTTTATCTGGGGCACTTCTGATGTGATATACAATCCATTTTGTGATGGGCCAGTCTGTTAAAGCAGTCACAGACAATGATTAGTGCTAGTGGGAGCCAAAGTGTAGTTGCTTGTTTTCCATTTTGTAAGGTTTACATTACACAGGTAGCATGTAATGTAATTCTAACTGATAGGAAAAATTAAATCAGTAATTAATTAAGCACCTCTCTGGAACAAATGGACTTATGGCTAATCCCAAAACATATGGTACAAATTAGTGCTGATCAAGTCATAGTGCCTGCATTTACTTCATGTACTGGAACTTCCAATCAATCAGGGCATGGCTCAGTGCCCGCACTATACAGCTTCTCCTCATAGCTATCTTCAATGGATATCCAAAAAGCTGCTGAGAATGCTGTCAAGAATCTAGTAAGATGAACCTTACTAGATTCTTGCACTTTTTGGGACTTCGTGTTCGATTCTCTAGCTACAGACCTTAGGGATTCAAGGAATTTTGGAGACAGCAGTTTTTCTGGATCTGAGTCAGACAGGCTTCAAGGCCCGTTATGATAGGAGAAGCTACTCAGTGAACTTCTGTCTTCAGACTTAATTATCCTTCCCGCACTGGTGCAAACAAAAGTGTTGTTTCCAACTCTTTAAGCAGCCAGGATTCTAAGCCTACTAGCTCATAATATTGCTGAGACCTCTCCAGCCACTTCAAATTTAAAGTACAGCTGAGTGGTGAGGCTTGTTTGCTTAAGAGAAGTGACAATGGTAGTCACAACTGCTTCGTTGAGAAAAATTGTAGCCTGTGTAGAGGGATTTGATTCTGCTTAGGAAAGAACCTTTCTGATTTCAGTAACAAAAAGGAATATAGACAAAACTATATATATAATATATAATATAGACAAACGATATAATATATAAGATAGACAAAACTATATAATATAAAAAGAATGTCAAAATAAATAGAAGTCTAGGTATAGCCTCTACTTTTACATTTTACTTCAGGAAAAGCAGAGAGGTGGTTCTTACCACTTAGTGAAGGGAGTCTCCCCACAGCTAAAATGAAGGTGCTGCTACAGTGTTGTGCTGATTTATCTGTGCCAGATAATTTAAGATAGCATAGACAGAAAGGAAAGCAAAGCACACCCAGGGGCTCATACTCTCCTGAGAGCCAGCAGCTTGGACTTCAGCTGTTCATGGAACTGGGCTGTGCATTCTCTTCAAGCCATAGCCTGTTGATTTGCTTGCTAACTGTGTAAACAATAGCACTAGTTAGCTCTAAACGTTCTTCATTTCCTCTGAGAATCAGATAACAGCATATCTGAGATTTTAATGTCCTTGTGGAGGGACTACTACTCAGCTACATCTAGCAGGTTCTGCTTTACCTCTTGTTTAGCTAAATTAATTTGTTAGGCAGATGATTTGTCAAATTGTTATTGTTTATTTGTGACTACACAGGAGGAGCTACACCTTAAAGTCTGCTTCCTCTTTAATTAAATTGAAGGATTAAAATTATTTATACTGAACTCCAAAGCATGTGGTGGAAGAAACAAAACAGTAGACTCAGTGCATTTCATGATTCTTTTGAATCCCAACAGCACAATTGTCTTCTTATAGTACCCTCTAACTTAAAGCATCCCATAACCACCGCCTGCTCCGATCCCTTTTCCCCCAGATAGCACAACTCCATCTTCACAACATATGGCATTGCTTCAGGCCCCTGAAATCCTCCACATCGACCAGAAAGGAGCCTTGGTACAGGGAAAGGATTTGCTGCTCACTTGTGGTACGTCATGGTGTGGAACAAGTATCTTCATTTAGTAGTATCTGTTGTTGACTTGCTGCAGGGCTTTTATCTTGCTCTGAAATGAGCAAAGAACATTCAAAGGACAAAAATCTAAAACCATTCAAATAGCGAGAGAGAAAGAAGAGGAAAACCAGAAAAGACCAGAGGTTACTTACATAAATGGGAATTTTGAAGGCAACAGTAGAAAGTACACAATGTAAATTTAAAAAAAAAAAAAAGGAGAAGAAGAAGAAATTATGTAAGATAACATGTATATGGGTAGGAAACACTATGTTGCTGGAAGTATTAACTTGAGTCTATGTAAGTGATACCTTTAGCAAGAATGAGACTTAAGAAGTGCTTTTGCAATTTCTTAATTTCATCTGAAGCACAAGATGTGTTTTGAAACCAAACTGACTTTCTGGACCTGAAGAAATAGAGGTTATCTACTTGGAAACCATCCACAACACCTTTAAAGATGATGAACTCAGCTTGTGGTCATAAATATGGGTTCTTTCACCAGGTGAAAACCACATACTTCAGTGTGTATGAAGCCAATTCACGCACAGAGTTGAGAGATTTATTAATTTCATGTCTGTGCAGAGATGGGTGCTAGGTGCTAAATCCACAAAGCTAGCACACCTTCAGTATGACTTTTAAAATTAAAAACTGGCATTTCCCATATATGTAACAACCTAAAGCTGCAGTCCTTGGCTTTGCATTCTCCTGTCTCTCTTTGACACAGTGCACACTTGTTACATGGCACATGCTCTACAAGGAGAGGCCTGTGTAAGGGGCAAACATAACCTATGGGCGGATGTTTTATTGTGTTAGTGACTAAGATTAGCACAAAGTTCAATCAAAGTTATTCTTTAGCTTTATCAACAGTTTGTTTTTTTCAATAGTTTGATTTACAATGTCCTGTTCTTGAGTCATTGCTCTTGATTCCTGCAGGCTTGGTTGTTCCTTCTCTTTTAATAAAATGAAGGAATAAACCTATATCATTTATCCTGTACTATACTTCAGTAAATTTATAACCCTCTCATGATACTTTATTTCAACAAGCTTGTGTATCACTCTGCCTCATGTCCTTGCAATGCACTGTTTCAACCTTACAAACAAGAAGGTGTCCTCCATCCAAGTTAGATGATTTTTATGCCTAAACTTCTGACCCCATTGTAAACTGTACAGCTAGTGGAAATCCCGGAAATTCTTCCAAAGAAAGCAGCAAATCTATGGCATGAGGCGAGCAGCTCGGGAGTAGTCATAGGCAGGTTCTGTCAGATGCTGAGTGCCCTTACCTGTCACATCTCAGCACCCCTCAGCTGGCACTGGGTTACGTGGGAGAAGAGCTCTGGCCCCACTTCAGACTGCTACTTGCATACATGGGATAATTTCCACTGGAGTTCTCTCATGTCCCTAGTGCAGGATCATTCCCTTTCCAAGTTCAGAGGTGTCTGCCATTGTGTGAACAAATCCACACAAACTTTGGAAAAGGCTATGCAGTCTCTGGGGATGAGATGCTGTTCCTTTTTACAGAATATCTCCAACACCATGAGAGCAGAGAAGTTTCTTCCTGAATTTCTGAAAACTTCCTTAAAACTGTGGACTCCTAATTTAACTTTATTTTTATAGTGCCTTATTCTAGACCTGGATCCTGTCACCTGAGCTGCTTTTGGTTTTGGCTATCATGTGCTTGCATGGAGTTGCATTGCTCATTGCTCCAGGGAAGTCTCTAGGTAGATGGTGGGCTGAAAACTGGCTTTTTAGGCATATTGGCTGTTGACAGATTGTTTGGCTCACACATTATCTGTGTGGAGTACAAATCTATAATCTACGTTCTGAAAATTACTGGAGTTCAGTGGATAAAACTGAGCAGAGCCCTCACTTAGTCTTGTCACAGCCTGAGAAACAGAAGCTTGGTGCAGTCTGCATCCAGCCTTTGATAGAGAGAATTAGAGTAATCCAGCTCAGAAGTGATCATGCTGGGGTCATTGTGACCATTGCTTATCTAGAGAGAAAGGATGACTCCTGCTCAGCTGGAGGTGATAAAAAACCTTCTTCCAGGCTTATTACAAATATCCTGAGGGCTTAACTTGATGCACTCTGTGAGATGCTGTATGGAGGATAAGGCCAGTTGTTCAGCTAGTTCTTCAAAGGATTTCAACTCCCTAATCAGCATGAACTCAGCCATGCTGGCTCCTCTAGAGATCCGAGATCCTCCTCAGAGGCATGCTGGTGCCCTGAGGGACATCACTGGTCATGAACAGGCTTTTAGTGTTTGCTGGCAGTAGCCATGGGTCCTGTTGAACTCCATTACTGAAAAGCCTGAAGCAATTCTGGCTGTGCTTCCTCTGGAGCCCATCTTTTGGTCTTTGTGCACATGGACAGTATCTGCCTACATGACAGTTACACTGTTGAAATCTGGGTTATGTTCTCAGGCAAGCTGTTGGTCATCTGCACGGAGCTGAGAAAATAGTAACAGCCAGCAGCAAATTGATGTTCCCCTGAGGAAAGGAGGAGAACTAAGGCTATTAAGGCCTGACTCACTCCTGTTGCAGCTCCTCCAGGGGATGAGCATCTCTGTTCCTATCCTGACACAGATTGTGAAAGACCACTAGTAAATCCAGTATTGCAGGCTGTAAGATAAATTTCCAGGCTGTCAGGAGTGCGTGGGCTCCCTCACAACTCCTCTAAGGCATCTTCTTCCATAAGTGCTTGTCACTCATCATTCCTTTTCAGTCCCCCAATAGCTTCTCTCCTTGGTCAAGTTGTGGAGGTCCAGGGGGAATCCTGTGTATATCGAGACCACTGTTACACTGCTATTGTTGCAATGTGTATGGGGTCCACTGTTATCAGCCTCTATCACAGTATGTTGTTTTTCAGTGTGTATTTACTGTACAACTATTTCCTCTGCTCTGAGAGGAGCCATTTTCTGTCCTTAATTGAAGCCCTGGGAAAGAAAATAGTCACCTCTGTTATGTACCAGTTCCCCTTTTCTCACAGAGGATTTGGGACGATAGAGCCAGGGTAGCTTACCTCATCACTAAGTAGTAAGAGCTTTATTAGCCACCCTTTGCATCTGGACAAGGAGAACAGGCTTAATTGTAGAAATTAAGCTATTTTTGTAACAAAATTGGCTTGATGAAGGTTTGCACCAAAAAAGATTTATAACCTTATGCAGCTAACCAACACAGCAAGGGGAATACCTTTTCAATTTAATACATCAAATTTAAATACATTTATCAAACCAATCAGTGTATTTTGAAGAAACACCCTCTACTCTTTCTGAGAACACAGGATTTGTTAATCTTCCTCTACGTGCTAATAGTGAACTGAAGATATGAAATGAATCTGATCCTGTTAACAAAGTGTACTGATTTGTGCAGCTACAATATGCTTGGGAAAGGGGCATTTTTTTATTCTGCATGTTGGTGCTTCCTACAGCAGGCAGCAGAAACATCCTAACAGCATAGTGGGATTTTCCAGCAGGAAAATCTCCTGGGGCTCTAAAAACAGGCTTTTGCATTTTTCAGGTGTGGAAAAAATAACAAGGGCCGATTCTCACCTTAAAAGTGGTGGGAGGAAAAGAGGAGGAAATCACACAGAATGTTTTCCATTTGATGTTACCGTTAGCTGTAAAAATATACTTAAGGTAGTATTTTCTCAGTTGAATTCCACTAAAACTATCTAGAATCTCCCTGTATGGAAGACGGTGCATACTCCGTAAGATTTATTGTGTATACAAAGGAAAATAATCTCAGTATAAAACAATTGGAATGACAGAGGGGTACATATGACAAGCAAACAGTTAGGTATTTGACATTCTTTCTTTAGTTCCACTTGCTGTATTTTGTAAAGAAGATGAGTTATTTTTAATTCTCCACAATAGCAATGCTCCTCCCAGTCAACAGAAGATAGTTGATACGAAGAACTCATTATATGGGTAATTAAGAAATATAAAAGTTAATGGAGATACTCTAACATCTGTTAAAAGCATTTTTTTAAGCATCTTGAATGGCTCTGAGTGTGTTCGGTAGGACATGCATGTCAACCCAAGATATGGTCTGGCTGGACTGATGTGGAAATCAGTTAGGAGACAAAACTGTTTTCTTCAACTGATTCTTATGTAAAATACTCTCTGGTTGGAAATTTTTGATAAATATTAGTAAGCATAAACCCTAATTTGTGTCAGTCTTTGCATTTGCTCAATCCTTGAGACAGAGATAGGCATAAGTGGGCATTTTATAACAGTTCAAAGAATGGGTTGGCTTCCTCAGTTATGGTTGAATGAATGCATGTTTTTGCATGTGTTAGTGGTTTACACTAGTTAGGAAAAACCCAAAACCTGTTGCATTGGTTATTTTTATCCCACTCAGAGTCTGATTGCTCTTAATAACACTGAGATTATAAAGAGGTTTTTGTACTGATGATCAAAGCACGTTGGCATTGTGACATGTTTCCTAAGCTGGAAAAAGGAAGGTGGAAAAAGTCTGTATGGGTCTGAGAAAGATTTTGTAAAATGTAGAAAAGGATGTCTCCTTTCAGAGAGAATGAAACTCTGCCAGCTGTTTTTGAAGGTTGTTCTCTGTTCAGAGAGTTTATTTAAGCATGCATTTATGCTTGGCAAGGTAGGACATGGCAAACCACATAAAACAAAGCAAGATTCTTTGTGAGCATTGCCCTTTAAATTTTGGGAAGCTGGTACTGAATGCCATTTCTTGGGCTGAGTGAACTTTCTGCACTGAATAGAAAGTTTTCTTATTTCAGTTCTTTTGTGTGCTAATTTTCTTAGATGACAATATAGTTTTCAAGTGGAATCTTCAGTGATTTTTGAAGTACTTTTAAAAAGACTGATAATATAGAATAATTAATTAGTCACAGTGGCTCTTGACATCTCAAGATACGTCTGGTCTACTAAACAAGATGACATGATGGAGGGACTACAGATGTGATTAAAGAAAGACTTAGGTCTATCAGGGATGAATAGGTCACTCGGTGATTATGTAAATGCTGCTTGCAGAAGTTTTCTGTGGGTAGCATGGTATATCAAAATGATGCATACTCCCAGAAATCTGAGATGGGAGCAGAGGAAAAGCAAAGGGAGATGTCAGCTGCATAAAATAAATTACTTTTCATGAGGAACTGTTGAATGACCAAGCTGAGTGACATAAGTTTAGCTGCAGCTACTAAGAAAGTGCTCAGTATCAAGTAGACCTCCTACTGTAAGGGAAAGGAAAATACAGAATAACTCCTTGTGTATGGAGTTTTTAGGGAAATTTCCTCCCTCTCTACTGCCCTGTGAAGCTACAGAGTTGGTTTTTGAAAAGCACACTGGAAAATGCCAGCTCTCCTCAGTCTTTGAAGATACTCCTGTTACCCTCATGCAGTTCACCCTGACCTGCTGAGCCAAACAGAATCCCCTATCACTGCACCAGCAGCGCTGCTCCCTGAGCCTGCCTTGGGATGGACAGCATGCTCTGCCATGAGATAGCAGAGCCCAAGGCATTCATATCTTTTCACAGGGCCTCTCCATGGGGCCGGAGGAAAGCTGTGCACCTGCTTCCAGACTGCGATCCACTTCTTTTCCTAGACACCATCTTTATTCCCTACACAGATACAGGCATTGCCTATTGTATTTACCTAGTAAAGCAGACTACTGCACTGACCAATTCCCTCACTAAAGTTATTACTTTTCAAGAAAACAGAGACAAATCAGCCCAGGCTGTGAAGATGTAGTGTTGAACTATGTTACACTACCCAGGAAGCTCCCATCCAGGTGTAACATTATTAGATTGGAGCAGCTTTCTCCTACTGCAGGGGAGATTAATTTACTGTGATTGAAGAACAACTGTGTGGGAGTGAATGGGAGTCCTCATAGAGGGTGAAGGGTTAATAAACTTAATTTATACCCTGAATCGATGTACTGCTCCAGTCCTTGTGTGTCAAACCCACACAAAATGCCACAAAGAAGTCGGATTGAGTTTTTTGATTATTAGTATTGCTAGTGATGCATTTTTAAAAGACAAACTAGAACCCCTGTGTCACCTGCTTAATTTGGGTGGCTGCACTGGACACTTAGCTACATCTCGGTTTTCACCTTCAATCCCTCTTCCTATTCCAAATAATTCATCATGAGTCTGGAAATAAGTCAGTTCTAAGCTGGCACAGGGAATTTTTTTTACATGAATGCACACATTTTGAATGAAGAGCTTTGTATGACCTTCTTGTCTGGGTCATTTTACTGTTCTGCCCAGCTGCTGTTAACATATCATGTCATAAATTGACTGTTCACTTGACTCAAGCCCCCAGCAGACTAATGGAGCTATGGCAGTGTGCAGATCACGCAATTGCACGTTTTTTTTGTGTGAGTGATTATACTCTATTCTGCTGACTTGAGCCACCAAAACAGAGGTTTCTCATCTTGCTGCTTTTTGTTGGTTTTGGGATTTTTTCTTTTTTTTTTTTGGGGGGGGGGGGGGAAGGGGTTTGTTGTTGTTGTTTTGCTTGGTTGGTTTTTTTTTCCTTTCTTTCTGGATCTTAGTCCTGTAAGATAAGAAATTTGACCCACATAGTCCACATAAGGTAGTTAAGTAAAGTAAAGGGAGCCTGCTGGCAGAAGGATCCGTATTACTGTGCAAGGTATGCAGCTTTGCTGGGAAACATTTATGCATTCACAGATTCAAAACCCCTGCAGTAAACCCAGTGCCATCATAAATACCTCAGGATCTCCTTTAGTGCCTGCTTTTTTTTTATAAACAGTTTGTTTACATGGTTTAATATCTCTAACTAGTCTGCATTGTTGCTTAGCTGCTGATGTAATTTGCATTACAATTATTCTTTGAGACTGGTAACTGAATACATTTTCTTGAAGTATAACTACCCTTTATGCTTCATTTTATGTCCATATTTCATGGGTCCTTGTGCAAAATATTGGGTTTTGATTGGATTCAGCAGGTATTCCTGTGACCAGTCTGACCAGCTGTCTTCCTTCTCTTTCTTTTGTGTTCACAGATCAAATTTATCTCACTGAAACAAATACTGCCAAGTGCTTGGTATTAATAATGCATTGAAAGCTGCAGCCACATCTGATGTTTTCTTCACTCTTGAGGAAATGGATTATTGTAAGCTTTGAATGTTCCTTTCATTCCTCCAGTTAGAGTAATCTTGAGGGCTTTCAAGATACTCAGGGAAGACTTACAGGAATGTAAGTGGGCTATTCTGAAACAGAAAAACATCCTACTTTTTCACTTTGTTCCAAAGGAGTGTGTCTCCTGCCATGGAAGAATGAAAGGTCTGCAATTACATGCTACCTAGTGGATTAAAAATGGATACCACTTTCAGTTAAATTACACAGGATTGTTTCCTCTTATGTCTTTTTATTTCACAGTTCTTTTTTCCCTGGCTCATACTTAAAGAAGTCAAAAGATGAGATTTTTCATCTCATCCCAGAGCGGTCAGTGAGGCTCTGAACATCTGTATGATTGAGGCAACCAGACCTAAAGCTCTCTACTGGGGTCCCCGAGCCTTTGGCACTGATCTGAGACCCTGCAGTCTGGGACCACGAGTGAGGTGTTTGTGCTCTCCATCCCTGCAAGCAATGTAGGTGAACAGTGGTGCTTACTCAGCTTGCAGCTACAGGGAGACAGCAAGTCGGACATAGTACGGATGGGTATTTGAAATCCTATCCATCTCTGTTGGACCCAGCTTTACTGGATGGCCTAACAGCCTTGCACAGCAAATGGAGGACCAATGTATTTGCCCTAGAATCTTTTCCAGGTGTCATAATTTTCTTTTCATAACACACGAGTGGCACAGTTAGTTACAACAGGAAAGGCCGAGAGTATGCTCTCCCTCACTTGTACTAGACCAAACCTGTTGGCGCTCTCTCCTGGCAGCAGCAAGATGTGGCCATCAACTGGTACCGAGAAGAACTGAACTCTTAAGCCTATGGGAGTGCTGTGGGAGAAGGCAATAATGCTGTGGTAGGAGCCAATAAGTCGCCAAACTGCACAGAATTTTTTCTGCTTCTACGCAAGTTGCGTAGAAGCAACTTGCTTCTTCGTGGTGCCGTAAGAACAGGCAGTTCACCTATTCTTAAGGCGCCATGGTCACCCTCAAGGAGTTTCTCTGAAAGATTTTAAACTACTTCCTTTATGTGTTCCTGAATATGCATTTTATTCAAAAAAGGTCTTACTGTATTTTCTGCTTTTCTCTTTTTGCTTTCTATTTTATTCCCTGTGAATTGCTAGAAGTGATGACCACTAGCATCATCTGTGCATGGTCTTTCTTCTCTTTCTCAGCCTATATGCAAACATGCCACCAAGGGTCTCACATGCTTCCTGCTACAACTGTCTGTGTAGGTTCTCATGAGACAAATGCACCTACACAGGTGATTATCTTGGGCTTGCACTTCTCTTTTAAAATTGCAATCCCTTTTACTCACTTCCAAACCTGTGTCTGTGTAGAGTGGTTTGTTAATTTCTGACACAGGAAGAATGAAAATCTAAATGAGATCTGTTATGGTCAGTGGCAGTCTGTCTTATATAGTAGACAGTGTGCAGAGTAGCAGTTACGTGGTTTTAATGGCACTAGGTGTTTTGGTAGATTAACACCTTCTCACATGACCTTGCAGGTTTGCCCTGCAGAAACTGATAAGACATTGGAATCCATAACAGAGGAGTGAAAGGACCATTTCCTGATTTTATAAATCAGACATCAGAATCTCAGAAATGTCTACATCTGCATTCTGGGGAGACCTGCAGAAGTACACTGTGCTTCACACAAAAGAGAAATTTGTAATCAGTGACTGACAGTCAGCAAATTCTTTTGAAGTTCAAATAAATCTTTGTGCTCAACTTTTTACACTTGGTGTACTTATGGGCTGGTGTTTGACCATAATACTGGTCTTGAGCATGATTTATTGGTTTTTGAAGTAATGGAATACCACCTAAAAGAAATTTGAAATGATAGATTTAGTGGGGTTATTTCTTTTCCTGTTTTAATGGTGTCTAGCACATCTACAACTCTATTGCGCACAGTTTCTCATATACACATTGATTAAAACCTGCTCTTGAACTCTCCACAGGTTTAACTGCAGATCCTTCCTGGATCCCAATAGGACGGTGTCTGAAACAGCCTGAATGTTCCCCATATTTTATTCTGAATATTCCCTGTGTCTGGTTTGTCTTTTGTAATGTATCTCCCCTAGGAATGAGGCCATTTGTCACAGTGTCTGATCTGTTCCAAGGGAATGTGTTTTTTTTTTTGTTTTTTTTGTTTTTTTGGTTTTTTTTTTTTGTGCTGCATGCATAGTCTCAGAGTATGTTACAGAAGGGCAAAGGAAACTTTTGAGAGTGACAGGTGTAAATGGTGCATGGGGTCCTCGTTCTGGGCACCAGCTGCTCTCATGATGGAGTAGCAGAAAGATGGAGTGAAAACAACTGATATACTGATGGAAGGAGAGATTAGGGTTGAAACTGGAGCATGTGTAGAGAGGATAACACGTAACTTTGAGAGATGAGAAATGGAAAGGAGATTGTGCTCAGCTGAATGTCTATAGGATTATCTTGGGAGTAGAAATCTGGATGGGAGGGAAGAAAGTGAGTTAGGAGAAGCGAGAAAATTCAGAAAAAAGGGAATTCTAATATTTTGAGGAGATGGTTTGGGAAGAGGGAATTCATTTTGGTATGGTAAAGAATAGAGGAATGTATGTCCTAATATATTTGCACTGTCAGATGACAGGAGTTCTTCAGGTCTTGGAACACTAGCCAAAAACTATTACTGGTAAGCTTGAAAGTACTGTTTAACCAAGAAGTGTTCTATTAGTTCCTCGCTACATCCTGCTGCTGTGATAAAGAAATATGATTTTTGCATGCAGTTGTTCAGTGGAGTATGCTTCCCATTGTAGCAACACAATTTTTGGTGATCCCAAAATAGTTGTTGGAGGGAGATAGACTTATAGGAAAATCTCATGGGAATGTGTAAGAGAGAAGGCAAATTGTTAAAGTAACTTTCAGACCACCATTTGGGAAGCACTGTTCAGTGTTTACCATAGTCCCCTCTGCAGACAGAGACTCCACAGGGCCAGTGCTCTTCTCAAGTCACGTTGAAGATCTAAGTGGTTAGTGAACTTTGTGCTGGATCTGTGCACACAGGTATGATTTAGCCTTAAGGTGTAGCTTGTGTTGGAGCGAAGCATGAATTTTAAAGCTGGGTTTTGGCACAAGGGTGTGGTCTGTCTCCTGATCTAAGTCGTCAGGGTTGCCAGGAGGCTGGAGCTGCCTGTGAATACTTGTGCAGAGTTTATCCTTTTGGCCAGGTCTTTGCTTACTTAATGAGATCATTTCTGTAGCAAGACAAGGATGCCTCACTTCTCAGGAAGTTAATACATCCTCCAAATTTAGAATGATACAGGTTAAGTATCAAGTCAATGGATGTCACTTATATTCCTGCAAATTAATAGAAAGGGTATGCTTATTAAATCATCTTCAGGAAGGCAAAATATAATGAGAAGGCTCAGTTTCTTTTTTACACTTACTCTAACATTGCCATAAAGTGGATTATAAAATCAGTACAAAAAATATTGGATAATAAGATGGCACTGGATTTTTCTGTCTAATGCTCATTACTATCCCTCCTCAAAGATTCTCTAAAGCATTCCAGAGGAGACTCCCCCAAAAGAGAAAACTGGATTTGATAGACCAGCTCTTGGCTATAAATATATTAGGACTCATCCCTTTCAATAATATTCCTTTAGAAAAAGCTGGCCATGTTAACAGTGTCAAAAGCATTAATGAGAGAAAAACAGGACCTTGACAATAACCCAGGGTGAAAACTGAAGCTGAAGAAGGAACAATTTATGTGTATTATGCTTATGCTATGTGGTGTTGCTTTGCTTTTCTCTTTATGCCAGAGGGCAGGTGTAAGTGCAGCCCCTCATGAAAACACAGTGAAACTATTTTATTCAAGTGCTTATGTAGGGGAAGTTGAGACAGCCTAGCACTGAACAGCATAGGATGTGAATTTCATAATTTGAAACCATGCTGGGAGATATTTCGTTATTGAAGTTATGCTACCTATGAGCAGCTTGGCAGTGACTGGCATTGATTCAGCTGTTTATCTTCTAATTTATTTGTGTTCTGTACTGTAAAAATGGTGTTATAGGAGATGGATGCATTTCTGACACAATTTGGAAGTGGAACCAGAGGTATTAAAAGCACACTGTACCCCTTGTGTGCATATTTATCAAAAGAGATCAATTAAGTCAAATATTCTATTGATTCTTGTAAAGAAGGGTCAAGTTTAATTCAATCAAATGGGACAAGAACAGAAAAATCCATCACCGGCAGCTTCCATTGTGCAAGCACGTTGTCAGATTCTGAAGATGATTGCTCTAAAATGGGCTGAATCTGGTTCTTGCTGCTAACGGGTATCTAAAGACACTGGCAGAATAGGCAGTTTTTGTTTTTTTGGCTCAAAACCTGTTTTTCACTCAAAAACTGTTTTTCAGTTTTCAATAGGCTTGTCAAGTGTGTAGCAAATGTGTGGAAGGATCAGCTGCACTGCCTGATCACTTCACAACAGAAACACCCAGATATATTAAACCTACTGGTGCAGGTTTACTACACCTGTACTAGTGTAGCTGGAAAAAATAAAATATATATGGATCTAATTCCAGGGTCTTTGCAGGATTCTTGAATTGTACCAAGCGGTATAATAACACTTAAGCATTCATGGGCAATTGACCCTAGAATACCTGAGAAAACACAAAGTATTCTTTCTTAAAAACAACTGTAAAAAGTATTGCTTTTACTCATCTTAAATAAAATGGATCAATGACAGATCTATACAATAGTTTAAGTTAATAAAAAATGGGTTTTGCAAGTGAAAATGAGAAAATCTTTACTAGCCCAGACAATTTTCTGTAAAATAATCTGAATAATATAATGAAATATAGACAAAATGAAATAAATCTCTATGGCAAAACATTATGGAAGCTGCTATGAATATAGGATGGCATGACTGAGTTTTCTTCCTAAACTGTGATTTTGCGCGTTCTTTTATGCAAATATTGTCAACACATCGACATTATGATAACAATTACATAAATAGAGAGGATTTGGGATATCTCTGTACAGAGGGTTATGTGTGAAATCATCTTTCCATGTGAAAATACATTTTGATAACTTTGGAAACAAACTTAATTCTCATGTTAAGTGGAATGCATACACCTTTACAAGTTTGTAATGGAAAGTCTGCAGTTTAAACTATCTATAAATAAGCTATACAGAATTTCCATACCTTATACTGATACACTGAATATGCTTTGTGTGCATATTCATATAAGGGCACTTTAGTAGCTTTTGTTCAGATCTTCCAATAGTTGTCATAGCCTCAAGTAGGATATGCTTCCAGATATTGAAAAGAGGATAAACAAACCATGTCAATGCTTTTGTGCAATATTCATCACTGTTTCTTCACATCTGTTTTTTGTACCTACTTGCTCATGCAGATACAAGCTAGACCTCCTTCTTTGAAGATTAAATAGGAGCTATGGAACTTCAACAAAGCTACAGAGTCTCCTACATGCAAATGCTAATCAAAGTCTGAACATTCGTGAACAATTCTAAGTAGAACAAAGCAAGAGAAAGATTCTCAGCACTTACTTCTGCCTGCATAAAAGCAATGTTCTTGTGTTGGTGGTGCACTGTAGTAAATACCTCATTTACTATATCTATATAGTAAATTAGGTATTTACTACATATAAATATAATTCACATTAAGATAGAGATATTCAACAACATGATGGGTCAGCAAATATTCCATTTCCCATTCAGGTTCCCAGTTATCCTCTGAAGCTTAAGCACTGTGATTCTTATCAATTTTTCAGTGGTATGGTGATATTTTGACAGTATAACTCAATATAATTTTATGAAACTGACTTTACCTGTTGAGACCTTCCCTAGGATACTTATCCTGGAATAACTGTCTGAGTCAACATTACAGATCAGGTGCTCAAAATGGCTTTTGCAGCCCTTTAAACTAACATATTGGAATGGTTCACATGTACTCTATCCACATGAATCTTATGGATAAAACATGGTTAAAATGATGCCACTTCATATATCTAAACCTTAAAATTAGAGCTGAATGTTGCAGGGTAATGGGCTCAAGTGAAGAAAAATGCTCAAATGCAGTAAAAGTTCAGGAATACAGAACAGTATTGGAAGTTTTAATACGTTAGGAATCCTGAAAAAAAAAAGACCCAGATTTTTTACCATTTTTCTGTGTTTTGTTTCCTGTTCCTCTCTCTGCTTCCTCTGTTCCCTCTGCACCTGAACTGTGGGTAAAAGCCAGTGAGGTGCAGATGATCATACATCTCTGGTGAGCTCAAAGTACAAATCCTTGTACTTAATGGGAGCTAGTGAGTAATGAGATTGAACCTGGCATAGCCCCACCATCCAGTGGTTCATCTCCAGCCTCAGTTGACAGTGGTGGTATGTTGTTCCTGATGGCAGTTTTTCAGCAGCCAGAGAGAAATGATAAGTACTGTTAGCCTATTCCTTGTGAGTAAGATGCTCACCATGGAGATTAACCCATGGGCAGAATTCATGGCCTGAGTGCAGAGAACACCAATGCTGCCTCGGTGCTTTGAGAGCTACTCATTGAGATCAAAAATGAAGTGTGCAGTGAAGAGAATATAGATGACCCATCTGTTTGCTTGTTTCAAACACTTAACATTATATTCAGTTTTAAAAGGGGAGGAAGGGGAGAGGAAGAAAAAGCCCCTTCCTGCTTCAAATATCCCAGCTTGCACATACAGTGAGAAAGGGCACAAGAAAGCAAGGAACTGCATTGAATGATGTTTGCTGCTTCTGTACTCAAGAAAAAATACTAGGAGAGCAAGCTGTATTTGCACAGGAACTGTAATCACATCAACATACAAAAACATTTATGGTAGAAATAGTCCCTTGAAACAGATCTATTGTATCTCTGTAGTTTGTGCATCACCACTGCAAAGGTGTCCCTGCCTCCCTGCAAGGACTCATTATGTCTGTGACACTGAGACATACCTGCTAAAATTGGTGCCACCTTGTGCTCAGCACCCTATCACACACAATGAAGACAATCTGAATTCCCAGGCATTTACAGTGAATAGAGATATCTGATAAACTGGTCATTATCTTTATTTACACAGCAGGGAATCAAAGCACAGGTTTCAGTCAAGCTTAAAAATTTAGGAGAGTGCCAAAACCAGGCTTTCAGAGTCCTTTAGCAAGTAAAAAGTCTATTTCTTCCCTCTCAGGCACTTTAATGTTGGTAGCTCTACTGAGACAAATCTGTGTGAGTGTTGGGATAGAAATGCTAGGACTGATTGTGAATGGGTATGTGTGGTTCTGGGAGCAGCAGGAGGAAGGAAGGAACAGCTGGAGAAGGTCCATACCAATGCCGTATCTTGTCCCATGGCACCTCTATTACAATGTCACTGTGACCCCATCCTCAGTACGTACAGTTTTTCAGGAAACGTGGCATGGGGATGGCAGCCTAGAGGAAGGAAGACCCAAGCTACTTAAAGAGCATAGCAAGCAGCAGAAAAGCAGAGTATGAACCATAAGAGAATCAGATAAATATGAAGTATGGTAAGCAAATCCTAAAGATCCACAGAGCTGGGATGTTTGGAGAGATGGACTATCAGATTGCAGTGAGTACAGAAGATCAGACCAAAGACTGATATTGCTTCCAAACTCAGAGGAATGCAGGGTGCGGGAGGAGAACTCAATATTGAACATCCCTCATCTTTCGTGTCCTCTTAAGGAGTTTTTGGTAGACACTGAGCTACAAGATACAAGCACTTCAGTGCCTGACTGCTGGCCAGGCCACTCTGATATGAATGTCTTGCTGATTGTAAGCAAGTGAATAAAAGAGAGTAAAATCACTTCTGTTTACATTTTCTTTCATGCCTACCTTTTACAGTCTCACGTTAAGATTTGCTGCTTGGTTGTTGCAGTATTGTAACACCATTTGTTGCACGCAAGGCCTTAATTTTGACTGTTCAGTGCATGCATGTGCATGTTATTTTGCAAAAAGTCTGTTTTTGCCAGACGTCAGAGTAAAAACTGGTCTTTCTGGACCAGTTAGATGACTGCAAGATGGGCTCTCCATGTTTTCCAGCAACTCTAGAAAGCCACACCATTTTTCTAAGTGTGAAGCCTTTGAAATTCTGTTATGCCTGGAACTACTAGAGACAAATCTGGAGAGTGATCTTTGATACAAAAGTACCTTGTCTAGTCTGGTTGCTTTCTTTCAAAGAAATTGACTATTCATTTGACAAGGTTTCATTACAAAAAGGGCTGAAATTTATTCCTCTCTTCATCTCTTTGAATAGTACTTTAAAGACAAAATAACTCTCATCAGGATATTTTGCACCCTAGCTTCTAGACAGCTGCTTGTTCAGGATGGCTTCTTTTAAATATGTCTAGGGAAATACTGTGTTCGTATAACTGGTCATATCTTCAGTGGCAGAACTGGGCTTCTATGGGTTGGCAGTGTTGTGTTTGCTTTGTCCTACAGACAAATGAAATGCTGCATTATTTGCAGGGGAAAGAATAACGTTTCCCTGCATCTGGGCCAGAAGCAATCTTGGCTGTAATAACCTTTTCCAAGATAAATCCAACAGCAACAAAAACAACAACAACAACAACAACAACAACAATAACAATAATGTATAGAACATTTAATCTACAGATATTACCAATCTACAGGTATTTTTGGGAGTCTGCTGTGGTAGGTAAACTGTGATACAAAAATAATCATCTCAAGAAACAGCAATTTATCTGTAAAAAGATTTCTAGGTGAATGTCTTTTGTTCTCATCTATACTACCCACTCCTCACAAATTTATACTGCATCCTTTTATGTTCAGCCTGGTTATTTCAGCTTTGACAAAGGCCCTTGGGTGGGCAAGCAGACACGATCATGCTGAACTGACCTGTAAGTTCACTGACCCATGTCATTTATGCAGTAAACCAGAGAGTCTGTGGAAAAACAGGTACCTACATGCTTTTCCCACATTCAGAATACTGTTGTGGATGTGAAAGGATTCTGCTCTAGCTTTGAAAGGCTGAGGCTGATTTTGGTTCTCCTCAACAATTTATATGTTTTCTTTTTGGGAGTGACAGTGAGGTCTCCAAATCATGCCTCAGGTATTTCCTCTGCCTCAGCTGAAATGTTGTACAGTGCACAAGGCTTTTCTGCTCAGCCTGGCCATTTGAAAGCTTTTGTGTAGATAAAAATTCAGCATGTCCTTACACTCCATACTGTGCACTTCTGTCAAGGTCCAACTTGTCTAACCTTGTTGTGAAAAACTCTGGTGCTTATACAGCTCTGGCCTGGAAATACCTATGCCAGGGGAAAAGCAGATGACCTCTCTTGCCTGTCTGTATAATCATCAGGTCAATGCTGTACTCAGGGATGATTTCTAGCATTGTGAACACACTGCTTTGCAGGCTTTTTTTGATGATAGAATTATCAGTCTGGGTTTTTTTGTTTGTTTGTTTGTTTGTCTGTCTGTTTGTTTGTTTGTTTTTGCAGAAGATAGTTTTCAATACTTTCTTTCTGGTGCCCAGAATAAAAGCCCTGTAGTGTAAACAGTTTTTATTGGTACATATATCAACCACTGTCCTTCTGAACCAGACAGTATTGTTAATGTATTCCCCTTATTCAGAAGTCCCACTAAAATTCACTGGGCTTCATTGCTATGAGTATTCTCCCCTCTTCTCATTTTAGCTTGTCATATTAAATCAGTTTTGCCACCGTTTTTCAGATCTGTCTGTAAGATTATACATGTCCACATGTATACAAGTTAGAGAGAATCTTGCATGCTTTGATGCAAAGCACACAAGAGATTAGGTGAGGGGGGTTTTTCCAATAAAAGGAAGCTACTATGCTGCATACAAATGCCTTGCTTGTCCTGCGGCACTTCTGTTGCTTTTAAAATAGCATTGTGGGTTCTGAACTCTAAACCTCCCTGCTCTAGGCAAACCCCACGATTCCTCTTAGGGATGTGTCCTCTAGCCAGTCTCCTATGACAAGAGTTAAAAGATAGTTCACAGTCATTAGTTTGACAGCCAAAAGAACAAATAACAAGCAAAAGTGTGCAGAGACTATAGGGATTCTTCTTTTTGGAATGGACTCAACACAGATGTAGTGAAAGGAGGTAAGCTTAAAACCTTCTTGTCACAACCCTTCTGCAGTGACAAGATATTGTAGGATCCTGCATTCTCCTTGACACATATTTTGTCAGATGTATAGCAATATATACAATAACATACAGGTGTGAAAAGAGAAAGGTATCAGAAAGAGAAAACTGGAAGGTGACATAACCAAAAAACTCTGCAAAAATTGCTCATCTTTTATGGAACTATAGTCAGCCCTAGAAATATTTATTTTCCTCTTAAATGAAGGGAAATATCCAGTGATACTGGGTATATCCAAATATATCTGGATCCTCAGCAGGAATAGAATAGGTATTTAACATAATACATACACAATTCTTAAATGTAACCAAGCAATTTCAAATGCTTAGATCAAGACTAGAAATAAACAATGAGACTTGTAATGTACTTTATCCAGAAAAGCTACTTGCTCTAACCACCATTCAAATGTAGTTTGCGCAACAGCTACGACAGCAACTGTTTTGTAAATGTCACTTACAGGGAACTATAATGGTCCAGATCAATGTGGTTTTCTGAACATGTTGAAAGTTATGGGAAGTTGTAGTGGTTTTGGTTCGCCAATCTAGAATTCCCCAATTTAGAATGATTTCCCGGCCAACACACCACTAAGTTGAGGTGGGTTCAGTGCTGGCAATTTGCCAGTTCACTCATTTTCCTGCTGTGAGATAGAGAAGAGCAAACAGGCTCAAACTTTAAGAAAGCATGAAGAAAAGTTTATTAAGAATGACTAAAGAGAAAAAGGAAAAAAAAAACAAACCGAAACAAAACTCCTCATGACACCTCTCCCTCCCACCAAACCATTTTCTTTTCCACCATCAATGCAAAAGAACAAAACCAAAACATTTCAGTCAGTTTTAACACTCATAGAAATAGTCTGTCCATATCTCCCTCAGGAAGAGAAGTCCCTTCTGATTTGTCATGAGGAAAAAACTCCCCACAAGAGGAAACACAACAGAGTTCCTTGTGGGTCTCAATTGACTTCACATGCAACCCGCCTGGGGGAAACTTTGCATAGAAGCCTTCCCATTCCACAGCTTTCCCAGGGCTGTTCATGGGCCATTCCCAAACCGTGGGGTCTTAGTTTTAAAAACGACAGTTCAACAGAGCCAAGGTTCTCATAAGTCTCTTGGAGGGTGGTTCTGTCCTCCATCCCCTCGTTTGAGGGCACCTGATGCTTGTGGCCTGCTCTCTCCTTCTTCATTCCAGCTCTTCATTGGATCACAGCCATCACAGCCACTTCATCATCTGCTCCAGCTTGGAGCCCGTTTCCTGGCTCTGGAATTTGAAGCTGCCCCTTCCCCAACAGATTTTCAGAAATATGTTACAAAGAAACAGAGTCTTTTCATTTCCCATGATTCACCAAAAAGGTTTTCAATTCTCTCCTCTTCCCTCCCATCTGGCCTGGATATCTTCCTTCACTGACCTCCAAGTCCCATTCTGTTCTCTTACATAGCTTCATATCTCAACTTTTCTCTCATGGGGAGAAAGGTGCGGCATTGAAAGAGTTAAGTTTCAGTTCTGGGCCAGCCGGCTGGTGTCACATGATCCCAGCACAAAAGCCGATGGATCGGAGGCTTCTCTCCCTCCTGGGCTGTTGCCCAGGGAAAAGAAGGGAAAAGTGGTCTCGGAGAAGCAGCTGGGCTGAGCCCCTGCCTGGGGCTTGCGAGTTTCCCCCCCCCATTTGCCCGCTTCTCCACCCTTCCCTCTCGCGATGGAATGGGGGAAGGGCAGACCTTGCCATCTCTCAGCTCGGTTTTCAGAGCAGAGACGGCCTGCCGCTCGGCTCCGGCCCGCGGCAGAATGCTGGAATGTGCCGAGGGGGGGGGAAAGGGGGAAAAAGGAAAGAGAAGACCCCGCAGGCCTCCCCCGGCCTGAGGCCGGGAGACGGAGTCCGCCCTACCTGACCTGCTGACCACCGGAAAAGAGAACTGCCCCCTCTGTGCCCAGCTTAACAGGGGTGTTTTAGCAGGGGCGTGTCCAAAAAAACCTCACTTCCTATTCCAACACTTTTCAAACCACGACATTAGTATACATGTTATCTGCCAGCAGACTACACCTTAGTGGTTTTACAAACATCTGAGTTCAATTAATTTAATCTTGTGTTACATTCAATCTTAACCATTAGGTTTGTCAGCAACCCATAATATTAGGGTACCTCTGAGGGGAGGAAATGCTGAAAAATTCAGCATCCTTTGGGGCATCCTTTTCTCCTTAGACACTTAACCTGCCATTCTACTGCACTGAAAGAATTGCATCAGAACTCAGTCCTCTATGGTCTAAACTCATCTGTGCTGTTTGACAGGTCAGGCATTAAACATGCAGATGATTGCTAGTTTAGCTGCTCTACTTTTTACATCCAGGGCAGAGATGACTCTCAGGGTGGTAGGTTGAAGAGCAGTTCAAGACTTTGCATACTGCAAAGTCTTGAACTAACAAAGTATGGGACATGGCAAGAGTCTGATTTAATAATGGATTTTGAAATGTGTCATTCTTGTGCATTGATTGGCAATTTGGAATCAGAGTAAGTTAGTTGTGATAGACTTTGATAACAACTAACTTTTTAAATAACAATGATTCAGGAAAACTGTTATCCCTTTGTCTGCCCTGTTGCAAGAAACTGCTTAGATGATTGCTTTATATCTCCAAGAAATTTTCTACAAAGAGGGAAGCAGGAGGATGAACATCCTTTTAGCCCTTTTTTGCACATTATTCCCAGCCGTAGAATGAACACACTGCAAATAAGCAATGTCATGTTCACTTGCTGTCCAAATAATAGCTGTGGAGGTGGTTACTGGCTAGAAGGCTCTAAGCATCCAAATAAAAGCAATTAACAAATTCAGTATTTCAAGACAGGTGGGCAAATTGCTTTTCTAATTTTGTGGGGCTTTTGGATTGCCTTTGAAGCATATAGCCTGTAAATGCAGAGATTGTGTCTCAGTGAAGAGTTCCTTACTACACACCCTAATCCAAAGGAAGGCATTTTCCTAGTGGCTCTTCCTTTCATGCAAAGAAGGAATCTTGTGGCTAAGTACTGGGCTAGGACTTCTTGAGTGTGTGGTCAACTTTGACACTGTCTGATTTTGAATTTTGACAAACCACCACATCTCTGCCTTGCACACAGAAAGCAGGACCTTCTTGTTACTCTCTCTGTTTTTGGGTTAGGTTGCTTGATAAGGAATTTTCTGTAGTAACAGGAACAGTGGGCTGACTGCTGTGTACAGCTTCTAGCCCTGCTGTTGTCTTCTTACAGAATAAAAACTGGCATTACACGTTGAATCTAAACCTTGTAATCTTTCTGCTTTTGAAGAGGAATGTGGGCAGTGAAGCCCTTGTCTTGTGCTCCTAAAACATCTCAAGGATGTGATGTTTTGTATATAGTAAGGGCCAGTCATAAAGCTGGTGTTAATATCCATGCCACAAGTTTAGTTTTGAAACCTTATGTTTTTCACTTAGACTGTTGTGTGCTGTTTTAAAGCGCCAAAGCCTGGAACAAAGCTGACTTTTTTTGAGTAAAAACCTAACTGATTTCTTAAAACTTTGGAGATATTTAATAAAGATTGAAAAGAAAATACATTACACAGACCCTGAGCACTGCTGAGAAGCTGAGCACAGAACTAAATTAGTGCTCTGCTGCTTTTTGTTTCAGGTTTGCATAAATAATTTTTTTAGTATATTAGGCCCAGAAGTATGCACACGGCACATGGAATGCAAAGCAAAACTATTATTTGGATCCATAGCTGCTTTGAAGAGAACTGTTTGAAGGGAAAAAGGTAATCAGACCTGAGACAATGAAAAAGATGGATATAGTAGGATTTAATTTTGTAAGGAACTTTGAACTTCAGCTGTGTTCGAAAATGTTAATAATAATCCTGATCTTACCTTAAACAGCATGACTCTACCTTATCACAAGTTCTTTACCAGGACTTGTACTATCCCCATAAGATGTGAATTATCATATTAAAAGATGAATACATACAAAATTTAAACCACCAACATATATAAATTTACACTTTTTATCCATCTGAACTTCATTTTGCTGTGGCATACACAAATGGCCTGGCTTCAGAGCAAGCTACAGCAAGTAGTGATTGGATCTAAGGTTGTGTCATGACACCTGGAAACAGAGCAAGAGAAGCAACAGAGCTTTTTTGTGTTAAGTCTCTGACCTGGTTAAGATGTTTTTTCTTTAACATCTCAGTCTCTGATGAAGACTGTCTTAGATTAGCTATAGTTCAGCTAACCTGAAATAGGAGGGTGATAATGAGGCAGAAGGAATTCCAGTCAGCAGAATGCTTCTGCTTTCTGTGCATCTGCCTTCAGTCTCCTGGGCAAGAATATTATTGCATAGCTCAAACCTTGAGGATTTCTTCTTCAAATATTAAGTGTCCAATTATTAGGACCATATCCAGTTCCATTCTATGACCCTTACTCAGTTTTTGTTCTTAAGGTGGCTAAGTAATTCTTAAGTATGTAGTTTAATTGTCAGTTATCAGGCTATCTTGCTCATAAATTGGATGCTTTCCTATTTTCTTATGTCAAGGGGTTCAATAGCCATAGACTTACTACATTTGTTAACAGAGTAACTTTTCATAGTAGAATGCTGTCTCCTGAGAGATTGCTGTCTTGTGAAGTTCTGTATTTTGTTCTTCTGGAGAACCACTCAACCAAGAACAAGCTAAGCTTTGCTCTGTTTTTGACAATGGATGAGATCAGTGCCTGATAAGTATGCTAACACAGACGTTAAACAATAGAAATGGTAGATTAGACACTAAAACAGCCTGGGGATGTTGTTTAGCATTTTAATGCAATGTGGTTTCCTAGCAATCAAGCTACATTTACTAACAGTCCTCAAATATTGAGCATGCTCTTTCTAAAATAGGCTGTTACAAGCTAAGAAGCTCAAACACTCTTTTTCCAGGTTATGTATGAAGAATAACAGGTTTGTTTTTGAGATCAAATGAGCTTCTACCAGGAACTGGTGAACAAGATAGAGAACAAGCTAAGCAACAAGTTGAAACTTCGAGCTGCCCGGGAACGTCTTTTTGCTCTGTGAAATATGGAACTGGAAATGCTCTTGGTCATGGTTGTTGGTAGATTCTAACTGAAAGTTATTATTAACATATAGTGATGAATGGTTGTTCCCCCTCTTTCAGTTAAACTCCTTGTAGCCCATGAATGAAAGATGGGATTTGGTGTTAAATTATCCCATGCTAAAAATGTACAATCAAATACCCATTTTACAGTAAGTTGAGGTTCTTTGGTTTCTCCACTAAGCACAGAAGAATTTCTGCCCATACATCAACTGTGACATTCAGAATAGCGATTTTATATTATCCTCTATTCAAGAGTTACCAGTCTGCCCAAGATAATGTGAAGAAATTGGCACAACTTTCTGTTGACTGAGCAGCAACCTGCTAGCACTCCTGGTAAGTCTGGCTTGGAGGACCAATGCTTGATTTTACAACAACACAGTTTGTTTTAATAAGAAGATGTATTCCTATCAAAGAACATATTTCCCACAACACTGATGATTAAAAATATTGGCTTTACATAGTTTTTTTTCTGTTTGCTTGGAGCTCCTAATAAATCCAGGTTTTCCGGATGATTTGAGGCAAGGTGAGGGACTATCATTTTTCCTTTAAGCTATAGAGTAGTTGCTAATAGCAACTGTCCATCTGACTCCCTCTGGAATTGCAGTAATCATGGTTGAGTGTGCTAAATCATTCCCAAGTGACTATCATGAACCAACTAGAGAAACAAGATCATTTAAAGCCAAGTTCAAAGGTCATAAGCTTATCCCTCTTTCTTATCCCTTGTTAAACATCTGCTTGAAATATCAGTGGGTTTGATTCTTCTATCACACTTAGAATAGTTTAGTTTCAATACTCTAAAGGTGTACTGATGTGTATTGTTATACCTGCAACTCACCCAGTTGATTTTTTACTGAGATTTGCTGTGTGAGAAGGAGAGCAGGGATTGTAACATAAAGTGCAATGGGAAGAAGAGGCTACTTATGAAAGCTAGTGTGTACTGCTGATGTACTTTGAAGCACAATTTCTGAATTCAAGACAAACAGAAAAGTGAAAGGAACATGAAAGAGGCAGGGTATAGCTGTGGCTCGACAGAAGAACTTACTCCTGTTAGTGTGGACATAAGCGTATTTTGCAGGTACTACTGTTCTGGCCCTGTGTTGCAGGACTTCATGTCAGGTGTGGGTTAAACCGAATTTTTGTAGGATCATCATCCCTTTCTCACAATTCATTAAACTTGCAGAGTAGTATGAAACCACACAACTTCTAATCCTTGAACAGATATTCCCCCAAAATATTTTAGGCTGTCAAGAACTGGTCTGTCAGATCTTTGAATTAGAAATGCTTCAGTAGTGCTCAACTGCTCAGCCCAAAGGTGCCTGTGAAGGGTAGTGCTGCCACTCCACTCCTATCCCAATGTTTTGCCTAATGGCAACTCAGCTATCATATTAAAGCTACATGAATTCAAGCAGTTCATGAATAGTTCCACAGGAAGGATTGCTGCAATACAGCTGTGCTTCCATGCACATTAGATGTGAGATATAATGAAAGAATTTTGAGAACATATTGCCATATTCAGCCAAGTGGAAAATTCATCTTTTAAATACAGCTGACTGCTTGAAATACAACAGGATAGTGAAATAATTTCACTAGTTGCAAATATACATTTTTTATATCATTGTACCCTCAAAGGCTGATGCTTTTGATGTCAACTGTTGTTTCCACACCTATCAGAAACACACTTAATCAAAAATAAGTTTTATACACACTGTGGGTTGTTCAGCATGGTATACCTCACAGATATACCAATGTAGAGTAGTGGACACAGGGAAAAAAGAGTTTAATACTTTCTAGTGTTGACCTAACTTTGCCTTTTGACTTTCCTAGAAAAGTAGTTTTAGTTTCACACCAGCTTTGCCTTATTATAGCTTTGTCTTTTGTATTTTAATAGATAGAATCTTAGAATCATAAATTCATGGAATAACTTAAGTCAGAAAAGACCCTTAAGATCATTGAGTTCAGCTATTAACCCTGCACCACTAAACCATATCCACATCTTTTAAACACTTCAATGGATGACGACTTCTTTGGAAAGTCTAATCTAGTGCTCATCAACCCTTTCAGTGAAGAAATTTTCTTAATATCCAATCTAAACCTCCCCTGCTACCACATGAGGCTGTTTCCTCTTGTCCTATTTCTTGTTCCTTGGGGGAAGAGACTGACACCCACCTTGCTACAACCTCCTTTCAGAGATCAATGAGGACCCTCATCAACGTCCTTTTCTCCAGGCTAAACAACTCTCTCAGGTGCTCCTCATAAGACTTGTGGTCCAGACCCCTCACCAGCTCCAGCATCTCAATGTCATGCTGTGAGAGAGAGGCCCAAAACTGAGCACAGAAATTTGAGGTGCAGCCTCAACAGTGCTGAGTATAGGAGGACAATCCCTGCCCTGCTCCTGCTGGCCACACTATTGCTGGTACAGGCCAGGATGTCATTGGCCTTCTTGGCCACCTGGGCACTGCTGACTCATGTTCAGCTGCTGTCCCCAGCACCCCCAGGTCCTTTTCCTGGGGGCAGCTTTGCAGCCACTCTGCCCCAGCCTGTGGCACTGCCTGGGGTTGTTGTGACCCAGGGGCAGGACCCAGCACTGGGCCTTGTTGAACCTCACACCACTGGCCTCAGCCCATGATCCAGCCTGTCCAGATCCCTCTGCAGAGCCTTCCTGCCCTCCAGCAGATCAACACTCCCACCCAGCTTGGTGTCATCTGCAAACTGACTGACGGGGCACTCAACTCCCTCATCCTTGTCACTGATGAAGACATTAAACAGAACTGGCCTCAATGCTGAGCCCTGGGGAACACCACTGGTGACCAGCCACCAGCTAGATGTAGCTCCATGCACCACCAATTTGTGAGCCAGATTGTTTTACAGATGGTTTTTTACCCAGTGAACAGGGCATCTGTCAAAACCATGACCAGCCAGCCAGGAAACTGTTACGTGAAACAGTGTCATATGCATTACTAAAGTCCAGGTAGAAACATTCTTAGCCTTTCTTCATCCACTAAGTTGGTCATCCTGCCATAGCAAGAGATCCTGTTGGTCAAGCAGGACTTGCCTTTAACAAACTCCTGCTGGCTGGGCCTGATTACTTGATTAATCCTGTATGTGCCATGTGATGGCACTCAGGATGAGCTGCTCTATGACCTTCCCTGGCATCAAGGTCAGGTTGACAGACCTCTGTAGTTCCCAGATCATAGAGTCATAGAATCATAGAATGGTTTGGGTTGGAAGGGACATTAAAGATCGTCTAGTCTAACCCCCCTACTATGGACAGGGACAGCTTTCACTAGATCAGATTGCTCAAAGCCCCATCTAGCCTGGCCTTAAACAGTGCCACAGCTGGGGTATCAAACTTCTCTGGTAAACCTGTTGCCATATCTCACCACCCTCACAGTAAAGAATTTCTTCTAATCTAAACCTACCATCTTTCCATTTGAATCCATTCCCTCTTGTCCTGTCACTACATGCTCTTGTGAAACGTCCCTTTCCAGCTCTCTTGTATAGGCCCCCTTTGGGCTGAAAGGCTGCAGTAAGGCCTCCCCAGAGCCTTCTCTTCTCCAGGCTGAACAACCTCCATTTTTTCAGCCTGTCCTTATAAGCCTGTCCTCCACTCCTCTGATTATCTTTGTGGCTCTAAATCCTCTTTCTCGTTCTTCTTGTAGATGGGTGACACATTTGCCAACCTCCAGGCAACTGGGACCTCCCCGCTTAGCCAAAATTATGGTGGAAAGTGGTTCAGTGAGTGTTTCCACCAGTTCCCTCAGTACCCTTGGGTGGAAGGTAGGGTAGCTGGGTGCTTTGCTTCTCCTCTGTGTCACTGTGTTGGTCAGAGTTGGAGCAAAACTGTACCTGTCAGCACAGCAGGTGTTCCTCATCCTACAGCATCCCCTTTAACAATTACAGAGAAGAAGTCCAGAAAAATAAATCTTTATTTGTCAGGCATAATTATGCCTTGGATAATTAGAAATGTGACAGCAATTCTTTGTGTCTAATGAAAAAATACTGCTCACTGCAATCCAGAAAGGGAAAGGCCGTTTCTATTTCATGTCCTCACATTAGATAGCCATATGCTGCAATTTAATAAATGCTCTCTGCATGGGAAATCTATGTAAATATTTTGCACTCCTAAAATATAAGGGTGGGGAAATCCCTTAAGGATTTTCTTGGTGCATAAAACAACATAATCCTGCAAACTTGGTATTAGCAGTAGCTCAGCAGAGACATGATGCAGAATAATTTGTGTTTCTAAACCAGGGACCTACTTCCCTACAGCTTTTGTTATTCTGTTAGCTGTGTAGCAGGGGGTTAACTACATGTCTTACAGCCTGCCAAGGCACCACTCTGCTACAAGGCACTGCTCTGCTTCAAACAATTTCTTCAACCAGCCAAGCAGCTGGCTTTATCTTCTGACTCACATTGTCAGCTTTGTGCTTGATCATGAGATTCACAGGCCTAAAACAGAGCTAGGCACCAGTCTTCTGGCATAGAGCTGTCCAAGTAGCATGAACAAGACTGAGAGTTTTGCAATGCCCGTCTCACGAAAAGACAAATAACTAGTTCCTTCCTATTTTTTCTTTTTTCTTTTTTCTTTTTTCTTTTTCTTTTTCTTTTTCTTTTTCTTTTTCTTTTTCTTTTTCTTTTTCTTTTTCTTTTTCTTTTTCTTTTTCTTTTTCTTTTTCTTTGCAACTGGAAAGACAAAGGAAGCAAGTTTCACTTTAGCATATAAAGTGATTACTGGGCATTCTGGCCCAGTAATCTATCAATAATCAGCAATAATCAGCATCTCTGAGCAGGGTGCAAATACATGTTGAAACAGAGGGTTATGTCTTCTGACTTAACAGCAATACTAAAGAAGCAGTTAAAGCTGATGAAGCACCCTCCAAGCTCAAAACACAATGACCCCATGTTACCACTGATTAACTCTGTTGAGGATTCATAGTTGCTGTCATATGTCTCTCTCAATGCAGATGGATTTCTCTCTGATTCTGCAGGCAGACATGAGCATCCGTGGGTCTGCATTGACTTTGGTAGGTGCAAGAGATTGCAGGTCCCTTAAAGCTAAAAAACCCCACAAGAAAATGGGTTTTCTCTTTATATGCATAAGAAACATCTGCTCTTCTGTGTGGTAAGGGACAACATTGAGAATCCATCTAAAAATCAGAGGACAATCAGCACTTTGAAGAACTAGGCTTGTAATGAAAATTTTCTAGGAATGTTTCTTTTCTTATATCAATGATGGTAGTGGGGAAGGCAAAGGAAAAGCAGAAAGTCTGAAAAGAATGCAATGCATTCTTTTCAGACTTTCTGAAATTTCAGACAATGCATATTGTTTTGTCTTGATATTTTAGAAAACATACTTTTTCAGATCTTAATACAGATTTCGTTGCTTGTAAATTGCTCTTTCATATGTTTTATGATTTTTTGTGATATGGCTTATAAATAACTGATGAAGTAGTTCAAGGAAAAGCACAACAATTACTTAAAAGGATGCTGTCAAAATGTATGTTACCGTTAAGTTTTTTTCCTAGACCTGAATATTTAATGACTTAATTTTCCCTGTTTCTTCCTTGAAAAATAGCTCCACCATTCAGCTAAAGAGTTGATTTTTCTAGAAGCAGAGCACACTAGTATCTCAGTAATCTTAGTATTTATGTATTTCTGAGGAGATATGAAATGACATGCAAAAAGTATGCTTATGATTTTATTAGATACCATAAAACAAAGTCCCTCATGCTTTGTGAACTATTCAAATCAGTTTTGAAGATGGTCTACACCTGGTTTGAATGACACTTCCAGACACTGAAAGTATGTTGTTGCTAAACACAAATGTGGAAAAGGGCAAGACATGGAGCATAATTTTGTGGAACTCAGAAGGAAACCAGTTTCTTTTTCTCCATACCATTTTTGAATTGATTTTAAAGTTCAGCACTCTTCATTGCTTTTCTGAGAGATGGAGGAGGAATCAGTGCTGGAACCCTGTTTACTTAAATGGAAAGTGTATGTCATTCATAATTTTGAAGCCACAGGGGACCATTTTCTTGCTTCCATCCATAAAAAGATCTTTCATCCAGCCTTCAGTTTAAAACTTCACTTGGCTTTTCCTCAGTCTACACAGATGTATCTCTTTTGCCTTCTTACTGATCTTTCCATTGTTTTGGATGAGTGATACAAGAATCTGCAATCTAACACATGCTCTTTGTATTTATTTGCCATTGCTATTTAGTCAACAAAGAAACCTTTTAGACCATGACTCAATCTCTTTTCCAACTCTGTTACATGCCAATAACTTATATTATAAAATACCTTGATATTTTAAAAGAAAAAAATTATAATTATTCTAAAACTACTTACAAGCTGCTAAAAGTTTAGGACAGCCAACAGCAACAATACTTTCTGCTTTATGGAGTGGTGGCATGAAAGACGTGCAATGAGTGATGAGACAGGGTGATCCAGTGAAAGGACACAATGTAATATTTACAACTGAGTTTTTATGGACCTGCCTGTTTCTTTGCTCTTGCTGAATTTTATTTGGTACACAACATCCTCAAGCAATATGTGCTGTGAGGTGAGTAGAAAGTGACAGTCTTGATACAGCCATTTAGAGTGAATGGATCTTCTTGCTGTATAAAGCAAAGCTGAAGTGCTAAGATAAGGGAAAATTTGTGCTGTGGAGGCACTGAATCCATATTCTGTCAGAGATATTAAGATAAGGCTAATTGCTTTTGGTAAAAGGTCTAGAAGTTTTCAGAAAGATTTACAGCGAAACATTTTTTCTAAAAGGTATTTTGACAAATTCTTTTATGAGTTAATATGTCTTGTACAATACAGCAATTAGGAAAAGTAGAAATAAAGAAAAATTTATAAAGGAGAAACTTGTAGTTATGAAGTTCCCTGGAAATATTTGGAAAGAGAGGGGTACATAGGTTCTTAGTTTAGGTCTATAGACGAGTTTATTTGTCATCGTGATTTTCTATGTTGGCAAGAGAGCAAATCCTTTATGATGGTTGAGGACAAATCAAGCAGCAATCATAGATTTCCCATGTAGATCTCCTTCCACAAAAAGTCCTTGCATTGTAAATTTATCAGCTTTAGGGATAAATCGTCTTAGTGATCTAGTTTTGAGATGTGCTCAACGTGGCTGGTGACTGGAAGGCAATTGAACGTTTTAAGAGCTCTTATAAAGATGGCAATCAAACAGCTTTCTTACATGATGTGTCAGTCTCTACAGCAACTTTTCAGAGAGGACATGATCAGTCCAGAGCAAGAAATATCTTAGGGTCTTCACTGTCATAATTTATCTTACATAGAATAACACAAATCTACAGCTTGGGATGCTTCAGACCAGACTGGGTTTCATCGAAGCAATTCGGGCTGTGCTCCAAAACTCAATGAGGTCAATGGGGAGGCTCCCAATCGCTTTCAATAGCTTTTGAATCAGAGCCTTAAAGATGGTGTTTTGCTGTCAGAAATTACTTATGCAGACCTTGAAACATAAGTGTGTATTTCTCAGAGAAGCTGGAAAACACTGAAACTGGTCCACTCCCTGCAGCTACATTAAGGATTATGCCTGATTGGCAAAGCTTTCCAGAACGTTTAATCTTCAAATTAATTTGATGGTCCTGCTCAGCACAGGGTAAACACAGGAGCAAACTGTTCTGCAATATGTACTCACATTTTTAAATGGATTATTGTCAACAGTATTTTTTCTCTTTGTTTACCTTTCTGATAAATCATTCTAGTGAACAAGGTTGCTAGCTGGAAGGGATTGCTGATACAGCAAACCTTAAATTGGTTGCAGCCTGCAGTCTCTTAGCGCTGAAGTCCATGCATGCTACAGACAGAGGTGCGGCTGCAGTTGGCGTGGTTATGCACAGGCTGGTTCCGTACTGTTGGCTGTGCTGAGTGGTCTGTTTATCCAGCAAATCACAACACACCGTGTAGCCATTGCAGATTGAGATGTCTCTGTATCCTAGTAAACAAAAGGCTGACATTGCTTTCTCTAGTGGAGTAACTGTCTGGTATAGCTCCCACCTTTGGCAGGCAGTGTGTAGGAAAATGTTAACACTTTTAACATCTACTAGTTGCAGAAAATTTATGTGTGACCAAGAAAATGCACACCAGAAAATTTTTAATGCAGTGCCCAGTAGTGCTAGGAAAATTATGAAGGCAGACTGGATGCCTAATTTGTTAATACTTCACTGAGTCTTACATTTTTCAGTAAAGATCCTGTAACCTCCATCTCATAAGAGACTTACTTTTTCTTTTCATTGCCGTGCAGTGACAATCCAGAGGATTGCACCAGTAGTCTGTTGTGAGCAAAAACAAAGGATGAGTCCGATTTGGATTAAGATTTTAGAGGTCTGGATTCTTTCTTTTTTCATTTTTATACAGATTGTTAAATGAGGTAAGGGAGAAAAGGCAGACGCTGTGAGGGAGGGTAGTGTTTCTTTGTCTTCACCAATGACTCAGCTGTGGTAACTCCCTCTGGGGGTGGGGGAAGACACCAGCACAGTCACATCCATCCTGAGGGGGTCATCTCTGCTTAGGAACTTAATGGCACCAGCAGAATAGGCAGCTGTAATGACTTAGGGCATCAAAGACTTCCAAATATCCCGTGACAGTGTTACATCATCCACTGTGAAAGCTCCCCACTCTGTGGGCGGAGCATCCCCGCCTGAACCTGTGCACATATAATCTTTGGGTTTGGGGACTTGGGACACCACCACTCAATGGGTCATGAGGAGGACCAGAAGTTCCTACAGGACTACTGCTTTTGACAAGACTGCAACTATTCACCTCAACAGGATTGCAAACACCACTTGGTAGGATCCTCTGACTTGTGTTATTCCCTTTGATCCACAAACATCTATGAATGTTGTGTACTCTCTTCCCATTAAGGGTGGGACTAGGCAAAGAGCTTTTACTCCCAGTAGATAGTTAACAGAAGGTTATACGCTCCGTGGAAACTTTTTGAGACTTGTAGTCTGCAACCTTTTATGTTCAGAAAGAAGCTATTCTAGGAGGCCAGTCAGACAAGTGGGAGAATAAAGTGGGCTTGTTGTACGACACATACTCTTTCAATTTTAAAACACCATCCACTGTGAAGGATGTGATTATGCATGATCCTCATGGATAGGAAGATAACCAGTAAACAGGATACAGCTGAAGGTATTAACTGTCTACAAGTAGGTATCCAGGATGGCTCATCCTGCACACTCATCCTACACAATTCCAAATAGTATGCAAATGTTAGATAGGTATATATACATATTTAGCATATATACTAAATATATACTTCAAGATAAGGCACTATACTTACAAAAACTGTAAAGCAGACAAGTTTGAAGACTGCTTCCCCAAGCAGTAGCAGGATGTCTCCAGCAAGATCCTGCTCATGGCATATATGGTAACCTGGCTTTCACCTCATGATATTGTTGGGCACATGAGTACCTGATGCAATTTTACATGTATTCCATAACACCACCATTCCATTTACATCACAAAGTGAGGGAGGATACTATGACTGAAAGTGCAGACAGCAACTTCTAAAATTATTTAGTGAATGTTTAACAGTCTTGGGAATGAGGGGCAAAGAGACTGATCACTTATATGGAGTGAAGCAAACCTCCAGGCCTGAAATCAGGTATTGTGTATCATCTGTTAGGTATTGAGCAACTTGTAGTATCAAATGTGCACAGAAAAGATACTAAAAATATAGAAACATACCACTGGAACCCTGGGAAGTTCTTCAGAACATGCAACTTCACTGGAGAATTGAGGGAAAAATTGGAAATTTTCCTTTAGCCATAGGCAGAAAATGTACAGTTTTTTTCTTTTCTTAGCAAACATTGGGATGCTTCCCTCATTTAAAATTACCTAGCACAGCTGAATACATTTATGTTCTGCTGATGCCAATATATCTGCATTATACATTTTATGTTCATATAAACTTTCTTCAGTCCTGTTACACAAACTCCCCCAAAACACTTCTAACACCAGAAATGACAGAGTACCACAGCTTGTCCAGATGAAATCATCATAAGGTATGTCTTGCATCTTTAGGACTTAAGATCTACTTTACTTCCTCTTGTAAAATTCTTGTAAAATTTGAAAGGCTAGAAACAAATATTCTAATCATTACACTTCCAATAAAACCCCCTGACATCTGTGTAATTTTCAAATATTCAGGATGCATTGTGCTTTTTGTTCTGTGAGTTATTTACAACTGTAATGTAAACAACTAATGATGCTGAACTTATTCTTCCCTGAAAAAAACTTTTTTCTGGATGTGATGGCCTGATAGTTCAGTAAAAGGACAAACTCATCTTGCTCTGAAATCTGAAGTTCTAGAAAGTGCCCCTGTGTCAGAGGAGGTCAGCATGTTCCCAGAAGCTGCTTGTGGCAAAAGAAATGTCTCCTGCAATAATGTGCCTGTCTGAATGCTGCAGATAGTACTTCATAAATGGGCTGGGTGGTGGTTAAGGAAATGCCACTCCTGTGACCTCTGCAAAATTTTTTTTTCTAATAATGTATGGCAGGCCTCATTGATACTGAGCCCTGTTGCCCACACCCTTCCCTCATGTTGCAGGCTGAAAACCAGGCTCCCACTGCAGCTGGATCCCCTCCATCTTCTCAGCACCTCCCTGCAGTCCCAGCTGTAAGGAGTGCCTTGGTCACCAGCCCCCAGTGAAGAGCAGCCCACTTGCCAGGACTCCATTCTGCAGAAACCCAGGGCAGCTCTGCCATTTGCTTCAGCTTACTTTCTGTCATACATCTGTAGTTGCTTTGGCTTTGCTACTGACATGCTACTCCCTGTAGCTTTGGTTTTTTTTGCTATGTTCAGCTTCCCACTAGCGGCTGTGGTCCCATCTCCCACCCCAGGGAGGCTCAGGCAGCCCCACACCACCCCCACACTGCTGTGGACCAGGACAGACCACCCATGGTTTTTAGAAGAGTTAATGAAGCCCTCTGTTCATGGTTACCATTCCACACAGCTTCCCAGATTTTCCAGGACGCTGAATTTAACCCTGCTTCAAAGCAAAGCCGGAAGCAAAGCTGATGATGTCTTCAATTCTTGCAGAGCTGGATCTGCTGTGAAGGCGAGTGAAACAGGAGAAGCAGGTTCAAAGTGCACAACAAACGCCCATAAAGAAACATTCTTCTTGCAGAAATTTGGGAGAGGCTCTAACTTTTATATTAATGGAAGTATATCGGTCCTGAATTTGTGGGAAGTGACCAGTTGTTGCATGGAAGAAATGCTTTGAAAATATTTGACTTCATGAAGAAGAGTAAATTTAATCTGACTTTCCAGGAGATTTCATTTCGGCCTTACTTGTCTACCCTGTGAGGCTTTAAGGGTATGTCCATGTTGATATATGTTTACTAAAAGCTGTCTCCATGAAGAGAAGAGCAGCCTTCTCACACTCCTTTTCTCACCCCATCTGTGTTGGAGTGTTGTGAGTAGCACTGAGCAAAACCAGGTAAAAACAAACGCATCTTCCACTTTTCCCATCCCTAGATCAGCAGAAAGAGAAAAACCTCAGTTATTTAAATGCACACAGTGCTTTACCATTATCCAAGCACCATCGTGTCTCTGTCTTTGTTTCTGAGTAAAGAGGGCTGGACTCATCAGGTAATCCAGCAGATGATATTTTATATGTATAGCCTGGCTCTCTGGGACCACAGTGAGAGAAGGAAAGAAAACTCTTGCTTTCATCACTTCTCTGGCATATTAAACCAACCTTGTCTGGGATTAATTTGAGCCCTGGCTCTGTCTGTCTCTTGTATTAACATCCCCAGCAGACCAAAAACCACTTTAATTTAAAAAAGGTCCAGGCTAGTGGTTCTGAAGACTTTCATTAGAACAATTTCACCAAACAGTGAAGGAGCTTGGGGTGGGCCTCTGACTTTGCAAGAGACATCAGGCTGTGCCAGCAACATCCTGGTTGTTGCAGAACCCATCTATTACCCCCAGAGCTGTCTGTGAAATCAACAGTGCTAATTCCTGTGTGTGACTGGAAATATATTGCACTGTACAGCGACTGCAAGACATGGAATTAAACATCTTGGTCTTGTAGCTACTGTCAGTTGGCTACTGATAAAGTGTATTTTTAAATACTGACCTTTAGCTGCAACTCCTTTACATGACAAAGATGTCAAAATTGTCCTTCTTTCCTTTTATATTCCTAAAGATGTGCTAGTAGAGAGATTATTATGCCTACAGCGGACTCTTAAACTCTTTGAAGACACTTTTCTTTTTAAAGCCAGTGAATAGCATTGAATACCAACCATTATCCAGAAAATTTCTTCTCACCAATGAAGGGGTGGACCTGGCAATCCATCCCTCCTACTACGTTTTTCTGTGCTTTGATTATCTCTGTAGACTTGCTCGGCTCTGTGTACAAAGGTGACAGTGCCTCTGACTTTGACAGTGACTGAATAGTTCCAACTATCTGTGGAAAAAAAAGCTTTTGTGAATTTGGTTCCACCATTTCTATTCAGAACTACCTTGTATGTAGATCTACAGGGGCTTTGAGATTGAGAGGAAAAAAAAAAAAGAATTTGGGGATTAAGCTTTAAAATATCAGAGATAAACTAAGTTAGGTCTGTCTTCAGGTTATTTCTACTGTTGAACTACAGGACTGTAAGTGCTGGTGACACACTCATCTACAACGATCTGAAATACTTCTGGACAGAAAGCCTGTCACTGGTGCTGTTGCAGGGTGGCAGGCAGGACTAAACCAGATCCTAGCCTCTGGCTTGTATCACAACTTCAGTACATACTGTCTGGGAGAAGGGGAAAGCCCATGGCTAACAAGATGTAATCTGAGTGAAGCATACAAAGTCAGTGACATGAGACAGTGGCACCTAGAAATATGGCTGAGACTGGAAGTTTTCTCATTATACCAAACATATTAATTGCCAAAATGCACTAACTCCAAAGACACATCTGAAAGAGGACATGAAAATGTGCTAAAAATCAGTGACATTAGGATGAAGAGTGCTGGCAGCTGACATAGCAGGGAGAACTCCTTCCTGTCCCCTCATTCTGCCAAGAGCACAAAAATCGATGTGATTTTTTAGTCTTCTGCTATGCAGAAGATTTTTCAAAAGAAATTCAATTGCTATGGCTGTTAATCCACATCCCAGATGGACAGAGAAACAAAGTAGTGCAGTGGGATGAATTACATGTGTTTTGTAGCTATATGTCCTCCTATCTCACCTGACCAGCTGCAAAGCCATGTGATTACATGGCTTGTGGCAAGAAGCCAGGCAGATATGCACTTATTTCAGGCCTTTCAAAGGACTGGATATTAGCTCAGCAAAAGGGCAAGTCCTGGAGAATGAAGACCCTTGCAATGAGCATTTTTCCCCTCAGCAAAGCAATGCAGTGAATCACAGGTGAGAATGGTGTTTCCACTTTACATGTTGTTGTAAACCGGGTGCAGCTATTTCCAGGTGAGAAGGTCTGGGTGTGTGGCTTAGAAATGTCTATGCAAAGAAGGGACAAGAAGAAACAGTCCAAATACAGCAAGAAAAGGAATTGGGGATCTTCTGCATTTGCTTTGAGAGTGCAGTAAAAAAGGCACTGAATGTACTACTGTAAACAGAACTCATTCATTTAGTGTCTCATGTTGATGCATGTTTAAGAGCTGGTTTAATTTTACAGTCATTCAAAAGTCCTCATTGTATAGGTCATAAAATAACCTAAATCTATAATCTTGATTCCCCTTACTGCATATCCTCTGGGAGATACTAAAATGGCAGATGTCAGGATCCTGAGAGAGGGCAGCAGAGCAAATTGCAGAATCACAGCCTTGGATTTCTGAAGGGCAGAATGTAACCCCTTTAGAGAGCTGCTTGGGAAAAATCCCATGGGGGACAGCCCTGGAGAGAGGGGGAGTCCAGGAGAGCTGCTGGGCTCCAAGCTCAACAATGGTCCCTGCCAACAAGTAGAACCAGAGCAGGCAGGAAGCTGTGTGGTTGCGCGAGGATCTCCTAACTTGACATAGCTATAAAAAGAAGGTGTACAGGAGGTGGAAGGAGGGGCAGATGGCCCAGGAGAACTACAGAAATTCTGTGTGACTGTGGAAGGGTGGGTTCAGGAAAGCCAAAGTTCATCTGGGGTTGAATATGGCAGAGGATATAAAGGTAAAAAAGAAAGATTTCTAAAAAGAGTCCTCAGGAGTAAAGGACATCCTATACCAACTGTGGATCTGTGAGTATATGGACCTGGGATTTGATTGAAAAGAATACACAAAAAGCAAAGTTGCTCTGTGCCTTCTCTGCCTCAGCCTTCAGGACTCCAGTCCAAGACAAAGGGGAAAGCCCAGGGCAATGTAGACTCGCCCTGATGGAGCACAGTCAGGTTAAATTAGGCTTACACAAATAATGTGTAAGCCTAATTTACATTACATTATCAACAACATGCCAAGGCTGATAATGCCAAGGCTGTGGGTTTGATCCCTGTGGGATCAAACTGGGCTGCTCGCATAAGATTTGGCCTTGATGATCCTTGTGGGTCCCTTCCAATTCAGAATATTCTGCGACACCCATGGATTCTGATGCGAGGCACCGAGTGCTGAGGGAGTTTCCTGATGTTGTTGTCTGTGAAGTCTCCACCAGTGAAGGAATGCAAAGTTCTGCTGGACACAACTCTCAGCAACCTGCTTGAGCTGACCCTTCTGTGAGTAGGGAGGCTGGACTAGATGTCCTCTGTAATTTTGCTCTCCAGCCTCTCATTTTCTCCTTACTGTTTCATTTTTGTGTCAGGATGGAATTGTGCACTTCTGGGTGTCCCACAGCACGTGGGTTACGTGAGCTGGCTCCTTGGATACTGCCTCCCACATCTGCTGTGATAGCCAACGCTGCAGCTGTTTGGGGTGAGAGGAGAGGGGAATGCATGTTTCTTTCCATAGAAGTCCTAAGCCTCAACTACTGTCAAGCCAGCAATGACAGAGTTAACTGAGACTGTGAAAGCAGGTTTTTCAGAGCACAGACTAGCTTTCAGCTTGAAAGCATACTGTAGCTTTGAGGAGAATTTTTCATTATTGGACAGGATCCAGCATCTCACCATCTATGTTACAGTTTGCTCAAAGGCAGGCAGATTATGAAGAAATAGAAGCCACATCTGTGTCAGCTACATTTATCCCATCTGCTTTTTATTTTATCAACTTGGAAAGTAAATCCTAGTCATCACACAAGCCTGTTTTATATGGATTAGTACAAATAGTTTGGCACTGACAAAACATATGTATAAAAGTTTTTCCTTCTTGACAATGTATTTAAAAATTAAATTCCCAGTGGATTTAATTACAGTTAAAAGCTTTCACCATTTATTTCAGAACATTATTCAGTGTCTACGAACCTCATTCAAGTAGTTCTGTGTCTCTCTTGCCCATCATTTTTGCAACAGGTTATTAGAAAACACTACCACACCATGGTTTGAAATACAGCATGGGTTTGGATGCCCCGATTTACCTTTGCTCAGGTCAGTGTTGCTATTGCCCTCAGGTAAAGGTGGGAGACTGGTGTGGATGTGGGGAGTGAGAAGGAAGAGTAAACAGGAGATGGAAGGGAACAGAAAATACAGATCCATAGCACATATTCTCCTGTAACTGGGACCTGCACCAGGCATCACCAATAACCACAACATGCAATACTGTTTGTAAAGCAGCCAGGCGCTTCTCTGTGATCTTGTTATGCTATTAGCCGAAGCACACATAACCTCAAGTGTCTGGAAAGGAGAAACCTTTCATTTCTGATTTAGTTCTGTGGGCACTGGCCATTTGTTCCCATGCCAACATTGGTTAATTGATTTCTTCTCTCTATTTTTTTTGCTCAGATCTCCTCACTTCTTGTGTATTTCTCTTGAGAAGTCAAAACCTTCCAAGAAAACAAAGGTTTTACTATACTAAACAAGTTGAAGTAATTTATGTTCCCTCTTCCTAATAATTTTTCCAGTCCTATACCTTTTTCAGTTTAGAATCTTTCTTTGCACAGTGTGCTGAAGAAATGTTGCCAATGTCTTGTATAATGACATTAATATATTCTTATCTCGACTGGAATTGGTTAATGCGTCAGACAGAGGATTTTTGATCTTCCCAGGTACAGAGGAGCTGCATTTTTGTCACTAATGCACAGTATGTTCAGTTCTTACTTGCTGTGTTCTACATGGAGTACATCTGAAAGCTCTTTTAAAAGCATTCTAGTATTGCTGTTCCCATTTTACAAAGACAGTTCAGATGATGAAATAACTTGCCCAAGGCCACACAGCAGACTGATAGACAAAATAAAGTGAAGACTGTGTGTATCTTGACCAACAAATTCTTTGTCCTCCAAGCTACAGACTGCAAAAACAGCTCAGGCCTTTTTAATCTAAGGTTTAGAAAAAATAAAGTTAAATATTGCAATTAAGGAGGATGGAAAATCTTTTGATAAACCAGAAAGTGACCCTGTATGAAATCTTGTTGACATTATTTCCACAACACTTTTCAAAAAAACCCCAGGAAACATGCCAGAGCACAGCATTGCTTTGTACTCATGACAGTTTTCATCTGTGGAGTACCGGCTATCTTTGCCAGGTCAGAAATAATTTCCAGCTTGCAAGGAGACAAGTAGCTGTATTAGAGGCTCAAATAATATTGCATAGCCCTGATTCTGCAAGACTTACATTTTTCTACTTTATTCACTGTGATTAGTAGCAGCTGCTTACATGACTTTTCATTAAGTACTCAAATGCATGTTTGGAAGATTTTAGTCAAAAAGTCGTTGGAAACTGGAACAGTAGAAGCATCTGAATTTGGGACCTCTGTCCGAACCCACTGTCCCCCACTAGGTTTCTTAAAATGTTGCCATGGTCACTTTTCTCTGACAAAAGAGACAAAGAGAAAGCCTCTAGGGAAGTAGGTACTGCTTACATTTTATTGCTTGAAGCAAGGTCTGAAACAATAATCTTCACCAAGTTTAGATCTTATTACAAGTTTGTAAACATGTTATCCTGATTAAAGACACACAGAGCTGTTGAGTTTGGGAGGCATTGGTGAAGGTTGCCCTGTCCAAGCCCCTGCTCGAAGTGGATCAGTCATGGCAGCTTATTGAGAGGTGTCTCAAGTAATGCTGCAATATCTCCAAGGGTGGAGATAACCACAACCTCTCTGGGCAACCTGTTCCAGTGTTTGAACACACTCATGGAAAACTCATGTTTCAGTGAATTTTAATTTTTGTCATTTTCCTCTTGTTCCCTCAAGGGATGTGACCAAGAGGAGTTTAGCACCACTTATCTTTATTCTCTACCCACCATCTCAGTTTCAACATGGATGTTAGGAGATGGACAGTTGGGCATCTTGCTGAAGTGCAAAAGAGGACTATCCACTTCTCTTTCCAAGTTCATCAAGAAAGTCACCCCTCTGTAGAAGATCTCTGTAGAGATCAGATTTGACTTCTCCTCCACAAACCCATTCCAACTACTCCCAGTCATCTTCTTGTCTGTAAATGGTTTCTAGGATTACTTGTTCTATCACAGCATGGATGAAGAGTAGGTTCCCTCTTTTAAAGTGACTTCTAACCTGCTTGATGTCCTGATCATACATCACTCTGGACTTTACCACTGGTCTTAGACCCCTGGAATACTGAGGTTATAAAGAAAGAAAGGAGCAGAGCTTTGAGAACATCAGGCTTCTCCAAATCTTTTTTCACCAAGTCTTCCTGCCCACTTCATCAGTGGGGCCACATTTTCTCTGGTCTTTGTTTTGCTGCTGATGTCCTTGTGAAAACCTTCCATGTTGGTGTTCACATGTATTTCCATATTCAACCCCAGATGATCTTCAGCTTTCCTGAGCCCACCCTTCCACAGTCACACAGAATTTCTGTAGTTCTCCTGGGCCATCTGCCCCTCCTTCCACCTCCTGTACACCTTCTTTTTATAGCTATGTCAAGTTAGGAGATCCTCGCGCAACCACACAGCTTCCTGCCTGCTCTGGTTCTACTTGTTGGCAGGGACCATTGTTGAGCTTGGAGCCCAGCAGCTCTCCTGGACTCCCCCTCTCTCCAGGGCTGTCTCCCATGGGATTTTTCCCAAGCAGCTCTCTAAAGGGGTTACATTCTGCCCTTCAGAAATCCAAGGCTGTGATTCTGCAATTTGCTCTGCTGCTCTCTCTCAGGATCCTGACATCTGCCATCTCATGATCACTGCAATCAAGGGTGCCACCAAACCTCATATTCCCAACTAGCTCCTTCTGGTTTGTAAGTATCTGGGCCAGCTGAGCATCTTTTTTCTTGGCTCCTCAATCACCTGTGTCAGAAAGCTGTTGTTTACAATTTTATTGGAAATGTCTTGAATATCAGGTCTATTTGTAACAAAAAGTAAGTAAACTGTACATCTTTTTGGAGCTATCACGTAGCTTCATAGATATAGGCTTTTTCCTAACTGAAAAAATCTTGGCGCCAACCTGAAACACTCATCTGTAGTGTTTGCTTAATGCACAAACCAGGAATATACAGACTTGGATACAGGACTGAGGATTACAGTGACTTATTCCTCAAATGAAATTGGCACAGATGTCAGGTTTTCCACCTCATCAAGCAGTGGAATGACAGTTCAGATTGCCAGCAAGTTCTCTATTTTAGGAGCAAGACTGGTTTCTGCTGGACTGTGACTTACAGAAGAATAGAAACATAGTTTTGAATTTCTGAAAGATTTCTGCTGCACAGATTTGTGAATCTGTACCAAATTACATTGACTTTAAACTTATATTTTTTTACTATCTTAATTTGCCTTGTTATTATACTGCAGTTAATTTGCTATTTGCACAAAGTTTATTTACTTTTTATGTTAGAAGCTTTGCTGTGAGGAAGACTTTTATAGTACATCCGTGAAGGTGTTATTATGCAGTGATAGTCTCTAAAACAGAACCCCTTTTTGCTCTACTCCCTACTTAATATTTAACTTGCAGTAGTAGTTTAAGAGATTTGCTTGGGTTCAGTTTGTGACTTTTTGAGAGAGGTGGGAGGAATTATGTGACTGTTTTGTATATAAACCAAAATGGAGGAATGATTTTTCTGCCAATATGTATTTAATAACTGAGTTTATCTGGAAGAGGAGATGAGGCCTCTCATCTTATTTCATTAATTTTATTTCAATGAATACAAAATCACCAATGGGGCATTACCCATTACCCTTTCACAATTTTTAGCTCTGCATTCTTGACTTACTGTAAGGTTCCCTAGGTCTCTCCCAGGTCGCTTGCTGGAGAAGGAAATGGAGGAAGGAACACGACTGAAGAAAAGGGGAGACAGCAATGACATGGATTTAGAGACTGGTCTTAATGCTGTAAAATAGATCCAGCCCTGTGACATTAGGAGCAGTTGCTTGGGGAACAGTCCTTGCTAGTGTGGTGTTCTTACAAAAAATCTTTCATCTTACTGGCTGAAATGTCCTGAATCATGGGGGCTGCAGGGGACAATGCAGCTTTTACTGGTGAGTAAGACTTCAAGAAGTGTTTTGTTTTTCATGTTACCAGTTTTCCAGTCATCTTGTTCCTTTGGCATGTTGCCAGCTTCTGCTAAAATGCAATCAATACTGCACTTGTTCTTGCAGAGAAGGTGTCACTTACTGAGTTTAAAGAATTATATAACTTCCAAGTGCTTTTGTATTGCTACCGTGTGCAACAAGAGTCCAAAATCTAAGCACTTTTCCAAGCAAGTTATTTTTTATAGAAAAATTATTCACACTTTCCATTTCCTTAGCTACAGTTTAGTCCATTGTATTAAAACTTGGAGCAAAGTCTATGTAGTAATAAACCCATTCATCTTGTGATTTAACTTGTGAAATAGCTTGATATCTTAAAATATTTTAGCAAAAAATTTTATTAGTAAATGATTCATTAATAAGGTAAACATCCAGAATTAGTATCTTGACCTGTGTATGTTGTCTGTCTAGACTTTGAGAAATCATTTGACACCATCTCCCACAGGATCCTCCTAGAAAAACTGCTTGTGGCTTGGATGAGTGGACTCTTCAATGGATAAAAAACTACCAGGATGGGCGGGCCCGGAGAGTGGTGGTGAATGGAACTAAATCATGTTGGTGGCTTGTCACCAATGGTGTTCCCCAGGGGTGTTTTTGGGGATGGTCATGNTGTCCAGAGAAGGGCAACATAGCTTGTGAAAGCTTTAAAACATGTCATAGAGGAACCTCTGAGGGAGCAGTTTTTCTTTAGTCTGTAGAGAAAAGGAGGCTCAGGGTAGACCTCATTGCTCTCTACAGCTGCCTGAAAGGAGGCTGCACTGAGGCGAGGGTTGATCTCTTGCTGTGCTTGCAGTGAGAGGACAAGAGGAAATGACCTTAAGCTGAGATAGGGGAAATTCTGATATTAGAATTTTTTTTTTCACTGTTAGGGGGGTCAAGCATCATAATAAGTTGCCCAGGGAGGTGGTAGAGTAACGACCCCTGCAGGTATTTAACAGCCATCTGGATCTGGTGATGTGGTTTAGGGGTGACAGGGGTAGTACTGGGTGGACGACAGGATGATCCTGAAGGTCTCTTCCAGCCTTGATGATTTTGTGAATTAAATAATGTTTTAGTGTTTTCATGCAGAAGAAAGTAAGTGGAAGGCAGTGAGTAAAGAACAGATGAAATGTAAGGGTGACTTGTATCTTAAGTCTTTACTATTCAAGGCTGGTATGGAAATAAAACAGAATGATACTGTTCATAGAAAAACTTATGATGTCAGGGAGTTGCTTGTTTACCTGCATTAACTAGTTGCCTGCTGCAGTGTTGAGGCTGAAACTGTCAGCTATAGGATATGCTTCAGAAGCTTGTTTTACACGTAAGATCTCATGGGAATATAATTCATCCACCACCATGCTAAAGTGCGTCTCTTCTTTCCCTATTTGTTGTGCTTTTATCTAACTCTTGGTATGCATTACGGAATTTATATGGAGGTGGGAAATGCATAGAAACACAAGCATACAGCCATTTTGTTCAGGTGTTCTGGAACTTAAAGCTGTGTACAGGCTTTGTAGAGATGAGAAACTGATATTTCTTGTCACTGGCTAGGTTCTGTCTGTGTAAAGGTTAAAATCTGTGCTGTCTTTCTCTGTATGACAGAGATAGCCCATATAAAGCTCTTAAGAGTGCCTCATCACTTGGTTTCACAGGTCCACAGATTTATCAGTGGTGTCAGAGCTGAGGAGAAAGTGCTCTTAACACATTATTCAAGTTCAAGATTCATCCAGGCTTAGACTTCTCCTCTGAAATACTAAATTCTATAGCCAAGAATGCAACTGAAAACAGCCAGGCAGCTGCAGTCACTAACATAAATACTTCCCCAGGTTCAGACAGAAGCTCTCTCCTCCACCTCTCCTAACTGGTACCATCTACGTAGCAATGAGACTCACTGCGATGGAGCATGACAGAGTGTTCAATAAAATACTTTCCACCTCTTTCTCTGAGAGATGGATGACTTCAATGCCCCAATGCAAGTATCCCCATCAACTGACAATAAATACGACCTTAGTGCTGAAGCTTCAGCAAGAGGAGTTTAAAGGTCAGGGAAAGTAGCAGGCATGGATGAGCACTGTATGAAAATGTGTTTACATCTTGTAAAACAAGAAGCACAGAATTAGTCCTACTGTGAATATGGACAGGTGTGCCAGTTTCTAGAAGAAATTTCTAGACAGAGGTGAAGTTTAATAGCTACCATTTTTAAAAACCTTTATAAGACTGTTTTTAAAAGGACAGTTTTGGTACAAAGTTCTGCACTGGAGAAGCACCTTATTTCTCTATAAGAAGTCAAACAGAAATATTTAATGAGTTTTGGTACTTATTTGCCCTGCACCCAATTTTTACAGCAGGCAGAACTGATAGGAGCCTAACAGATCCATTTGATCCCAGATCAAGTCCCTTTGATCCCAAATAACGTTAGTTTTTGGAAGTTGGAGTTGGTCTCAGTATGGACTTGAGGATCCTTTATGTGTCTCTTTCAACTTGAGATGTTCCATGATTCTAAATAGAAACAAAGGGAAGGAAATTTCATTGCAGAACAATTGCATTCAGGAAATGAAGCACAGCACAGAGATTGTTTTGCAGTGCTGTTTGCCTTGGTTTGTACTTTAAACAGCTCTGTGCTTGTTTCTAGATAACTTCTGATCCAAGCCTTTGGAAAACATTTTCCTAGAACATGGAATTTCCTCTTGCAATACATTGGATCTGGAAGCCAGCACACAAGAATTTGCATTTTGGCTTTGTATTCTTCAGATTAATTTCAAATCAGATGACTAAATGGAAGAGGAATGGAAGTTTCAGAATTCTTAGCTTGAACTTAACGTGCAGATAATGTATGGGATGTTTGAGGCTGTTCAGTTCAGTTTTGCAAAATCAGGTGTTTTCACCAAGGATACATCAACTTGAACAGATGATCTTATTTTTTGTCTTAACCAAAGTACTCTTGTGAATTATGGGTGTTTTTATGAAATGTAATCAAATATAGGCGCTTTCTGGATTAAAAATTTCCAACACAATTCTCTGACCACATTGCACATCTTGTGCTGTCCCCCATGAGTGCAGAGGGTCTCTGCACTTTCTGCCAAGGTCAGCTGGGTGGCTGGTGAAAGCCATCTTAGATGGTGCTTTTCTGCTGGTTATTCTTTAATTATAACCTCCAACATGGCAGTATTTCAGAGAAGAAAAGTACAGTTATTCTGCCTTGAAAAAGAGAGTCATATAGACTGAAGTTATGTTGCAGACTTTTCCCCATCAATAGATAATATAAAACCCCAAAATATGTAGTGTATAGTGTATGTAGCCCTAGTACTGAAAGTGTTCTTCATCCCAAGTAATCATTCTACTTCAATCATTTGACATTCATATTTGTGCTCCCAATGAAGCATGAGATCCCTCAATCATTTTGGTTCTAGTCTTTTCAGGTATAGCAATAAAAATTTGATTAAATATTTTCAAGATAAAAGAAAAGTTAGAATACATTAAGATACTTCTGTAACTTTGCTTGTCTGATCACAAGCATACACTGCATAGCTGCATATTACCAGACCATTTTAGCAACTTACCCAGATTTTAACAAAGCTTGTGCAGACTTTGTCTTTTCACTCATTATTCCTCCAACTAATTTTCAACATCTTAGAGTCAAATTTTGTCTTCTGGTTTTGCTGCATTCCATATATCCTAGATAGAGCAGCACCCATTATGTTTCAAGTTGGATACCCACACCAAACTGGAACAGGCTGATCTTTCCCTGCTTTTTCTACTAGGCTCCAAGAACTTCAGGACAAATAATACTGGTTTAATTTAGGTGTGACTGAAATATTAGACGTAGCACAGCAGTTATGCTTTGTCATTATTAAATACATCTGTGAGGCAAACATTGAAGACAAATGGTGGTGCTTAATGCTACCAAAGTACCGTTGCAATTACATTTGCACTTCTCTCATTACCATCAGTCTGTGATGAGATTATCACTATAGGCTGTGCAAAATTTTCACAAGGGATCCCTTTGCTCTCCTCCACATTTGGAAATTTTCCAGACCCAGCCAAATCCACATCTGACCTGCCTGGTGCTTCAACAAGAAAGTTAGACCTTACTTTAGAAGGCATCTGAGTGCCTTCCAGACATATTTCTGTCCTAGAAGAAACCTGTCAGAACACAATGTCTATGGATGGAGATTTTCTGATTGTTAGTTACTGCTTCTGAGAACAGACAGCACTGACTTTTTAGGTTTTCTGTTGCATGGATTATGAAAAGGCTGCTTGGTTTGGCTTTGTGCCGTAAGTCTTTTTCACTTGAGCAGAACTGGCAGATAGCTGCAGTATGTTGGAGTTTTGTTTAAGTACTTTCTGCTTCCAAACATGAGGAAAGTTATGTTCATTGTGATCATGAGGACAGGGACAAAAAATATATATGCTATTCAGGAAAAACCTGAGCACATCACTGTAACAGGAATTGCATTATGGATGACAAATAAGTAAAGTAAACCATTCTGTATTATCTGTTCATTGGAGGTTATTTGCAGCTCAGTACTACACAGAAGTGCTGAATTACTGGGAACAGTAAAAACCCGAACCAAACCACCTCTACAGAGCAAGGTAAGTTCTGCAAAATATGTTCAGACAATCTCTAAAAAGTAAAGGTTCAGACTACAGAGAAAAAAGAAATCTGTGATAATTGTATAATGTAAAGAAGTAAAGAATGCCTTTCAGACTAGTATTAGTGCAAACAAAGAGCATGCAGGGTAGGTCTCCAGTTTAGTTGCCTTGACTTACACATTGTTAAACCAGGACTCAAAATAGGTGAGATAAGTTCCATCAACTTCATTTTAAGAGAAAACTCATCAACAGTAGGAAAAGAAAGGAAGTTTTCTTTAGAGCAACAAATATATGATAATAAAATGTGGAGAGCAAGCTACATGTTCATTCTTAGTCAGCCTTTATTTGCAGTCCATAAGGCTAAATTTTGGTTGCTTAGCAGTAGTGTGTCACGTTGGTAAAGACAGAAGATAGTATCCAATATCCTATTCACTGTAGCCTTACTTTAAGTGACCACACATTTTATTTGCTTGATGGACACCTTGTGGCTGATACAGCTAAGCAATGAAATGTTTCCTAGATGTCTTAGTGATGTCCCTGTGTCACCAAAACCTATGTGCTGCAACTTCCCCTAAAGTTATCAGGACCAGGTTAATTGTAAATTGTTGTTTAACATGTCCCAGAATATTTTCCTTTCCTATCAAATGTTCAAGTTTCTCCAGAATTTTTTGTACATTAAGCTTTCTGGAGGTAGAGACAAAGTTACTATACATTCAGTCTATGTTATCGATACCTTGTAATGTGAATGGATGATTGAAGTTTAGTTGCAAACTCATGAAAGACTGTGTTCTTTTCTCCATCTTTGATATCTCACTACCTGCAATTGGATAGAGCTGGACAGCTACAGAAGACCTTTCAAATTAATATGTATAGGCCAAATTTTTCAATAAAAGAATCCCTGAAATAATTTTGGCAATTTATTAAGAGGATTATTTACCCCAGCAACCTCCTTTCAGCTTTTGTGCAGAAATCAGGGACCCTGGCTTTTTTTCCTAGCCTTCCTATCTACTTTGACGTATGACATCAACTTGCCGAGTTATTTAATAGTTCGAGGATATTTAAACCCAGTCAAATTTAATATTAATCCATAATTGTAATTTGGATCTTTCCAGTTTTGTCCCACAGAAAAGTTCAGTCTTGACATTTTGGATAAAGCTGCAGTGATATTCACAATAAAATTTGTATAGATTGTTTTTCTGGTCTGTGAAAAAAGCCAGAGTATAAAGCATTAGACAAGCATGAGAAAAAACGTGTTTTAATGAAATTCTTAGAAAGAAAAGCAGCAAGTCCACCTTTAAAAACTATTTTGGGGGTTCTTAGGATTGACAGTCACACATGTTTATCAGTATGGGTCTGAGTCCCATTTTCAAGATGTCTTTAACTCTCCAGGGAGAATTTATAACTTCTAAATATGGCCATAGATATTTATCTTGTTACTGAAAGATAGTCTTCTCTGGAGGCATTCAGAAGATCTGGATAAATGCTTGCAGTGGTGAACCATGTAATGAGTCAAACAATGTGCACAGAAGCTGCTGTACACATTTATACAATTTACACCTGATGAATTCAGTGAAGATTATATGAGTTGAAGTATGCAAGTGGTAGCAGAAAACATGTTTCTATGCCATGTCTAAGAAGCATCAGATCCATGGCTTTGTAAGTGATTAAAACATACTTCCTCCAAGTAATACTGAGAAGCAAATCCACAGAAAATAGAAGGGTCACCGAAAGGGCTTGGGAGATCTTTCTCATTATAGCTTCTTCTCCAAAAGGCTCTGTGGTTGTTTGCACAGACCTTGACAGGTTCAGCCCCTACAGCAGCTTCTGTTGTGTACTGACCTTTTAACTGCACTTCTCTGTACTCTTTGATACCCCAATGCCTTCAGTGAACAAGAGGAAGATCTCAGACATAGATTTATGTGAAATGCTGGTGCTTATTTCACTGGCACAGGTGATGTTTTGCATGGACTCAGTGCTTTCTGCCAGAAAAAGAGAGACATGATATGTTGGTCTTCTCTGTGTAGGAACTCTAAATGTTTCACTGGTGGCTTGCATGAGATTTATGTTGCATGTTACTCTCTGTTAAAGATAGAGCCATTCCCTTATTGCCATAGTTTTCAGCTCCATAGTTTAGTCACTGTGCTATAACTTTATTAACTTCAGTTAGCACCTATGTCTTCTACCATTTCCCATATAACATGGTAATCTGAGCATCCCTTTAGGTCAGATGTACAGTGTATGCCCTTCATCATTCACTCAATGACTAGATTCATAGATAGAAAACTGTGCTATTTATCATTATTTTTGGTGCTTGCAAGGAAAAGTGGAAAACCTGACCATGACCAGTGAGTGCCTTCTCTGAGAAGGACAAATTGTCTTCTATGTTAATGGTTATTATTAAAAGAAATACTAACCTGTACACAGGTTAGTAGCTGAAGAAAACAGCATACTAAAATAGCATCAGAAGCAGAGCAGTTCCATCTAATTTGATGTTACTAGATTTGTGGTTGTTCCACACTGGAGGCATAGTTTTGTTGCCCTGAATGTTTTGCATTGTATTTTCAGAAGCGAAAAAAGAAGTTAAGCATCTGCTGCCTGTGTACATCGACATGTATATTAATGTATTTGAGCAAGAATACTCAGCAGGGATTTATATAACCTACTAACAAATAACCTCTTGAATTATGACAGAATTAATTTTACTAAGGGTGCAAAGGGAAGAGATGACACAGGGGAGGACTTGTGGAAAGGATAAGGGGTTCAAAGATCTTGATTCATAGGTTTGTATACTGTGTCATAGAGAAACTCTGCTGCCAAGTTTTGTGGACAGCCATTCAAACAGCCTCCCAGAGTGTTCCCTTGCTAATGTTTTAAAAATATTTAAGTCAAAGTTCTCAGATCCAAGTAAGTAACCAAGGAGGTCTAGACAGTAGAAAAGAAGGACTGCATTATGCAGCCATGGGACTAGGATGCAAGACTGTTGAATCCCCTTTCCTGATCTCACCCAGATGCACTGGAAGCCTCCAGCAGAGCAGATGGGATTACACTGCAGTTCAACTAGGTGCCTAGTTTAGCTCTTCTCTGATTACTGTTCTGTGTATGGTTTTAAATAATCAGTAAGAAAAGAATAAAGCAAGGAATAAATGGAGGTTTGGTCCCAGCAGAAGCCGAGAAGATAAGGAGACTGATGTGTATGTCTCAAACACTGATAGACTGTGGAGCCAGCCAAGAATTGTTGGTAATAATAAACTGCAAGAAAGAACGATATGTGGCTGGAGGAGGGGCCATGTGGAGGTAGGGCAGCACATTTCTGGGATAAACATCCTTGTTATGGCTCCTATAGATAGGTACAAGTACAACTTAAGTGCAGGAATGAGACAGAGAAATGGGAATGGACTGTAGGGGGGGAAATCAAGAATTCCAGAAAGAATTCCTAAAAGAATGAACTGTGCATGATGACTAATTTGCATAGAAAGCAAGAAACTTAGCTCCAGCATTGGGAAAAGTTTGTTATAAAAAGGTGCCCCCAACAAGCCTAAGTGATACCTCCAGGAGCCTGGACATGCCATCAGCTGGATCAATACTGGAGCCACCAGGACTGCTGAATCATTCCTCTCCCTCTCCCTTTCCCTTTCCCTTTCCTTTTCCCTTTCCCTTTCCCTTTCCCTTTCCCTTCCCCTTCCCCTTCCCCTTTCCCTCCCGAAACCCACTGGGCTGTGCTTATATATATCAGAAACTAACATACCAATTTCCATGACCAGTGTGTAATTTACTATTGAAATTTGTGGGCTTTGGTGGACCCTCTGATTTTTGTTGTTCCTTTTGACCATGAGAATCTATGAATCTTGGGTGTTCCTTCCCCTTAAGGGTGGGATGCCACAGCCAGCTGCCTTAAAGAAGGGAATGTAGATCAGCAAATAGTCACAAAGATCACACCTTTGAAAGTCACCTGCAAAGTGCTGCCTCCTAAAATGCTGCCCCACAACCAGGCAGCTGTGGGTCCTGCCTCTGAAATGTGCAACCTTTTTAGGAGGTTTTACACTAAGGCACCAAATATAAAAGTTTTGGAAAAAACAGGATGGATTTCTGTTCACCAGTGTAGAGTCATGGAGGAATATTTAAAATGCACATGACATAGAAAAGCAGCTTGCAACATTTGTACTTGTTAGTAGTTTTCAATAAAGCTGTTTATCACTAAGCACTGTTAGAACTAGCTGAGGCCCTAAACTAGTCTAAGTCTATGCATGTTTTATTTCTTCAGGTAGAATGGGACAACTTTCTCTATTTCACAATGCAGCTAGATTTTTGAATAGAAATAACTGAGTTGCTTTAGGGTAACCTTTCTAACTCAGTCAATATTTCCATCTAGTTAAGCAAATTCTGAATTCTGAATCCTTTTAATTTGAACTCTTCCCTGTTTCTGGTGGAAAAAAAACCCCACACATGCAAAAACTAAACAAACAAACAACAAAACAAAAACCAAACCCACAATTGCTTCAGAGTCAATGCTTCTGTTAGAAGAGGGGAATTTGCTTGGCAAACTCCACCTGATGACAACCAGCTTAAGTGTCCAAATGGGTAACAGTTGCAGCCTTAAGTAATAGAATGGAAGGGAGAAGGCATCTGTAAGCCAATCAGCGATCCTAAGCACTATTGCTAAATTAGTTTTCATCCTGATATGGACTAAGGCTATGTAGTACAGAACCAATCTCTTCCTGGTGTCAAAGTTCTTCCCTTCCTTAAGGATGCTGCCATGAAGGCTTTAGTAGACTTGTGTGGAAGAGAAGGTCTTGGGCATTGCTTCTGTCCTTATTGAGTGGTTCTGATAAGTACATTTTTTTCTGCTTCCCTTATATCCCAGCTTCCACATGAATATAATGGCCTGATCCAAAGCAAGCAAAGAAAAATATGGAAACTCTTGCAGGATTTCAGTAGAATAGTGACACAACAGTAAATTATTAAATATACCAGTTCCTCCAACATTTCATTTGTAATAGGGAAAAGAAAGCAAACAGAGAGGGAGATCAGCAGGACAATGGAAGATTTTGGCTTCCAGCAAGTATGTCATGTTTAACTTCCAATATCTGTCAACTGTATTGAGAAAACAAATTGCTCCTTTTTTTCCCTGTCTTGCATTATCTGTTCTTTGTTAGTGCTTTTTCAAACCTTATAAACTCAATGGGTTGTTAGCATGCATTAGTGTGTTAGTGTGACATGTTCAACAAAACATCCTAGTCATCCAAGATCTAAATACTTCCTGGGAATTCAGTCCCTGAGTTAAACTACAAGAATCTTTGCTTTATCTGTATCATCATCAGAAGATGCTATTCAACATGGGACCCCTCTAAGAAAAGAAAGAAAAAAGGAAAAAAATTCCAATACCTAGAACAAGCAAGATTCAAGTTGCTGCTGACATCAGTGTGCCAGAGAGGTTTTGTTCTCTAAGTATGCTGCAACTACTTTTTCCTTTGCAAACTAGAGATTAGCACAGGTGACACATACTTAACCTCACACATAATCCTCAAATCTGTGAAGCAGATAGATCAAATTGAGGATAGTGAGTTCCAAGACTGGCTGAATTCCCCTGTATTTTTCCACAGCTATTTTTCCACAACCCTTAAAGTTTTAGTTGACTCTAATATTTTCTTTGTCTGAAGCATGGCACAGGCTTGGCAGAACACATCATGACAGGTGAGACCGAGCTGCTTTTTCCCTCCACTATATGAGACCCTGAACATGGAGGCTTCACTGCTTATTGGACACAGAGCCAGTATATTCTAAAGGAAACGCAGACTTCATCCAAAACAAGTAGTCTTTGACAAGTAGATTTTAATGAAGTTTCTACTTTGAGATAGTCATTGCCCTCAAGTATTTAGCAAAACAAGTTTACTGAAAGTGCTTAAAAGGATTTATGCCAATTCAAGTCACAGGTGAACCAGAAAATCAGTGTGAAGCAGACTTCACTTCTTCTGCCCAAGGCATAAAGACTAGTCAACTGCAATGGGCACTGTTCTGGGAGTAGAGTTAATTGTTTGGTGTTGAAAGGACTTCTCTACCTCTTTTTCAGGGAGAATCAGTTCCAATCTGTGAGTCAGACTTAGAGGCAGTCTTTGGACTCCCCTCTAGATTGCATTTTTCCAGCTCATAAGGATAGTCCTTGCTGGAAGCAAAGAAATACTAAGCTTATCCATGCTTCAGCGGCCTGTGCCAAGAACTGGAAATTCCTTGGCTGTATAATTTATCTGCACAAAGGCAACTCAGACTCCTACACAGCACAGCTGCACCAAATTGGCAGGCTGTGTTTTTGCCTCCCCCTCTACTCATAATGCAGATAAAGGTGTTCTCAGGCATGGGTGTAGCAAGACTTGTACCAAACCCATGCACACTCACTAGTGTGCACTCAGCTTCCAGGAGTTCAACAGCAGGGAAGGCTGGGAACCAGACACGTGTCAAACTACACACATAACTAGCAGCATCCTAGAATCATGGAGTGACATGCTTCTGTCAGTGATGAATTTGATGCAGATGTCTGAGTGGATATTTCTAAGTGCCCAACTCAGAACTTACCCTTCAGCCTTTATTATAAGATAAAAAAAGGTGACATAAAAGCATATATATTTCATACAAAGTAAATACACCTGATCTTTGTTGAAGCAATGATTAAATTGTAGTTTATATATCACAAACACTCTCGCTTCCTGCTAATTACAAGAGATGCAAGAACAGTATGTTAGGCTCATTACAAGATAGCTGCATTTTCATCCTTATGTGGTTTTTTGAACTCCTGATTTTTAGACTGATGACTCTGACTAAAGGTGAAGATTCACTGAGATCAATCCCTGAAAAAAACAGTCCTCTTCAATTCCCAAGGACAACAAGTACATAGTGCTGGTGCAAAGGCTGTTTGGTGTGGGGAACTGAGTAACACTTTTTCTGAGTACTGAGTTGCTGTCCTAGGGGCGATAGAATCTGTCTTGCACAATGCTGAGCTATGTCACCTCATTTCACTTCAGTGTTGCAATTGTAGGTGAAGTACTTCACATAAGCCAGTAGCAATTCACAGGGCGCTGCGATAGGGCCTTTTGAATGACAACCTCTGCTGTCCACCTTGGAGGGCTGTGACAGAGCTTCTTTCTTGCGGACTCTCTATGGGAACCACTCGATAATTCCAGCCACTGATATCATGTCTCTGTCCTCCAGTCGTGTTGGTAGCTTCATGCCTTGTTCCAAATCACTGCAAGAGTCATATTTCATTAATAGTAATAAAGCAGAACAAAATAGGGGCTTCTAAGAGAAGATTAGGCCACAGAAAAAAATGAAATAAAACAGACCTAATACATAGAGGGTAAATGATAAATATGCACCCAGTTCTCTCTGTGCAGTAACTCAGTGGAATGGATTTATTGCGCAGCAGGCTTGCTATTTGTTTTCCCTCTCTTCCCAGCATGGGGGATTTTAAGTTAAACAGTTTTATTCATACCCGAATTCACTCGTGTATCCCAAATTGGCTGCTTGCCAACGTTGTTGGCATTTCAGGTTGTTAACGTCTTAATCTAGAGTCACTACACCAACTAGGGGAGTGTCTGGAAGTAGGAACAGACCCTTTCCTGGAGGGTTGCCTTTGAGATTTTAATGTAAAAGGGCATCCATATTAATTGAAAGCTTACCTGGAATGGCAATATGGATGCATGTGCTAACTGTTTACATGACCCATGAAAAATGCACAGGAGTGTTTGGCATTTTCAGTCAGCCTCAAAGGAACATTCATCCCAGCAAGTGTCAGTTTCCGGCTCATTTGCAAAGGATGTTCATGATATTATACATAGATTTCCTGAAAATGTGTCTTATTTTCTAGACAGCAATGAGAGTAAGAAGTACAGACAAAGCATTTAAATGTAGATGAATCAAGATCTCACAAGAAGTCCTGTCAAATGAGAATAGAAGAAATCATCTGTTTGATACGGTAAGAAAGGTCCAAGAACAAAGGCTTTCCTTTCCCAGTTTCTTAACCTGGTGATCGTGTATTTTTTGTCTTGGAAACACATTTGTATGTACGTTTATTTAATTTAAATCTATTTTGTTAAATAGAATTTCAATATGGAATAGGAAAATGTTGCGAGCTAATCCATTATAGCAGAGGGACAGTGAAGCCCCAACCAACACCAAAGAAGGCTTCAGGCATCTGCTCATGCAGAGTAGCATCTACCACTTCAGAAGGCTGCAAGCATCTGCTCTTTATTGTTCCTCAGTACAACCTTTTAAACTCTTGATCTCACATGCATTCCACCTGTGTGTCCTCTCTACCCTTTTGTGGCTGGTCAGTGCACCTCAGCATTCCATGTCTCATTGCCTTCAATACCAGTCACCTGTCTTACACAGCTCTAGCCCATTAGGGATGAGGCTCGGCCACAGCCCGACTCCCAATTACCACAAGCTGTGTGCCTACAACAATCACCTCAGTGAACTTGTTCCAACAGATATGAGGAGGCTGTTAGTGTTTATACAGAGTGACGTGATTTTCCATACTCAGCCCTGTCTCTCTAGCCTCACATGGATATACAGGCCAACACTAATTGTTCAACACCCTTTGCTTTTGGTTTCAAGCCAAGATGGAGCATCTTGAAGAATCCTACCTCTTCTTAACAAAAACTCTTGTCATTTCAACCCTTATTGGTCTGAGGCGAGATAGGTGGTAAAGAGTCACTTAGTCAGCTCAATTTAATCCAGTTTAATGGAGAAGTGTGGCAGGCTGCAAGCAGAGCAGAGAAAAAATGGACAGCAAAAAGGTAGATGTGAGATTGATGTCACATAAACCTACTGTCTGATTTCTGTCTGAAACAGGAAGTTTGATACAGTGTCAGCAAGGTGTGCATATCATTGTTTCCCCCAGTGACAGGCAACTATCTTATGAACTGGCCAGAATGAAGACAGCTGAAAAGCAGAAAAATTACAGGAGGCATATTTATTATTTGCAAGAAGAAGGAAGGGGTAACCACCCAGATAACCAGAGTCTGTGTTTGGTTTTGCTTCAGCTTCATCCGACTTATGCTATCTCCATTTGCATCAGGTCTTTTTGTCCTTCCGGTTCAGCATTTCAGGCTGAGGCTTTGTTCCAGAAGAAAGCAGGTCAGACAGAGAAAAATCTCAAACTGTATAAAATCAAGCACAAATGTCTTTATTTCTGATGAAGCATTAACCAAATAATGCTTCCAAGGGAGCACTGAAGGCCAAATAGCTTCTAGCTTGTAGATCAGTTATGTACTAAAGAAAGAGCAACAGAAATAATGGAATTGCTGTAGAAATGGAAACAATAAGGTGGTTATTGGCCTTCCAGAAATATGGGCATGAAAGAAAGAGGAAAGACATGAGAGAGTTGCATAGAGTGCAATTAATGTCTTACAAGCAGCCTTTCTCCCCATCCCCACTGCCTGACCTCCAGCTGTACCCACCACAGATCTCTTCCTTGCCCCTGGACAAAATGCTGGACAGAGGCCAAGGTGGACACATTTCTTGTTTTATTACAGAGGATAAATGCCAGCTTAAGTCCTTTGCAAGCCAAGAGAAAAACAGCTGCCTGTAGAAGGATGACACAAAAGGAGATTGTCTGGGCCATGAGTTCTGCTTTGTACCCATAGGCAATAGGCCACAGGGCAGTGAAATGTGGCAGTGGGGTGGGATTCCCATGAGGCACCCAGAGGGCTGCTCTTAGCAGCCTTTCTTTGCACATTCAGCAGAAAGGACACACCAGGAAAGAGGGGAACCAGATAGCAGACCTCTTCCCCTAGCTTCTGCAGAGACCCCCACGGCAGCTCACAGGAGGAGCAGCTCACAGCCCAGGACCCCTGGGGGCCACATTCTTCTCAGAATGATGAGTGCTGGCTAATACCCTCATCACTGCTAGCACTAAAACCCTGATAAGCCTGTGACCCAAACCCTCGCATCACTCAAAGAGCTGCTCCCAAACAGAATTTATTACCAGTGGCAGGGCATCCACCCACAACAGGGTTGAACCACCAGCAGAAGGCTTCACATATCCGTAGGTATAAAAAACAGTATAAAACCACTGTTTGAGACAGTGTTAAAATGTAGGTTTAAACCACTTTTTTCCCCATGTCCTTGCTTGTCTTCCAGAGGCTCTGAACCACTCCACAGCTTCCTCCTGTTGTTTCTGCCAACATTCTCTCACAGCATCTTGACCTTCTAGCCTTTCACAGATGCTCTTTACACCTCACTTTACACCTCAACACTGGCAAGTATAGCCAAGTTCCCACATTAGACATTCCCAGGCAACTGGGATAGTACAGCAGTGATTGGGATTCACTCCCTTACCTTTCCACAGTCCCCTTGGATTCTGGACCCAGAGACGTGTATTCTTGGCCAGCAGGGCAAGAAGGATAGTTTTTAAAAGACCAGCTGCTAGAGGAAACAACAGTGGTTGATCAAAACAACAGTGAAAGAGTTAATCTTGAAAACATCCCAGAAATTCGCCATCTGGGATAAAATGACAGAATAAGATTTTGAGGTCTGATATGAGATCATCAAGTCTACTAAAGAGATGATGTTTCCATACCTCTACAGGCGTTCTCAGGGCCTGGATCGCAGAAACAGCCCTTCTTTACCAGGCTACAATTCACATGAGATGTGACAGAAGATGGTTACAGATGGGTTCTCTTTTTGCTCATGCTTTATATCCAGATAGCTTAATCTTTTTCCTTATTGGTACTCCCAAAATGTTTCTGTGTGACGCATGAAAGGATTTTGTCTTCCGGCTCTAAAATCAGCCTAAGTTCATTTGAACAAAACTGTAGTTGAGAAACAAATATTAAAAGATTACACTAATATTGGGGATTTGTGATTCTATTAATATGATATACTCCTCTGAATTGACTTGTTGATCAGCAATGGGGGAATTTTTCCTTTATTGTGAGATGACATAAAGCAGATATACCTGGCTCTTTTCTCCTTCCTTATTTTTATATATAATTAGATTTGATCCACATGATGTCTTTCTGATGTAGGAAGCAGGAACTGAAAACACATTTCCCTTTTTCTTACATCAGATGATATTTGTTTGTTCAGGACTGTTTCATGGCATTGTGCCAGCTTTCCCCTACAAGAATAGGTGAATGATCAGTACAATAAAATTGTCAGACCCAGCTGGTCTCTCATGTCTTTTTATTATACTCTTAGATGCAACATAGATAAATTGATAAAACCCCACCTTCTACGCATATGCATTGTGTACATGCATGTGCAAGCCACCACCAGGGAAGAAGCATGGGATCAGAGAAGGCATAAATTACACTGGCATCTATATTACTAAAATGTAAAGGATTAAGATTACAGCATCAATTCCATCATGGAGAACAAGAGTAAGTTAGTGAGATGAAGAAGAACATTTTTGTTTCTGTAGTTCATGAGATGGTGTCTGGAAAGTGGGAATTTGTTTCATGCCCATAAGCTGTGCTGGGATATGTAATCTGTTACTTTTACTGTGAAACTGTGGGAGAAATTTTGTTTTTAATCACTTAACTGCCATACTGAAGGTTGTTTTCTTGGTAGTAGAGCAATTCTGGCAAACAGCTGTAACCTGTACAAGAAGATTAGCATGTATAGACAGTAAGCAAATTATGATTAGTCAGAAGATGGAAAATACTGAAAGTATGTATACACCTATATACCTCTTCAGAAAAAATTTTTTTTTTTTTCCTTCCAGGCCCTCTTCTTGTGTATGGGTGAGCATCATCAGGGAGGCTGGGGTTTGGAGGAGAGATGAGAGGTGCTGCTGGGCAGGCAGGCGAGAACGGAGTGGCCTTGGGGACAAGGAGAGGGAAAAGCTGGAGATAACAGTGAGAAAATATGCAGAGAGAAAGGTACGGGGAGTGCCATGGGTTGTGCACATATACATGCTGGGAAAGGGGAATTTTACAATGAGGAAATTTCACCAGAGAGACTGAGTCAAGGGGAAAGTGAAGTTCTGAGATGGTAAGCTTTTAAAAAGATTTTTAAAAAGCCCAACCAAAACCAAAACAAAACAACACAAACAAAACAAAACAAAACAAAACAAAACAAAACAAAAAAAAAAGAGACAAACCTGAAAGAAAAAGAGAAAATTAAGACTTTGAAAATGAGAACTTCTATAGTTACAATGTGCAAGGGAAAGGTAGAGACAACCTAAATTGTATTTTAAACATTAAGTAAGAACATTACATTTTGATAATGGTCTCTACATGTGCCCCTCCCCTCCTCAGTTCAGCTTGTGTCAGACTGTGGTACAGCCTGACATAGAAAAAGCTATGATCTAGTGAGCAGAAAACTGATAGAAATCTTAAATGTACCAAGGGAAAACTGCAAGAATTTCATCTTAGATATGTGTACTATGAGAGGGAAGGAAATTACCAGCTCTGCTGGCATAGCAGGTACCAGTGCAATGCCTAACACAGATTCCCTGCACACTCCTTAAGGAAATCAAACTTGTTTTTTTTAAGTTTAGAAAGGAAAGTTTATGCTGAAATAGTAATTTCTATATATATGATCAAAATAGTTTGTTGGTTTGTCACACAGACAGCCTGAAACTGTATTCTTTGTTTCTAAGGATTTCTAAGTCATGTGAATACTCTGGTACTGCTGATTGAATAGTTATGTTTTAAACAGAGGGCATATTTTTAAGTATTTCACATCTACAAGCAGAGGTAATGTAATTAAAACAAAAATATATTGGCAAAATATTTTTGATATATTTATGGTTTCACTTCTTTTTTCTTTTCTTTTTTCTTTTTTTTCTTTTTTCCTTTTTCTTTTTTCTTCCTTTTCGTTCCTATTTGTTTTCCTTTTTATTTTTAAAAAATAAGTCCTGTACAAATATTTTGAATATGTACATTCAATTGAAGTACCTATATCTATATAAAGTAGAGTCCATGACCAAATAGCATTTTTGGGGATATGACAGGTCAAAACCCACATATCTGACTGACTCAAAAATTTAGACCTGAGGCTGAAAACATAGACAAGACAGATCAAAAGACACTTAAGTGAGGAAATTAAGAGGGGTCAGCATCTGAACTCTCATAGAAGAGGTGTCTCTGGCTTTCACAAACGGGTCACAGAGAAATAATTGTAAGCACTTTCCAACCCAATAGCTTCAGTGTGGGAGCATATCATTGTTACCTAAAAGCTGGGAAAACCAGGACACGGTCAACATGATTCCTTCAAGGACAGATAATGAGTCAGAGGTAGACCAACAAGAGTGGTGTTGTTCAGATTTCCAGGCCAGGGTCACAGCTATTGGGTGCACGGACTTGCTTGCCAGTACCAGATGAGGGACATTTCTAATTATTTACCAGTTGTGGAATTTCTATTTGTACTTCTGATAAAAGCCTCTGAAGACTGGGAGTCAGGCTCAGACATCTCAATACCCAAGGGGAGTGAAGTGTTAGTGAATTAAAGAACTGTTTACACTGGGGCAAGAGTACAAAAATTCAGAAACAGCTCTGTGTATTTGGGCAGCTTTATGGCAAAACGGCGGTGCCGTGAGAGTAACAGGCTTTCCATAGAGGTGACAGTTGTGCGGAAGGGTTAGGGAGATAGTTGGGAATTTACATGCTAAAAGCAGGACTTGAACAATGCTTGGGTCCTTAAATCCTTTGTAAAATTCAGCCCTTGAATCTCCATCTGTGCTTCTCTTTCCCTATAATTAATTTGTACGTTGATCTCTTCTGATTTGAGTAACAAGCTAGCAGAAGAAGGTCTAGTTCCACTCCTAGAATTCTTGCCTATCTGGATCCAGAAACCTCATCAAAAAAGGAATTGGTTGCATTGGCATTTATACACTCTCCAGTGGCTCTGCACAAGATGTTCAGTTGCTGAGATGGTGGCTTGGCAATTTGAATTGCATTTGTGCACACAGTGCAGCTAATGGTCCATTGCAAAATGTTATTTCTATCACTTAAATGTAGCCATTTCCCTTGTCACTTCTAGTCTAACACATTGTTGTTGTTGCTTTTAAATTGACAGAAATGGAAATTAGCAAGTACTCAAGAGTCACTGATTTTATGGCACTGGTAACAGAGGCACCACATACCCACCCCATCATGAAAGAAATATACTTGTTACACTAATAAGGCTTTGGATGGACCTTAGATGGTTGCATTTACTTTTCAAGAGTCAAGTTTAGTGACTAGTGAACTGTGGTTTGTCATGGCATAATGTGCACATGGATTTTGCATTTGTAAAAACTTGAGCAAAAGGCTCAGTTTTGCCTGCCCCTGTAGATTCAAGATAGAATGAAAATTTGTTGTTTCAAACAAACAGCTGAATAGTATTATCTATTAATTAACTTCTCCTGGCAGTGCAAATTTAAGGAGAAACTTCTGGCATCTTGGTTGGGATGCTGAAGGGTCACAGAGCTGGATTTTGCTTGTTTGAAGCCATCTTTGTTACTGTCACCAGTACATAGTTGTGGCATTCAGGAGCAGTTATGGTTCCGTAAACCTCAGTCACTGAAATAAACACAATTTTTCTTGTACTTCAGATCGAGAGGAGTAACCCACAAAATGTAGCTTTTGACATTTCTTTCTAGCATAACTGTAGATGCAGGGTCCTATCTCTGGTGTTTTTTCCACTTGCTTGTCCACATGCCAGCCTATCCATGTGGGGCTACTCTGGCCTTTCCTTCAGGTGAGAGTTTCACAGTTGCATCTTCAAGTCTCTGGCTGGCAAACGCGTAGGTAGGTCAGGTTTTCCAGGAGATGCGTGGAGAAGCCAGAAAGCAGCCAACTGTGAAATCCCACAGGCTTGTAAATCCAGGTTTGACTGTTTATTTCCAGACATACTGCAGGCTTTTCAGATCATGTTCTTATCAGTATTGTTGTGCCTTAAACAGGAAGCTGCATACCAATGGAGATGGGAGGAATGTATCTACAGACAAGGGAGGGTTACTCGGCGGGATGAGGGAGTATCCTTGCTGCTGACTGTTGTGGAGTATTTTCAGTGAATGACCTTGGATTTTCTCCCTCTTGGAAACCATGGCAACCAGCATTTGCTCTTGTAAAATAATTTCTTGTCTCCCAGTGAGTGATTATATATCTTCTCTGAACTCTGAGGTAAAATCTCTCCACAAAGAAGAGCAAAAATTGCTAAAGAGCAAGCTTGAGTTGATTGTTCTGAATCACTGTATCTTAAAATATGTGATGCAACATGGTTATCTACTGCCAACCAAACAACAAACTAAAGAGTAGCCTCTGGATTATTGTCTGATCCTGTCTCTATGGATAATTAAATCTGAAATAAATACAGACATCTTTGGTGAATGCCCATTTGTTTCCCTAATTAGCATCTGACAACAATCAGGAAAAAACATTCCAAGATTATGCTGAGGCTTTTGTTGAGCACTTTGGGAATCACTGACACAGTCATTTCTCTGTTCTTAAATATATTTTCAAGTGATAAAGGCCATTCACAAGTTATCCTTTTTTCAGGTGATCAGTCTGTGTAATTCTGCCTGTAGCACCTCATATATCTTGTGCTTCATCCATACAAAACCTCCCATCACATGGACATTTGAGGGAAGAGAAATGTCTCTCATACATCCATACAACTCAAAATCATCTGCCAAAAAATTTGAGCATCAAACACAAACCCAAATACAACAAGACAACCAAAATCTATTTAAAAAATAAAGATGTGATAGCAGCTGGGCTTGTCTGTGCACCACACCATCCATCCCTTGTGGCCACTCACTTGTGAAAAAATGTGCAAAAAAGACATGGAAAATCCTCCACACCTGCTTCACGATCATCTCTGAGGTGTGTGAAACTTCTTTGCACAGGGAAGAAAGCTGCTAAGGCATTCAACTGTGCTCTACCCGTCACAGCTTTGTAGCTGCTTCCTTTCATCTGGAAACAAGGTGCAGATGCTAAAAATTGCATAATTTAAGCATAGATCCAAAGGAAACAAGTCCTAAGGGGGAGCCAGCTGTTTCTGATTGTGAATAATCCCTCTTCTGCAGTAACTTTGAGCCTTCTGGCAGAACTCAAACAAATCTGAGTGAGGACATGGAAACCTCAAGGACACTGATGCTGTTATAAGCATCTGAGCATTGGAAGCTGGGTGGGAAGCAGATGTCAGGTTTTCCTGCTTTCCCTTCTGCTTGAGCTCTGTCTGATGGCTCTGTGCATCCCAGCAGGTTACCAGATGGTGAGCCCAACTTGCTCCTGAGGACCCTGGGACTCTCCTGGCCCCACAGGAAGGCCTGCAAGTTCAAGTCTAGGGTTTTCTGCCCATGGCAAGAGGCGAGATAGCACCCTAGGGACATGAATCCAACTGCTGCTGCAGTCGCCCTTGGGAGCATTTCATTTCACCTGGCTCTCCTTGCAGGCTGTGAGCTTCCTGGGAAATCTAACCCAGAAACAGGTTTGTAAGCCAACCCACTGCCTGCAGTGCCACCATCTCAGCAGCCCCCACAGGACCTTGCTCTAAGGGCTGCCCTGGGAGCTGAGGGACACAGCTACTGAAGAGGCAAGCAGGCAGGGCTGTCCTTTGACAGCCCAAGGGACAGCCCTCTGCAGCTGTTTGGTCTCTTTTGACCCTTTCCTTGGGATTTGGGCACCCTCCCTGGAGCTCCAGTCTCTGCTTGAACCCATCATCACCTGCACACCAGCCAGACTACAAAGGCAAGACTTATGCACACTGTAATATCCCCACAGCTTATCTGGATACCATGGCATACCGAAAGGCTTTGTTGCTTTCTTATATCAGAGAAAAACCTCTATACAACAGGCATAATAATGGCATTATTAGTGACAATTAAATGCCATACTTGAAAACAGGCAACTTAACTCCTATTTCATCACAGGACTGCCCTCCTGCTGCTCTGCTATTAACAGTGACTTTACCTTGCAGCTTTGAATCACCATGCCAGGACACGGAGCTAAGTGAGGACTCCCCATCAGCCAGCTAACGTCCCCCAAGGAAAATGCAGCAAAAGCTCATTTTAAGAGGGACTCTGACAGACACGGGGAGTGCAATAGGGGCAGGTTACAGTGGGATCTACATGTGCCAGTTAAAGGCACTGCTGCCAAAACTGTGGCAGCAGAGGGGCCACAAGAGGGGCCACAATGGGTGTATAGACTGCTGCATGAGGAGTCTTGCTGCAGCCTGTGCTGGGGAAGGAGCACAAGTGCAGAGCTCTGTGGTGGGCAAAAGAGGATCTCTTTGAGGATTCAGATTGATGTAGGTGCTTGGGATCCTGCTGGGGCCCACCACAAACCCTTCTTTAACAGCACCCATGGTTTAATTCAGGGAGCATTACTGCACTGATGGAAACACATAGTCTTGGGGTACACACCATCCCAGCCCTGAAGCCTGGGAGTCCAGAGATGGGGGATTTTCCCCAGGCCAAGCCAAACCACTTTGAAGAGGGTTGCAGTGATGCTGCAGCCAGACCTGCAGCAGCCCCTCTTATATGCCCAACCCTCCTGGGGCCACAATGCACAGTGCCCACATGACTGCGCTGAAAAGGAATGCTTAGCAGACGTGTGCATTAGCTCACAGATTAACTCAGCAGCCTTTTCCAGCCACTGACTATGAAGTGGGGGTTCAAATCTGAAAGCATTGCATGGGATTAGCCATGCATCTGCCATTAAAATCAATCCTGTTCACTGCTTTGCAAATCTCCATTTGCAGTTATCTGCCTCTTGGATGCAAGAAATGAAGAGAGAGGATAAGAAGGGGAGAATGAATCCAGAAACTTTTTATATATATAGTGACTTCATGTCATTTATTAATGATGTCCTGGGACAATATTCAGATTATTTTAGTTCAGTTTCAGTTCAAACTGCCTGAACAAAGAAAAGGACAATATACTGATTGGGAAGAAGAACGTATCTGCTTGTTTTCTATAATACTGATGGGTCCAGGGACAAAACCTACGTCAGGATCTAGACAAACACATTTTCCAGCAGATTAAAAAACATAAAGTACAGATGGCTATATTGTGTTATTTTAAACTTCTGTGGTTTTTTGTTTTGTTTTGAGCCATAGCCTGGGTGAGGAATTCAGTACTTTCCCTGCAGCACGTGTACCAGAAACATAGTATTTTCATAAATAAACAACCCCCTGATATTCTCCCATAATTGCTCAGTTCTGGGTATTGCCACTTTCAGAATTCAGAAGCTTGCAGGCATGGTATGGTGATAAGCTGGCACCTGTGATGTGTGGGAGGGTGGTCACAAGTGCTGTGTGTTGGGAGAGAAAGAAGTGATGGTAAAACAAAAACAGTAAAAAAAATTGAAGGAAAAACAAAAAGAGGAGTGAAATCCATGAAACAGGTAGCTAAAAGTTTCTGTGGATGCTCTTTTTTTTTTTCCCAGAAGAATGTTTATCCTGTCAGTCATATAAAAGGTGAGGCAACTGTTGGTGTTAGGAAATGACACCAAAACAAAAAATAAAATCACAAAGCAATTGCTGATCACAAAGCAATCATAAAAAAAAATCAAAAAGCTAAAATGTGGTTCCTAGATTAGGTCCATATCTGCCTCACACTTGTTTCTGATGGAGGTGCAAGTGAGTGAACAGGGTGACTGACTTTTCTAGTATCCTTCACTTTGCTAATCAGCAAGGAGGTCCAGCAATAAACATTTCTAGGAAGAAAAATGAGATTTGAAAGTGCTTTGAGAGTAATAGCACAGCAAACCAAGAGGTAAGAGCCAGACAGGGGTAGGGGAGAGGCATGCTGTGGAAGGGCAGCTGATGCTAGCACATTTCCACAGGCTAGAACAGCAAGGAAGATGAATAGGGACAGTTGGCCACTGGAGTCTGGAGAATGGCCCAGCAGTAGAGTTCAGGGGAAGAGGGAGTCTGAGTACTCAGACTGCTGGACGGGCACTGCAATTGCTCATCCTTATCGTGGTAGTGAGTCCCACATTTTACTCTTCACTTGATCATTTATTCTTACCAGTTAAGTGGAAGATATTATTTATTTATTATTTATTTTGTGCCAGATAAATTTAGCATTCCAAATAATCAAAAATGTTTGATTTTGCAGCCTGTGTAACAAAAGTAGAGGAAACAGCACAAAACTCAAGGGTAAGCAGAAGAGCAGAGAGAGAAGGTCTTGCTTCTTTCTAACAAAAAGAGGGCAAGGGATTCATGTTCCATACACCTTTGGCTACTTTTCTGGTTTTGAGGCAGGGCTCTTGCAGGGATGTTCTCCACTGTGAGTCTGCCCACTTTGTGTGGCACCTTTAATTACACATCAAGCAGCAGCATGTAAATGGTTAGGACACTAGTCAGAGAGACAGAGAATGAGAGTTCATGTCCCAGCTCTGGACAATATCTTAGTGATTTTGCCACAGAATTTCTGTAGTAATCCTCTGGATCAGAAGAAGACACTGAACTTCTATCTCATACACCCCACGTAAGTGCAGACCTTGTGACAAAATGTGTTTCACTGGTGATTTGTCTGTTGCCCACCATCCTCCATCTGAGTCCCTTATGCAGGCAGTATTGCCATGTGCAAAAATACATTATTCAATGAAGAAACCATTTTCTCAAATCCCACAGCTCAGGGGAATAGCTTTCACAACACAGTTCTTTTAACAGCTATACCTGCAGACAGTGGAGAAGGCTGTGAAACTAAAATGGAGGAAAAGATACGCTGTGTTTCTAACCAGTCTAAAGTAGTCATGAAATAAGAAAACACCAAAATACAGAATGACAGTGGATATAAAAACCACAGACCAGGGTGCATGCTGGGGAAGAGAGTGAGACAGTGGAGGTGCCCTGGTAAGAGCTGCCTGCAAAACCAGGAAGGGGGTAGGGAGCCAGTTTAGTTTGCACACTGTTACTAACCACTTTTGACCAGCAGAGCTTCAAGATGCACAAACGCCTGGAATAATTAGGTCAGTCGTGTCTAGATGCAGAGACAGCTAGATCAGACTTGGCTGTGCTTTAGCTTTCCCCAGGAAACCATGGCTGTCACAACACCAGAGTTCAGGAGACGGGTATAAAAAAATCTGCATCTGAGGGTTATAAAAACGACCCTATTGTCAGCAAACTGAGTGGGCTACAGGAGCTGCCTGTACCTCAGCCTCCTCTTGCTCCCTGCAGATTGCTTGCATAAGCAGGTCTTTGACTTCAGAGGCTAGTGAGAGTAAACAGGGGAGATCAAACATACTCCATACTTATCCTGTTTAAACATAAGCTGAATTGTCTATGAGGCAGGACACTAAGTCCGTGCAACACAATATGTGTTCAAACCCAAGGATTTCTGTGGGTAGGGAAGGACTGTGGGATTACAGCCTGAATGCTAAATAGCTTCATCATCTTCAGAATGTCAAAACATCATTTTATGCCCCAGGAGGATTCCTTGATTAATGTAATTAACACTATTCTGCCTGGTATGTGAGGCAGTAGGTGTGTCAGGCCTGGGGTCCCACAGGCTCCTGCAGACACAGAGAAGGGACAGGCACTGCTGGCAGCAGAGCTACTCCAGCAGGAAGGCAGCCAGGGCACTTGGACCCGTTCCCTGCCTCGCTGCCTGGGGGTCTGCAGTCGCACCTGAATCGCTGCAGTAGCTCAGCCTTGCAGGGCTTACTTCTTCAGCATCAGTGAGAAACATGCTGCCAGCGGACGTGATGATAGAATGTTTCCTGTAGAGATTTCAAAACCTAACAGTGGGAATTGGTGTTACAGTCACATCACCAGGTCTCAGACAGACCTGTCAGTGTCCTCACACCAGAAAAATAAAGCAGTAACGCGTTTTTTTTTGCACTGCTCTCTTTTTGTTTTCACAACGTAACAAAGCAACCCTGCTAACAAGAGCAGGGGAAATTTATCTGATTTGGTTTTGTTTTGATTAGGATGTTTGCAGGTTCTTGTGACAGCAAAGATAAAGCTTCCCTAGGTGTAAGCCCCATGCCCAGGATAAGTAAGTTCTAGAAATTGGATCCATTCTTCTTTTTGAATGGAATATCCACTGAAGCAGCTCTGCTTCCTTTGATGTGTGTTAGAGGCCACATCATTGATTTTTCATTTGATTTAAAGTGAAATGCAGAAAGACCTGCTAGTTAGCAGTAGCACAAGAACGCAGTACAATTGGAATTTAGATGACATTTGACAAGAAAAAAACATTTTTTCCACATAGGTATTTACAGTTTTTTGTACCTACACATAGGATTGCTTCTAGCTTTTGATGCAAGTTATTCTGAAGAAATCTTAGTGGTACAGAATTGTGTTGATTTGTCGAAAATTTTTAGATTTTGCCTTCCATTTGTGGTCTTCAACATTTTTAACATTCTCTACAGATGACTGTAATTTCTTTCTTGCCTATCACAATAATATAATTAAAGACCTTGGAGACAAATATAGGAGCTTATGCCACAAATGGAAATAGATTGATAAAAAGGCATAGAATATCACTTGCAGAACAGCAGATATTGAAACAATATTAGTTGATTACCTAAGGTACTCACCAATGTCCTTCATTCAATCACTCTGTATCTAGTAATTTAGGAAGGAAAGTATTGTATTTTAATATAGATTATGTTTATTGTAGTCCCCATAGGATTTGTACTGTAATAAGACCATCCAGCATTTTGCAACTCTGGTAGCAAAAATATTACCATGCCAAGGGCATTACATCATACATTGACACTGGTTAGCCAGCAAAAATAGTACTTTATTACAGAGTTGGGGTAAAAATTAGACTTTTATATCATAATTCACAACATAATTCCACCACCTCAGGGAACAAAGCATGACAGCAGTTGACAGAAATATACCACATTTACGGACAATAACTGCAGGAGAGTTTCAGACAGCATCCTGCCAGGAATAAACCAAACAAAATGGGCTGGATGGGCAAACTGGGACAACAAACAACAAACACTGCTAAGTGCTGAAAATTAGAAGCAGTGATTCCAGGATCCACCTTTCACTCTCATCTAGAAGGTGGCACTTGCTATGTGCTTGTGCATCCCCTGTCCCAGTATGGTTTCAGGAAAAGCCTCCCTTCCTTTCTTCTTATGATAATTAGCTGTTTCCATGGATAAACCCATGGCTGTCAAAGGCTCCTTACAAACCTTGCTGTCTGGTGTTGAAGACACCCTACCTGCAAGCTTTAGCAGTTCAGGGTTTTGTTTTCTCTTTTTGAGTCCCTGTGCCTATGCTTTGAACACCACCCACCCGTAACAGTTAAATTTTATGCTAAAATGCTATTTATTCTATGGGCCTGGGTGAGCAGGCCGGGGACCCATCCAAATGCTGTGTCCTTTGGTGCCCTCTTTGGTCCTGAGAACCACTAAGTCCTTGGGGACACTGCAGTGAGTGGTGGACAGACGGATCGACAGAAAATTGGGAGAGAGAGTGTGACAGGAGGCTGGAACAAGTACAGGATCAATGCAACAGCTGCTTGGCTTGAGAAAGAAGGGTTTATCTGTCCAGTTTAGTCTTGCTTTAGTTTTGCTTGCAGTTTAGTCTAGCTAACTGCACATTAAAGCTTTGGGAACAGTTCTCTGCCCATCCACACTAGCCAGGGGTTAAACCACAGCACCGATTGCCCTGAAGAGCTGAATCACTTGTGCTTTGTTTGCAAGCTGCACCCACCCTGGGGATTCTCCTGTGGTCTTTACCCTTTCATGAAGTCTGATCCTGTATTTAAATCTCTCCAACTAATTAACTGCACACCTGTTCCTGGAAAGGGGACCTCTGAGAGCTCTCACAGCAACTGGAGATGTGGTTTGCCAAGGTAGGGGTGTTGCCAGGATTGCATCACTTAAACATTTCCAGGCAATGTCAGTCCCTAATGGGACTGACAGAAGTGATAGAGGCCAGGAAAGACATCATGGGAACATTTTACGCCACTTGGCCTTGATTCACTCTGCTGTGAGAACCCAGTACAAGGCAAGTTCGCAATGCTATCCTAGGAGCAGGATGGAGCTACAGTGACCTACCTTAAGTATTTTGGAAAACTGCTCTAGAATACCCATGTCATTTGCAGTGTCTTTTCTTTGGTAGAGTCCCTTGGAAAGGGCAGTATCTCTGAGCCCGCTCATAGACAGGCATGCAAGAAGCAGTATCTTGACTTCAAACAAAAAATTCCTTCATGTGTTTGAAGGTAGGACAGGAATCTCAAATACTGTCTCTTTGTCCTAATAGCAATTAGCACATAAATCAAGTCTTGGGTCTTATATGAGTGCTTTACTTCATAAACAGAATTGCTATGAGAAAAGCAAGGAATTTATCAGTTTGATTATTCTGAGCTTACAGTAAGAGAATCAAAATTGAGAGCTAATTCTTCATAAAAGATGGTAGCACTTCAGAATTTGTCTGTGAAATACATCCTGTAAATCTTTTTACTTACACTGCAGTACCAAAACATCTGCATGTGAAATGTTCAAAGTTCAAATCCACAGAATTTCAAATTCTTTTTCTAATCTATTTATTTGGTCAAAATCAGTAGGTGTTAGAACTCTCTTGCTAGGCAATATAAAACAACAGAAGGATCACACATGATCTCCACAGGAAGCTGTTCAGAGAAGTGCACACACCTAAAGGTTTCATCTTGTCAGTGTGTATAAACACCTAAAGGCAGCAAAACATCTGAACACAGTCTGGGGCAGCCAGTTCCAGGTAGCCCTCCTAAGCAGGGGCTGGACCAGAAGACCTCTAGAGGTCCCTTCCAGCCTCAGCCATTCTGTGACTCTATGATAAGTGGTTTTGCTTTCAACAAAATTAATCCTGTATTTAAAAAAATCACAGAGCTAGTTACTTGTAAGGACACCAGTGCTTATTTGTCTGTAGTGCAGCACACCTCACAGTCTGTGTCATTACCTAGAGAGTACCATGCTAGACCAGTTCTTAGGAAGTCACAGATTTTACATCTATTACATAAGCAGAGGATGTGGTTCTGGAATTTTTAATGTATTATCAAACAGTGTTAAAAAGGATGGGTATGAAATCAAACCAGAAGATGGATATGTATCTCCTTAGAGACAAGCATATTACGTATCACACACACTGCACAGACTGGCAGGTCAGAATGACAGCCTTCCTTCATCACCACTTTTATCCTAAATTTCAGGTTCAACAGGAGTCCAGTGCTGCTTCCTTTGAAATCAATGTTCAAATTATCATTAAGCTTAATGAGAGCAGGAATGGTCTACATGTGTGAATTTGAAAAGCAAGTCCAACACTAAACAGATAAAATTAAGTCAGAACATTTGCAAATCTTTTCCATACTCAGCATGTTGTTATGAATGTCTGTGGACATAACTGGGGAGATTGTTAATAAAACTGGCTGTTAGCATGGAATAATAATTATCTGTTGTTAGATTAGTGGAAAAGGAAAGATATAATTATTTACAATGCATAAAACTTGAGGCTTATGATAATGCTGTGTTTTGTTGAACTATATTTCTTCACAATTGTCTTAGTATATGTTAATCATTTTTATGAGGAATGTTAGTACTATTACACTTTCTTTCCCTTCTCACCTCCAGGCTTCAGAAGGGAAAGATTTCAGTGGTGGAGATGCATCAGCAGATCAATTTTTCTAAAGGCAAAATAACTAGAGGTTTACCCCACACACTGGGGTTTTAATCAACGATGTTATCCTGCAGAAACAAAGTAAATGACAGTCTAATTGACTGGGAAACAGCTAAGGACTGTTGCACAGCTGTGCCAAACTTCAGCTGGGTTAGTGTGAATTAAAGTCTGGGGTATAACTTGTTCTGACAAGAGATGAGGCACTGTGTATCTGTGAGGCTATTACATTACCAGTATTGCTCAGCAGGGTTCAGCAGAACTGTGCTCCAAGATTGAATCAAATCTAATGATTTCAGATCATACACCTTTACCCTGGAAGGATGCTGCTTGAAGTTTCAATTGAAATGGAATTTATAAGCTCACCAACATGGGATTATGTTATGAAAATAAAAGTAACACTGCTGCAATTATTGCCAAGGTTAAATTCCAAAATCAAAGACTAAAACAGTGGGTTCTTTATTTCTTGCTGTCTCCTGGTCAAGAATTGATTTTTTTTTTAAATTCTGAAGGCAATGCTTTCATTAGAGACAAATTACAAGACTCCACACAGAGTATCTGGGCAGAACTGTAGGGAGTGCATCAAGCAAGAACTCACTGCAAGTGACATAGCAGAGCATTTTGAGCTTAGGATTTAATAGAAGCAGGTAACAAAAACACAGCTGTATTACACTGCACAGGATGAAATCCCTTTGGAGTGGCATTTCCCTTAAATTAAAAAAAAAACAAAACCAAAAACAAACAAATCCCAAGAAACAAAACCAAAACCTAAACCAAACAAAAAACCCGCACCAAACCTAAACCTATTACTGTTTTGTATCTGATCAACAAAACAAAAGATTCCAAGAGGAATCTGTGTCTAAGATGACCATGACTTAAATGCAGTGTATGAGATAAATTCCCAAGAAAGGAAGTAGTCTAGGAGACAAAGCTGTAAATAAAGACACACGTTGGGCAATCACTTTCATTTTGTTTTATTCAGACTTTTACCCCACTACTTGTATGACACTATTACAGCCAGAAGTTAATTCAGTTCCTACTAAAATACTGCATAACCTGCACTGCCTAACCGTTTGCTCTTTTACTGGTCTGCATCTTTCATATACTTAAAGTGACACTTGTACAACATTCCCACCAATATACCTGCTACAACACAAAACCTCCTAATCCTGACCCCTCCTTGTTAGGTTGTCATTCTGAGAGAAAAGAGAGCATCACACACGTCATACAGGACAGGGGCTTTTCAAGTAGCACACACAGAGATACTTCCTACTGCCTTTTTTTTTTTCTTAACTTCTAGCTTGAGAAACACACTGTATCCTCATAAAAAAACCCAGCCTCATAGAAAATGGTTGTTCTCCAAACTGTGTAACATGGTCGTGCTCTCATATGTTTACTGGATTCACTTCTTTTGTGGCTGTGGTTCTCTGTCTGTATAAGAAGGGAGGAGCTGCATGGAAAAAATTGCAGAAAAATTTTCCTAGGTCTTCCTATGAATTTTGTGTCTGTTTTGAAGACTTAAAGCTAGTCATAGCACAAATAGTGGTTTTTTGGTGTCAGCTAAGGGCAAAGATATAGTTTCTGTTTGCATAGACAGTGGTAGGTAAGCATGTAATACCTTAAGTATCACTTCAGGATCAGCAACAGAGAAGTACATCAGTTTCCTTGTCCTACTTAGATTGCCTGAATGTGTCACAAAGATAAATGCATTCACCAGAATTAGCCTACTTTGTTAATTGGGCTGAAACCACATACAAAGACAAAACATTTCAAGTTATCTTCTTTTCCCTGTGACAGGTGTCCTTCACCATGAAAGCACAGGTGAGAGAAAGGTAAGTGCCAGTCACCTGGGAGTCTGGTATACCTACAAGGAACATGTCTCTACACAAAAGCAACATCATGCACAAAACCCCAAGCAACTCTTGAAAACATCTTTTAACACATCACTTCCAGGTAAAGGCGGCTGGTTTGCTGATTCCTGTTTCCCATGATGTGTACTGGAGCAGCTGGGGTATAACTTCCCAAAGTGTGAGGCACCTGCAGCTCTAGAGAAACATTCATGCCTTTGGTGTTGTCCACCACCAAGCCAGAAATGCCAATATTACTTGGGCATCAGTACTGAAGTCCTGTACCCACTGAAACTTGTCAGAAACACCTAAACTTGCTCAGCTTTTATGCAGATCAAGCTTTTAAAAGAAATCAGAAAGGGTTCCTTTACATAATTGTGTGCATATAAATTTAATACACAGAAATCCACTAAAAATCAAAAATTTAAATTGGCAATACTAGTCTTCTTAGTTACTTCCTAATATATCTCACCTGATAGTCTTTTTTTACCCCCCACTCAGGCACACTCATCTTTTTCCATTCCAAGCAAATAATACAGATAACCACAGTGATGGTACAGTCTATAAAAAACATTTGATTTTGCTCACTGTAGCTCAAGACAGATGTAACAGTAACAGAAGAACAAAAGTAATGACAGAGCACTGGGGTGTTAAGCAAAGTTTCTTTCAAAGGAGAAAGTCAATAGCTCAAGAATCAAGGGAAAAAGAAACATGGTTTGGCTCAAAGAAGTCACTGTAGTAGCTCTCTCTAGGCAGGATTTTACGCATGATGAAAAAGAGGGATCCACAGAAAGGTAAAATATGAATGATAAGTCTGGGGAAAGCGCCTTCTTTATTTGGCCTTCATAATAGTAGAACAGAACAAATGTAATGGAAAAGTGCTTCATATTAATATTAGGAAATAGCTTCATGCAGATAAGCCCATATGGAACCTACTGTCAATAGGCTTGGAGGATTATGGAAGGACTGGATAATAGATACTGGCAGCATGGCATCCTGCTGCAGAAAGCTGTCAAAGACTAATTACTATCAAAAAAATCATTGTGCCATTGCCATGAGAACGCTAAAAATAGTAAAAGGCTTCTTTTGTGCTGAGCTGTTAGTGACAGCCTTTCTTGCATGTTCTTCTAATATATCTAATAGTAGCTCCTGTTAAGAGACAGAGGCAGGACAGGTCCCACTCTGGATATCTGTGGCTAGTTTAGCAGTTTTTACTCATGCTTTTGCCTTCCTTTGTTTGGCAGGGAGAGTGACCCAAGCAGAAAAGGAGGTGGTCAAAGGTGAGGAACATTTCCTCAACTCTAGCAAAGTTCACCTTAGTTGCTGAACATAGTCCACTCATAAAAGAGATGTCACTTGGTGGTGGCAGTCAGCTCTATTATGGTTCTTCCTAAAAATAAAGCACATTTTTTGTAGTGGTGGGTGTCTGAAGATGCAGACAGTGACAAACAGCATCTCCTTTATCTTTGCATTTTTCTCTTGATGTCTTGATAACACACCCATGTCAAATATTTAAAAGAAAGTCATCTTTTCCCAATCAACATATTTACTCCTCCAGAAATGCTAATGGAGACTCAGTACCAGAATAAGAAAGAAACACAAAGAGGGCAGCAGCACTGTACTTTCATCTGCTACAGCAAGCAGCTGTCAGTGTTAATACAAAAATTATCCAGCAGGCATCCAAATTTATGCTAAGTAAACATTTCTTGAATCTATTTCACACAGCAGGAACCTAGTTTTTCTCTGGCCATTGTTCTGAGTAACTATTTCCCAGTCTTTCTTTCCTATGGTACATACACCAAGCCAGTCATCTTGTTGTGGAAGGCCATTAGGTTGGACGGACAGGTTTTCCCCTTTGTAAGTCCGTACCAACTACTTGCAGATGCCTTCTTGCAGAGGTCCCTGCAATGGTTTCCAGGATTAGCTGCCTCACCACCTTCCCAGGGACTGATGAGGTGAGACTTCACAGGCTCTAGTTCTTCAGATTCTACTTCCCCTTCTTGAAGACAGGAGAGACCCTTGCTTCCTCCCAGTCCTCACAGCTCTCTTCTCCACACTCTTTTGATTGCAAGCACCCTGTAATGACACAGGCCAGCTCCCCCAGCACTTGTGGGTCCATTGCACTGGGGCCATGGATTCTGTAGGTACAGTTTACCTATATATTCCCTGACCTGACCATGCTCCACTGGGAATAAATGTACTTTGCCCTGCATTTTCCCACTGGTCCCTGAGATTTCTGAGAGCAAGCTCAGTAATCAGAAAGGTGAAGAAGACATGGAGTACTTCTGTGTCCTTTGTCAAAGGGCTCCATGCCCACTTGAGCAGTGAGGCCATGTTTTCTCTGGTCTTCCCTTTCTTGGTGTTCACATGCATTGCTGTATCCACTTCCAGATGAGCTTTGGCCTTCCTGACAATTTCTACAACCAGACAGCACCTCTGCAGTCCTCCTGACATCTGTCCCTGCTTCCACCTCCAGTACACTTCCTTTTTATGTCTGTGTCTAGTGGGGAGCTTCTTGTTTATCCTCTGCCCTCTTTGCTTTGTTTCTGTTTGTTGGCATGGACCATTTTTGAGCTTGGAAGAAATTAACCTTAAACATCCACTAGCTTTCTGGGACTCCTCCTCTCTCCAGGGCCATATCCCATAGAATTCTTCCAGGCAGATCTCTGGACAAATTTTGCTCTCAAGAAGTCCAAGGTGGTCTTGCTGTTCACCTCATTGCCTCTTCTAAGGGTCCTAATCTCCACCATCTCATGGTTCCTGCAACCAGGCTTGTCACTGATCTTCAGATTCCTGATCAGTTCCTCCTGGTTTGTAAGTATCAGGTCCAGCCAAGCACCTCTGCTCCATGTCGTGTTGATCTGTGTAGGGAAGATCAGTGTTGTTTATTCTTGCACTGAAAATGTCTTGAAAATGGTGTTTATTCCTGCAAAAACACAGTAGGTGAAACACTTCTTCTTGGAGAGAATAGTCTGTTACTTCACAGACACAGGCTCTGTCAGGCTCTGACTTGCTGTTGTAGTGACAGTTGTGCTGCTCTTGAAAAGGCTCTTGGACCATCTTGTGCACTCCTACACAAACCACTGCTCCCCGTTGGCTCCCTCTGTTGCATTTATCACCATCCAAGCTCTTCACTGGCTTGCAGAATGACATTCAGTCATCCATTTTCCTTAGAGATCTCTAAGGAAAGTCTAGGAATCTCAATCTTTTCATGCCAGTCTTGTAATGCTCACAACAGCTACATTTCTGAACCTCTTTGTCATCCGTGTTGCAAAGAACTCTAGGATTTATTTGGCTTAACTTTGCCATAGAGACAATGTAGGGCTCTCCTGAGGTCACATTCCACAAGAAACTCAGAATTTTTATTGAATCTGGTTGGCTGCAAACTAGAAAGAACCTAATAGAGACCTAATACAAAAATGGATTACAGATACAGAACAGTTAGAACCATTAAGGCATCCATAAAGCATATGGAGTGGACTCCAGGACAGAGGCACCTCTGCATACAGAGCACGACATTCGATCAGTTGGACACTGATACAGGGGCTAAATCTTAGTTTCACTTTTTCCCACTGACCAAAAATACTACTTAAGGATGAAATTCCTTTAATTCCTTCATATAGCTTGCATGTCTTCATCATCAGAAAAGAGCTGCAGCTTCCTTAGAGAAGGCCTTATTGGACACAAAAACCAGGAGCTCAACGCGATGCTGTAGGTTACTAACCATTATATTCAATTCTAGTGGGAATGCAATTCTTTATTAAACTGAATTGAATTGGTGAAAAGCTAGCTCAAGTGCCAGGAAGGAAGAATGGACTGGATATTCCTGCCATTTAATTCCTTAACTGCTAAAACCCCACTCTTTCAAACACTGCCAGTTGCACTACACAGAAAAGGAAAAAATTTTAAGACCTGTACTAAGAATGAAAATGCCTAAACATGGGGATATGGCAAAAGCAAGGCTATCTGAGGTATGATTCCCCCTTGCAGGACCAACAAGGGGGCCTGTACACAACGGTGACTTTCAATGAGTCACAGTCTGGTGGTGGTGGTGTTCAGCGTATGCTCCAAAGACTTAGCACTAAGCCTGCTTGGCCCCAGGCTGCCATGCAGACCAAAGATGGCAAACTAAATGAGTTAATTCCCAAAGCCACTTCATGGGAAACTGTGAGAAGAGGACAGAGCAGGAGAAACAGTAGGCTGCAAGAAAGCCTAAGGAGAACAAAAGGGGAGAGAGAGAGAAAAAAAGACACCTGCATATAATGCCTGATTAAACAATTCAGCTGAACTCATACCAAAATAGAAAACAAAACCCTCTGACCAAACTTGGGCAGAAATTCATAGTGAAAATTCAGGACTATGTGGCTCCTAACAGAACAAGTTTTTATGGACTTAATTTATTTTCTTAATTAATTTATGTATACAGCTCTAAGCATAAATATTCAAGGAAGCCAACTTATACAGGAGAAAACTTACAGACCTCCCAGAAAGGCTTTAGTTGGCACTAAGGGACAAAAACACTGACACAAACAAAGCACTTTATTTGAATGACTTGCGGTAGCCAGAAAAGAAAACAGCTGATCTACTTCTTTCCAGACTCCAGGTCAATTGGACAGGAAGGAACTTCTTTCAGCCTGAACAGGCTCTTCCAAGATCCGAATGTCAGCTAACTGTATTATGCCAGCTAATTAAGACACAGGCAGAATGAAGATCCTGCTGAACACAGCGGGACCCCATCACAGGATTCAGCAGACTGTACCAAGTCACATGGGGTGAGACTCCAGGGCTGGTGGTGACCCACATCCATGTGCAGGCTGCTGGTTCTGGGCAGGGATGTCTGCAGGGATTTTATCTTTTTACAGTCATTAGAGACTGTGAACCGAAAAAACAGAAGAAGCAGGAAAAGGTTGTCTTTCCCTTTCTTGTCTGAGATTTCAGATTTCTTTATCAGTACAAGATTTAAAAACTCTGTAGGTTACAACGGTCAGCTTTGCTGTGCTATTCCTTGGTCAACCACGAGCTGGAATTCTGCCATAGAAGAAATAGTTCAGCCTGTTTTGACCTGCAAGTAAGGAAAGGAATGTTTTTTAATTCCTGTATTGATACAGTAAGGTGGCTTTGAGATGATACAGTGAAGTGGCTTTGAGTTTCTTGGAAATAAAGTAAAGGTTTGTGTTCTTTATGCTACAAGTTAAAAAGAAGAAGACTGCATCAGTAAGAATTCATGATCATCTGAAGTTACTGACTGAGTTAAGAATTAAATATGTTTCACAGGTTGGCTTTTGCATTATGACAGCTGCTGCTGCCTTGCCAGTGAAAATGATGACCATAATGGGAAAACCTTTTCCTTCCTGACTCAAGGACAAGCAACAGAGAGAAGAGAGAAAGTAATCAGGAACCGTCCAGGACTAATGCAAGCTGAAAAATTTGCGGTTATAAGCCCCTAAATGTGATTTCTATCCATACACTCACCTTGGGGACTTCCGTATTTCCTGGCTGATTAGGGTGTTGATGCTTTTGGCTTTTGCTCCCTGCTAAAGATTCATTTCCCTGGAAACAGACACTATATTCCTGAAAATAAGGAAGCAGACTCTAAAAACTGATAGTTAAAGAAACCTCAGCTCTCTTCCTACCTGTTGAACAGCAATTTAATCCATGTAGTCCATCTGCCCACAGAGATGTAAAACTTTGGATTGAAGTAATCAGTCTGTTGATACACGCAGCTGCCTTCCAGAGGAGGATGTGTTTTAAAAAGGCCCTTCTTGGTTGGCTATTAAGGACTTGGGACTTGTGTGCCCCAAAAGAGTGGGTTGTTGATAGCGAGGGGCTGTTCAGAGAATGCATGATCATATCTCACTTCACTGCTTCATCTGTACAAATTATACACATTGACTGGTCTATGCTTGATTTTGCAGGATGGAGCTCTTCAGAAATTCAGCAGTACAGAATTTTTGCACCCAAATTCAGTGGTACAGATTAGTTTATTAAACTCTGTTGTCCCACTTCACTTTAACCTTCTAATTATAAACATCCTAAGGAGGCAAGGGTAGCACTGTGTATGAGAGGGTTCAAGTGTAGACATTATGAAACGTTCTGTACCAGCAAAGTATTTTGTTAGTGACAAAGCATGGAAGGTGTAAACAGAGAAGGCAACCTTAGAGTTGACTTCTCCTTTCTGCTACCTGGTGCTAGAACCAAATAATGAATATTTGACTGCAGGTGGGGTTCTCTCTGAGCTCTGGAAACCAGTGCTCCCCTCATTGTCTCACAGCAGCCAGGAGCTCAAGAACTATGTGCACCTTCAGACTGCCCCATCCTGTACCAGAACAGTGTGGGGAAAGAGGGCATCCATCAGGGGCTGCTCATGGTTTGTTCTCCACACAGACAAGCCCTGCTGGCACCTTCTCATGTCTGCTGGACAAGGTGAAAGAATATGAACAATTACTTTGTTTCCATTTTCAAAGGAAAAACAAAACCAAAAACAAAAACCCAAAACCCAAAGGTCTGGTGAACCAGACCCTGAGATGATGAACCCTCAGCAAGAGAGATCATCTCCACCTGCCCTGGAAGCTGCTTTTAAGCTGGGCTTTTGTTTTTGGTCTTTCCCTGAGCTGTGTCACCAGTGAGCCCTGTCTGGCCATGGCACCCACTGATCTTCCATAGCCTGTGGGCTAGTTTCTAAGCATGACCATTGGCCATGTTCCCAGCCCGTGACCAAGTCCTGTCATGAGCCTGCCCTGCTGTCACCTGCAGCTCCCAGCTTCCCTGCCCTTTCATCTGATCTTCATTTTCCCTTCTTTCAAGGTTTATGCCTTTGCTCCAGGAACACTGAGTGTCTTAGAGACTTCAAATTATTACTTAATGTTTGCCTGTAATATGTTACAGTTGCATTAATTTACAAGGAGAAAAAAGCCCAAAAAGTCTGAAGTTCATGGCTGTTAATCAAATACCACCCCTGTGCAGTAGTCCTTGTTTTATACAACCTCATTTCAAGTTTTTAAATATTTTCTTCATGTTTTTGTAACATACCAAAATATGGGTTATGTTTCTAATGTCCTGAAATGGCATAAATGTACTCCCTTGCTATGTATGCGCTTAGACTCAGGATCATAACTGTCATAAAACCAAGAAGCTGATGGATTGTCTGAGGAAATATTATTGCAAAGCATGTTTCTCCCATTGAAACCCCCAAAAAGCAAAGTACTTACATGCCTAATGGTATTGTTTGTTTGTTTGTTGCTTAAATCAACATTCTTTGGTAATTGTTTGCATTTTATATAATTCAGACATTCCCATCAGCCTTGAGATATACCAGTGTTGTACTAGGATTCTTAGGAGGTCCCCTCTTCCTTGGTCTTTTAGAGTTTAGAGAAGAGATGCATTTTTTTTACCAGAACAATACCCTGGAATGGGCTTCCTAGAAGGTGTGGTTGGTGCACTGACTCTGACATTGTTTAAGGAGCATTTGAATTACATCCTTGACAATATGCTTTAATTTTTGATCAGCCCTGAAATGTTTAGGTAGTTGGGCGAGATGAGTGTTGTAGGTCCCTCACAGCTGAAATATTCTATTCTATTCTATTCTATTCTATTCTATTCTATTCTATTCTATTCTATTCTATTCTATTCTATTCTATTCTATTCTATTCTATTCTATTCTATTCTATTCTATTCTATTCTATTCTATTCTATTCTATTCTATTCTATTCTATTCTATTCTATTCTATTCTATTCTATTCTATTCTATTCTATTCTATTCTATTCTATTCTATTCTATTCTATTCTATTCTATTCTATTCTATTCTATTCTATTCTATTCTATTCTATTCTATTCTATTCTATTCTATTCTATTCTATTCTATTCTATTCTATTCTATTCTATTCTATTCTATTCTATTCTATTCTATTCTATTCTATTCTATTCTATTCTATTCTATTCTATTCTATTCTATTCTATTCTATTCTATTCTATTCTATTCTATTCTATTCTATTCTATTCTATTCTATTCTATTCTATTCTATTCTATTCTATTCTATTCTATTCTATTCTATTCTATTCTATTCTATTCTATTCTATTCTATTCTATTCTATTCTATTCTATTCTATTCTATTCTATTCTATTCTATTCTATTCTATTCTATTCTATTCTATTCTATTCTATTCTATTCTATTCTATTCTATTCTATTCTATTCTATTCTATTCTATTCTATTCTATTCTATTCTATTCTATTCTATTCTATTCTATTTCTATTCTATTCTATGCCTTGCCATGCCATGCCATGCCATCCCATCCTATTCCATTCCATTCCATTCCATTCCATTCCATTCCATTCCATTCCATTCCATTCCATGGATAGCAGTGAAACATAAGCAAAACATCAAAGCTAGCAACTGAGCAAGAAGACTTCTAAACTACTTTTTAAAACTTTCAGTTAAGTTCTTCTAAAGCAAAAGGTAAATATCTTTTCTATCATTTAATGATTCCACCTGTGTCATAGTTTTCATGTGCTCATGTTGACTGTAAAAATGCCTCTGGCAGTTGTGCTGTAATTTCTTTTTTTTTTATTCAGGGTTGTGTCAGAATATCTGGAATTGTAGCAGCAAAGGCTTTCTGGACACTTAGGAAAGCCTGATATATTGACCCAGCATCATATGCTATAACTGCCTTCTGATGATTTGGGAGGAAAGAAAGTCAATGAGAAGGATCAGTCAAAATGAACCCTGTAAAAGCTCATAGGAGCCTGAGAAGGGGAATTAAATTGCATGGTATTTAGAAGCAAGTATAAACAGAGGAAAGGAAACATGTAAATCTGGTATCCAGGATGGAGCAAGATGATTATCTAATAGGGCTTATACATGCATGTAAATATTCCAGTTTCCAATTGTAATAGATTTTTAATACCTTTCAGTAAGTATTCTAAGAGAGTGGTTTTTCTAGTGTTTTTTTTTTAAATTTGATTATTTTAAAATATTATTTTTCCCATTTCTCCTATATCATTGAAATATTAGTTTTCAAACTTTGGGGTACTTTGGACAGGACTTTTGGGATCCAGCAAAACTCTGCTGAAGCACATGAGCTGGCAAGAGCACAGTACTCATCTTGGGACAGCATTAAGTCTCAATCCCAAATCAAACTTTAACCCTTGCCACAGACAATTGCCTTCCAAAGCTGTTGCATGAGTCTGCAAATGACACAGGAGAAAGGCAAAAGTGAAGGATCACATATATAATATTCATATAAAAGTAGGAGCAGTCATGTAGATATGAATTAGAAGAAAGTACTGTTCAATAAAAATAAAAACAGGTTACTGCAAGGTTCCAAGTAACAAGATCTGCAACCTCATAGCTTAATGGTAGATTCAGCTCAAGCTGGAGGAAATAGAAGTTAAGCCTGGATTTATTCAGACAAGGATTACTACTATTTTGTCATCTGCTTGCTGTTTACATCAGGTATTGACAGCATAACTCAAATTCCTATTGAATTTTTGTACCTCAGTGCAAACTTGTCAGTGATTGAGATGCGCTAGACATCTAAGAAGCTCCTTTTAGCTTAGGCTAAAAGTGCCTAAGGAGCAATATACTCCTACAGCCTGTAACAGTGGTTTCTCCCATCAAGATTTTGAAATATTTTCCTGGGTACCCAATCATTTACAAGCAAAAGATGAAAATTCAGCTCTGTACCTTCCACAACAAACATTCTGTTTGCAATTTGCAATAATCTGTGCAAGCATTAAGACTTAGATAAATAGGACCAGGGATTTAATTTTGTATTAATTCTACCTGCCTATCTCCCATGCTGGAGCCCTCCTGGCAAAGGTTGCTTGACCTGGTCAAGATCAGTTGCTTGAGAAAGCAAATTTCCCTGTGCTGTCTTCAGTGATGAAGAAGCTCCTTGCTAGAATGGAAAGACCACGTTGGCCAGAGGTGGCTTTCAGAGGCTTCACAGACTAACATGGCTCCTCATAGCCCTCCAGAGGTGGGCCTGTAAGGCTTACCATCAGGCTGAAATTAATTTTTGTATTACAGAGCAAGAGATGCTTCAGTAGAGACCTCAAAAATTACTTTCTTGGTTGTGAAAATAGGTGTTTTTGAAACTTTCTACTCATTCCTCACTTACTGAGTTTCATTTTCCTTTAGAAGTCTCCCCTGATTTGCCCTTAGGAAAGTCAATTTGTCCTTGCTATCTAACATCTCAAAGAAAAAAATCCAATCCTCTGCAAAGAAGGATAATTTAGGACATAGTTGATGGGTTGCTGCCAGTTGGTTGAGCGTGGTGCTGATAATGCCAAGGTCACAGGTTTGATCCCTGTACAGGCCATGCACTTCAGAGTTGGACTGATGATCCTTGTGAGCCCCTTCCAACTCAGAATACTCTGATTCTGTAATACAACTGAGTGCAATGCAAACCTGGGCACTGACTACTGGGTGTTCAAGCTGTCAGAAGGCAATTGGTACATTTATGTGAGACAGAGTGTATTTTCAGGCAAAACTAGGAGGAAAAATAGCCCCACAGTGAACGTGCAAAAAGACAATGTATGTGTGACCTTCCTGGAAATGTTTTTACTTTTCACAGAAGACTATTTCTGTACATTTCTGTAACACTAAGGTTTAAAAAAGTGTACTGAAATTTCATGTTTATCTTCGCAGCATTTTTCAAGACTGAATGCTATAGTCATATCCCATGGCATACTGTTAGACCTTGTTAGGCTCAAAACAGGCCTCTCACGTGATGCGTCCCAGTGCTTTATACCAAAGTATACCATAAGACTGAGGTGAGGGCTCATGTTTGCGAGGGGTGATAGGAGGTTAGGATGCATGATTTGCTGGAGACACTCTCTTGGCAAGTTCTCAGAGGACGGTTTGCTCTCTTTTTGAGCAGCAAAGTGGTCTCATATGAATAATCTCTTATTTTTGAAAAGATAACTGTGAATTCTGTATGGTAGGTATTCTTCTGAGTTTAAAGTTATCTTTTCATGAAGCTGTCACTATCTGGCACAGTATTTGTTCATCCTGTGTCTGGACAGAAGCAATTCTGGGATGAATTAAAAATGTTTTACTGTGCAAGCTCATTTAGTTAAAAAATAACTAGATATTTCTTTTTACTCAGTAGCTTCAAAGGCTGAACAACTATTGAATACTTGATGGACTTCAGAAAGGTGAGGTGGCTAGACATGAGACACACCATTACACAGTGTAGATGGTGCCTTTGATAATTTGTAGGATTAGTGCCTGTGATATCACCTGACGTAACTCTGACTGATCACATAGTTACATTAAAGGATCTGCAGCAAGCAAGCAAAAGAAAGGGAAAGCATGACATGGGCTTCCCCTGGAACTCTTGGAAAGCAGTGAGAAAGCCAGTTCTGACTGACTGTTACTCACTCAGGTAACAACTGCTTCCAAGGGCCAGAAATCTCTTTTAGACAGACATTAGGCTATTGAAAAACTAGTCTGGAGGAAACAGGCAGCACTCTTACATGAGGAATAGTGACACAGGCAGAACAGCCAGTAAGGCTATTTGCTGAATTCAGCAGGGAGGTGACAAGTGGGGATGAGATGGTTGCACTCACCTAAGCTCTGAAAGGGGCTGAGCTGCCCACTCACACAGCTGGGCCTACCCAAAGGGTGCCGCCGTTATTAATCCTCATGTCTCAGACAGGGAAGCCTGTTCACCTAGAGGAGCTGCTTTGAATTAGTTTTCACTCCAAGGACTATATCCCAGAATCACAAAATATGCTGGGCTGGAAGAGACCCACAAGGATCATCAAGTCCAGCTCAACCCAAGAATCACACCATGTGCCTGAGAGCATTGTGCAAATGCTGCTTGAACTCTGTCAAGCTTGGTAACCACTTTCCTGGGGAGCCTGTTCCTCTCTCAACACAGCTTCAGGTCATTCCCTTGGGTCCTGTCACTGTCATCACAGAGAACAAATCAGTGCCTGCCCCTTCTCTTTCCCTCACAAGGAAGTTTTAAGTGCAGTAAGGTCTTCCCTCAGTCTCCTCCAGGCTGAACAAGCCAAATTACCTCAGCTGCTCCATGGGGCTTCCCATTTAGGCCCTTCACCACCTATTGTGACCCTCCTTTGGACACTCCCCAACAGCTTTATCAGCTTTATGTCTCACTTACACTGTGGCACCCAGAACTGCCCTCAGCACTGGAGGTGAGGCTGCCCCAGTGCAGAGCAGGGCAGGACAATCCCCTCCCTTGCCTGGCTGGTGATGTTGTGTCTGATGCCACCCAGGACATGGGTTGGCCCTCCTGGCTGCCAGGGCATTGCTGACTCATACTCAACTTGCCATCAACCATATGCCACTCTGTGGCACTGCTTTCCAGCATCTCATTCCCCAGTCTGTCTGTACATCCAGGGCTGCCCTATGCCAGATGCAGAATCCAGCGCTTTCCCTTGCTGAACTTTGTATGGGTGGTAATCTCCCAGCCCCCTAATTTACTGAGGCCCAGACTGCTCCATGGTCACTGTAGTAAAGACAGCCATCAATCTCGACTAACACAACCCTCTGTGTTTGGCAAACAACATACCAAGGACAGTATCTTCCCTAGCCAGCTCTCTTAGTACCTGTATCATGAAGTGGTCATCCAGGTGTTCTACAAATCTTCTGGACCTGTTTGTGCCAGCTGTGTGGTAGTCCCAGCTAACATCTGCCAAGTTGAAATCCCGCATAAGAACAAGGGCAGTTGATTTAGAGGTGTCTCTTGGTTCCTCAAAGAGTAATTCATCAGCATCATCTTCCTGGCTGGGCAGTCTATAGCAGCCTCCCATGATAACATCTGAATTGTTTGCCCCTTAATCCTTACCCAGAAGCCCACAATGGTGGCATTGACAACTGTGAGCTCCATACATTCCAGCCCTTCTGTAAGCAGAAAGATAATACATGTGTGACCTTCCCGAAAATGTTTACACCTGTGGTGAATGCAGCCTTCACAGAAGAGTATTTTCTGTCGCTCTCTGTATTATTAAGGTCAAAAAAATGCACTGAAGTTTCATGTTTATCTTTCCAGCAATGTCTCAGGTGAGAACTTTCAACATGGCACAGCTGGAAAAGGCAAAGAGCATGAGCCCCAGAGGTAGTCAGAATGACAGAATCACTGCATGGCAGAAAGAAAAAAATCCATCACTTGTATGGTTGTGAATAATAAATTCAAGCTTCTCCCCTTAACCTACAGCTTGGTGGCTGCGTCTCAAGTCAGCTGAATCTGGCATTAATGTTCTGGGGACAGGCAGGATGCTTTGAATTGAGTCTGGAAAAAGAGACAGGATAGCATTTTCAATTTGTTTGCCCATAAGCAGAAATAATCAACTCACCAGATTTAGGACAAGCCACCTCTTCCTTATTTTTCTTTCTTTCTGTTTGTTTTTTGTTTAACCTATGCATCTCAGAGAAATCACTACTGCAATATACTTTGATTCTGGTATGGACCCTGCTAAACAGCATCTATGCATTCTCCAGATTCCCTAGAAATAGTGAAAAAATTAACAGAATGTGGTTGTGCTCACACAGCCAAAGAGAGATTTTAGATATAACAAGTAAGTCTCTGAGGAAAGGAATGTAAACATTAGCCACGTTATGGAATAATGTCCTTGAGTTACGTTAATGCTAAACTACCAATGGAGTCAGATGAATTACCGTAAAACCAATCAGCTTTAACCACAGCGATGTATGATATAAAACCCGCGCGTTTCAAATAAATTCTCTCTTTATGCCGTAAACCAAGTTGGGGTGAGCCTCTTTCTCTAGCTCAACTGCGACAACAGAATCATAGAATCATTAAGGTTGGAAAAGACTTCTAAGATCACTAAGCCCAATCTTGACCAAACACTACCTCATCAACCACCCTATGGCACCAAGTGCCATATCCAGTTCCTTCTTGGCCACCTGGGCACACCCTGGCTCATGTTCAGTCACTGTCACCAGCACCCCCAGGTCCTTTTCCTGTGGGCAGCTTTCAGCCACTCTGTCCCAGCCTGTGGCACTGCCTGGGCTTGTTGTGACCCAAGGGCAGGACCCAGCACTGGGCCTTGTTGAACCTCACACCACTGGCCTCGGCCCATGATGCAGCCTGTCCAGATCCCTCTGCAGAGCCTTCCTGCCCTCCAGCAGATCAACACTCCCACCCAGCTTGGTGTCATCTGCAAGCTGACTGAGGGGGCACTCAACCCCCTCATCCTTGTCACTGATGAAGATATTAAACAGAACTGGCCCCAGTACTGAGCCCTGGGAACACCACTGGTGACCAGCCACCAGCTGGATGTAACTCCATGCACCACCAATCTCTGGTCCCAGCCATACAGCCTATGTTTTACCCAGCACAGAATAGACCTGTCCAAGCCATGGGCTGACAGCTTCTCCTGGAAAATGTTGTGGGAGTCACTATCAAAGGGTTTCAGGTAGATGGCATCCATAGCCTTTCCCTTATCCACAAGGTAGGTCACCCTGTCAAAGAAGGAAATCAAGTTGTTCAAGCCGGACATGCCTTTCACAAACCTCTGCTGATGGAGTCTGATCCCCTGGTTGTCCTGTATACGCTGTGAGACAGCACTCAAGACAATCTGCTCCATAACCCTCCACAGCACTGAGGTCATACTGGCAGGCCTGTGGCTCCCCCAATCTTTCTTTGACCCTTCTTGAAGATGGGCATCATATTGGCCAACCTCCAGGATGAAAAATTTTCCTGTAATGACTCAAAATGACTATGACTTAAATCTTTACTATCACACAAGAACAGTAGGATAGAAGATGGCATGAAGAAACTGAACAAAAAGTTACCTTCAGTGAAGTGATACAGCAGTGGAAAATTGGTCTAGTAAGGTTTTCTAAAGCAGAAGTAAAATGTTCTTGTTTTGGTTAGACTGCCCTTATGCAGTTGAAATTAACTGCGAAGTTTTAAATACCTATTTACTTCTTCTGAGCACTTAAGTGCACTGACATGGAACACTTACCGTCTTTTGTGCATCTGCAGAATGTCAGATATGCTCAGCTTCACTGCTTTCTTCCTTGACCATAAAAACGACTCAAAGAAACTTCTAGAAGTGCAGGAGCACTAACATGTCCCTAGGGTTATGCCACTGGACAACAGCATTAATAGAAACAAGGTGCCCTGCTCTCAGAAAATGCAAAATTCTAAGTGAATCATTGGGCAATACCTTTTTCCTCCTTCTTTTTTCATTTCATGTTAGAATGACAAAGAAGATGGGAAGTAATGCTGCACAATTAAGCACTAACTTCTTTAAGTCTGCAAGGCACTCAATTACATACAAAATTTATTCCAATGGAATGTGATGGAGAGAAGAGAAGCTATGCTGGAAGCCCAAGGGGAGAATGCACACAATAGATACTAGTACTGTAAAATGGAGTATAAACTATAATACAAACAATACAAGTGGATATGAATTCACACCTACCGGAAGCCATGTCTATTTCAGAGAAAAAAAATTACATTTAGCGTGTAAGTAGTTCACTTGCAATGAATTCATGTCTTAGCACTGGAGTCCTCTCTTGATTTTGTCTCCATCTCCTGGCATGAGAATAGCTGACATAAAGTTTGTATTTGCAGGTGGCAGATGATGAAACACATAGCTTAAACCCTTTATGTCACCAAAAGTGACCGATGTAATGAAACATCAGTATATGTCACCACAACAATTGATTGTGCATGAAAACATGTCACTGAATACCAAGAACAAACCCAGCAAAACAGCTACCTAAATTGGAAGTTATCATGAAAATGATCCTTGTTGTGTGTATAAATCTCCAACACAAGTCTTCTGGTCCCTCTGAAAACATAATAACTTTACGTTGCAGTAATAGCCTTTTTGACAGCAACTTGGCATACAGGGGAAGAAAACAGAAGCTGTCGCCATCTAATTGCATAAGAATTTTGTTCTTACTGTGTCTGCTGTGGTCACAAATATAACAAGGAAGGAAAAACACCACACAGATTGAAATACAAGCTCTTTATAATAGACAGGAGAATACATAACGGTGTCTGATCAAGGCGCAGACTTCAGTATGTTCTTCAACATACCCATTTCTATGTGAACATAGAGCCAAAAATATGGTAAACACTGCCACACTGATAATCATCATCAAGCTAATGGAGAGACATGGACTAACATCTGGAAAGCAAATGTGAATTCTGCATGAGAAAGAAGTACTGGTGTGTCTGCACTAACCTACTCTCACTTGAGCTCTTGGTTGTTAAGGGGAAATAAGAGAGAGTGAGGCACCAACTTCCACGTAACTTTTGTTTTATATCATGTTTAAATAACTGTTGAATAAAATACACTTTCTGACTTTCCTCACAGAGAACAGGCAGGCTGCCTCTGGATAATCCTTCATGGCATTTTCATTTCAATGTAATTAACAAACTTACCCCCTGTGCAAACACAGCCCTTGCTGTTTAACACTCGTATGGCTGCACAGTCTTAAAGTTCTGTCCCCATGGAATGGAATGTTCAGGTTCATCAAAACAGAATTAGGTAAATGCTGACTTGTTTCATACCCTTTGCTTATTGCTTTTTTCTCACCTACCTTCTACACCATTTTTCAACACAGAAAGATTAGGGATGACTGACTCCTCAAATGATACACAAGTCAACTGCAAAGGAGTCAAAATTGTATCACTCACCTCTTTGCCTACCCTGAACCTGCTTCCTCTTCTTCTTTAAGATCAAAACAACCACATAAACTACTTTTGCTAGCTCCTTTTGTGAACCTATGTTTCAGCATATCACAGCGTATCACTTCAACTTCACAGCTGAAGTCCCTACTCAAAAACTGCAGGAACTTTAAATATTTCAGAGGCTTTTCAAGGGAAAGCAAGACACCAGCCAAAAAAATGCCTTCATAAAAAACTAGTTTTGTTTTTAATATTCTGTGTCCTGTTTTCTAGGCTAGACTATGTGTTTGGTAAACCTGATCACCCAAGCATTCATGAAAAAGTGCCAGTAGCATAGGCATTATTAACAGAGCTATTAATGCTTAGATAGTTGACAGGACTGAGCATGTATCAACAGTGCAATAACTGCACACAACTTTGAGGCTTACCACTGCATCAGCTCTGCCTTTGTCGCAGTGTGCACAGAGGCTGTAGCAGCATTTGCTGTGTCTTTATGCTTCCACAACCGTTGAGTCGTCAGCTTCATTCATGAGCTGAGGGAGTGAAAAATACTTTGCACTGAGGACCAGACACATTTAAGGAGGAAGCCATTTATATCAATGAGTAAAGTATTCTGTATTTTCTTTGCTTCTTTGCTTCTTTCAGAAGAGAATTTGAAGAATTTGAAGAGAAATTTGAAGAGAAAAGAAACATTATTAATAGCATTCAAAATATATAAAAGATATTAAATGTTTTTCATCTAGCCCTTACACTACTGCCTACTTCCCAGGAGAAACTGACGCATCAAGAAAACATCCTGCTACTTACTTCACTTTGCTTGTCTTCATCAGAGCCCAAGCTACACCATTTCCAATTTTATTACACTATTTTTGAAATTAAGGCAGGAAATGAGCTAAATTTCCTCAGTATGGACTGCAGCATTGTACTTTTTTTGGGGTACAGTCCAAAAGGTATTTCAAATGGTTTGCTCGTCACTTTGTGCTAGAGAGGGAATTCTGTAAAAGAGAAAATAGTTCCACCTTAAACACAGATTTGTACATACCTTATGTAAAGATTTTCTCCTTTTTTTGGTAAGCCATTGTGAAAGTTACACTTGACAGCAATTTTCCCAGTACCTGTTTTTCATATAGTAATGTGCTAAGATTGCCAGGAAAACAACTTACAGTTATTGACCAAACCCAAAGCTACTTTCAATTTCAACAGAAATGTTGTAACTTCCTAGTTAATTTTTATTATCCAGCTAAATGCACATTTGCAAATAATGACTTCTTGAAAAATAAATGAAACTGGGTCATTGCAAAGTCATCAGTGACTCTGGGGATGGGTAATGTAATACTGTGCCTGTTATATCCAAGTTGGCAGTTTAAATCCAGCCTAGGCCAGCAGTGACTGGAGCCTACTGCCACATGCTTTTTGTCATGTGTAACAGGTTAGTAGACTTGGTTCATTTTGCAGAGAAAAAATAACATTTCTCTATGATCTCATGAAACTGTCACTGAAAACTACACTATCCTGGTATCACAGAATCACAGGACTATTGCCAGCCACCTCTGGAGGTCATCTGGTCCAACTCCTCTGCTCAAATAGGGCCATGTTCAGGTGGCTTTTAAGTATCTCCAAGAGAGACTTCAAAAGCTCTATGGGCAATTTGTTCCAGGGTTCAATCACCTTCACAGTAAAAGTTCCACGATATTCATAGGCACTGCCTGTGATTTCAGTGTGTGCCCACTGCTTCTTGGTCCTGCTCTGAAAAGATCCTGGCTTTGTCTTCTATGCACCTTCCCTTTCCCAACACTAATTCACATCAACAAGGTCCCTTCTCAACAAGCCCACTCTTCTTCATGCTGAACAGTGCTAGCTTTCTCAGACTCCCAGTGTATGTCATATGCTCCAGTCCTTTAACTATGTCAGTGGCCCTTTGCTGGACTTTCTCCAGTATGTCCATGTCTTCTCTTTAGCTGGAGTCTACTACTGGATAAAGCACTCCAGATACATCTCACCAGTGCTGAGGTGGGGGCAAGGATCTCCTCTCTGGACCTGCTGGCAACACTCCTCCTAACACTGTCCAGCATACCTTCTTTGCCAAAATAATGCATTGTTGGCTCATGTTCAACTTGGTGTCCACCAGGACTTTGTTCTTTGCAATGCTGCTTCAGATACTGGTACCATCAATGTGAACCTCTGAGATCAATGATACCTCTTTGTGAGATACTGGGTCTTCCATTCACACTAGGAATAAGATGTTTGAAATTGTTGAAGCTAAGCAAGGCTGACTTCTCTCAGTGCAGGGCTAATATAAACGAACGGGCACCAGTCCAACTTACTGATCACTTTTCAAATGAGCTACAAAAACCGGAAACAGTTAACATACTGCAAGGCAGCACAAAGAGATTTATTGGAGACACACTCTCAGAAGTTCATATAACAAAGAAATGTCCTGTTTACAATGAGGCTTCTAGGCTTGGTACAGTTTTTACACAATACATATTCAAATCTAAGTTTTGATTTTGCAAAGTAGCAATGTTAACTGCAAATATATAGTTCAAATGTCTACATTTCTGCATCATATTGCATCACCACTGTGATAACTCAAGGTAAGATTTTAAATAAACTGACTTATGGGTGGGCTGACTGCCTGCATAACTAATTGTATTCATGCCTACTAAGGCATATGGACATACATTTCCTGAAAGAAAAAGAAAAATGTTTACTTTATTGCTTTATCACTTTAATTGTAACTAAGTAATGAATTATGCTTTTATTTCAAGGTCTACTACTTCAATTTTATTATTCTTTAACATGTATTGCGTATCTTCTCTCCATCTCAGAAGATACTTCTACGATATTTGAATTTTACATCCAGGAAGGACCAAAGTGGACCTCTCTACAGGAGACACTCCTGCCTTCTCATTGCTACTATAAAAATGTTTTTGTGGAACTTGTAACACAAGGCCGCATCTATTGAACTAAATTACCTCTTTATTAGGAAAACACCAACACCACATTCTTCAAAATTACTGGAATTTTATTTGCCTCAGGCTTATGACTTGCAACCAAAGACATTGTGCAAAGAAAGCAAAGATTAAGTACACTTTAGGGAAAAGGTGATAATCCACATTGGTAACATAGAAGATCAGTTTGATGAAAGAAGCCATACGTTACACTATATAGATTGCAATATTCAATAGCATTTTAAACCAACTTCTTTAATAGAGAAAAAAAAGTTAAGCAAAGTTTACAGTAGACATAAATTTGATACAATTCAAAAAGCCTTTTTCTGAAGATCATCAAGCGTAAAGTGGAAAAACGTATATGGGGCAAGGTGTATGAAAGCTAACTACTGAACATTTATAAGCTATTAAACAAAGTCGCATATATGTACCACAGTGTAAAAAACCAATACAGGACAAATAAAAAATTTGAAAACTGCCTGATGAAAAATAAAATAACCAGTGGCTTTTAATGATTTCTCCTGGTTATCAATGCTACAAAAGACTTTTTTTTGTTGCCTTTCTGATGCCACTGAAAAAAACCTTATCAAATGATAAAACCAGGCACAATCAAACCATTACCAAGTCAAAACCAGCCCATAGAAATATACTATCAACCCACATTTTCCTTCAGAAGGTTTCTTTGTTGTTTTTTGAGGCCCGTTTGGTCACAATATGTTACATTTTTTGCCTTTTTTACACCATGATATCATATGTTTGTCTGGCACTATCCTAAAGCTAATTTATAGAGAATGAGAATACAGAAACAACCCGATGTCTATTTGACAAAAAGAATTCACTGGGTGTAAAATAGGAGAAAAGAGAAGAGAAGGGGAAGGGGTCAGTTCTGCCAAGAAAATAAACCCTATGGATCACTCATCATCACTTCCGCTTGCTTCCGACTGGTCCTAGAGGTAAGAGACACAAGACAAGTCAGAAATTCTTTCCAGCTATTCTGTAGAATTTGTTAAAGAAGGAAAAATAAAAGGAAGTACGAGGAAGAAATAGGACAATTAAACTGACAAATCAAGATAGCCTGAAGAAAGGTACTGTGTTATCTAGTATTTCTCTTTCATGAAATTTCATCTAATTGCTGTAGACTTCTTTAGAGAGGAAAGACAGAGAGTCAGGAAACCCCAGCTCCTTCTTTCTATCCAGACATTTAAAAACAACTGGGAAGACATCTATTTTCATTTGTTGGAATAATAGAAGCACCCGCTAAAAAAAAGGTAAAAAATAATCAAGCTGTAAGGTTTTCATCTGTGGACAAAAGTGAACAGACCATGAGACTTAAGGGTCCAACGAATGTAGGAACAGCTCGAAGAACTGTAAGATCCAAACTTCTTAGACTTCTTGTCTTCCAGCACTGGGACCAGATCTCATAAGCACACTCAGATACATTTAACACCCCCACCCAATTCTCTCGGGATGATCACTACAAGTTAAATATGTGCTTAAGCATGAATAGTTGAGAATTCTGACAGCAAGCAGGACAGGGCAGAGACGCAATCACTGCAACCACTTCCACAGTCTCACTGAACAAAACTTACATTTTCATCTTGATCCTCATCACTATCATCATCACTCACGACAGGCTTGGCTTTTGCTCTGCTTTGCCTCTTCTTGCCTTTTCCTTTTTCCCGACTTTTTTCATCCTTCTTATTTAACTTGATTTTGACTTTCACTGATTTTGCTGCAAAAAGTGTAAGTGTACATTAATGTAACATTCACTTATCAACTTTAAATGCTCTCTCCTGTTCACAGAAATTCACCTCTGGTAGCAGCTTGAAAAGGCATTCCCCTCTGACTTTACATGGACTGTGGAACAACAAAGCAAGAAGTATTTGCTTTTATTTCTCTTGTTTTTAACAGTTATAACAATAATATATATTAAACTATAGAGACTAATTTTAAGCTGACCATATCCATCTTCTTTTGATTCTCAGAATGTACGGTGTGTACAGGTAGTATATGGTCCAGTGAAAAGATACACATTTAAAAGTATTTTCTTCCTTACTGCCTTTGTATAAACAGACCTTTTTTGTATTTTAAAGTACAGAAATGCTATGTGGAGGTTACTGGTGGATTTTGATTGGACACGTTTCTAAAGAACATGTTATTCTGATTCCAGAATATCCATTCATTTCCAAATGAGCTATTCAAGTTGCATGCTTAGCACACACGTGTGGCACACATGGAAGGGTAGCTCAGGGTCAAGTACCACAGCTTCTGTAACTAGAGAAACGGGGTAGCTGGAATTTGGATAGATGCACTGGATGGCACAAAGTGCAATGAAGGAATGCATCCCTTTCCACTTCATGATGTTTCCAAATCTGCAGAATGAGCATTTTGAAACAATCAGAGTTTCACTTAGTTCTTGTCACCCTGAAGAGTGTTTTCAAAATCATCTGGTTCTTAATCATGTGATGAACTTTGTATGTCACATCATGCCTGATGTGGCCTGGTTGACCACTTGCTGATAAAGACTCTCTCCAGCCTTTCCAGGCACTTCAATTTACAAACAGCATGAACAGGCCCTGAAGAGCTCATAAACAATTATGGCTACCCACAAAGCACCTCCATAATTTGTTTCTGGCTTAGGAATATTTTAAATAGAAGTAAGCCAGAACACCCAGTTGAAAGACCAAACAATGTTATACCCAAGCAACCTTAGTAAGAAACTACTTCCACCAATGGAAAATAAAACCTTATAATCAGTCTCCATGAAGAAGCAGCAAAACCTGCTCTTCCATCCCCAGATATATTTCCTTGTCAGTATTTAGCCAGGGACTCACATTCTGATTCCGATTCTTCTTCTTCATCTTCTTCTTCATCATCATTGCTTTCATCCTCGCTTTCTTCTTCTTTGGCTATTTTCTGTCGTGCACTTTTGAACACAGACTGAAGAACAATGGAATCCTCATAGATCTACAGTACAGGTACAAATCTCTGTCAGAATTATGAAGTCAAGCAGAATCAGAAATTCACAGCATAGACCTAAATTTCCAGTGCAAGTCTACAGAGTACATGGTCTTTTCAAATACCAAGCTATAATGTCTGTTGCATGAATTGTACAAGAAATGCCAACATTCACTCTTCCTGCTCTAAATGGAATTTGTCAGTAGTGAGCTGCAAAGAAACAACTCTTACAATGTATTACATCTAAAATGTCTAGTTAGTGTTTTTCTTATTATTTCTAATAACATAGGAATTATTGTGCAATTTCATCAGATCGTAACATCCTTGAAAACCTGCCAAAGGAACAGACTTCAGCAGTAAGATTTCACCTTAATTAAAACATGGGTTATCGTCTGGCAATACAGTTAATAATGACAAATGGCTAACCCTCATTTAATTATCTTTACGTTTTTTTCTAAAATCTAATGAGGCTACAAGGAAAATAATTTATCCCAAGCAGCTCATCCCTTCCTTCCTCTCAGAGCTAAAAAGACTGAAAAAAAAATTAGGGCTTGCTCTAAATTGAACATGTCTTCTTAAACATTCTGTAGTATCCAAAGTATCTTGGGTAAATCAGATTTTCTCTTTAACCTCCTGCATGAGGAAACTCTCAAGAGTACTACTACTTTTGGCTTGTAACACATTTCTTAGATTAACAAAGTAAAAATTTTGCTGTGTTGCTGAGTATCTGATTCTTTGTCATCACCTGAACAAATGACCTTGTGTGGTTTGTTTTGTAAAATGTCAGAAGACAAGCACTGCACAATTCAGCACTAAACAATTAAGAATAATTACTAGAAGAGTACAGAGTCACAGACTGCATTTCATTTTACCATCATCAACTACCTCGGCTGTCTGTCATTCTACACCTTCTTGTGTAAAGGGCCACTAGGTATTTGTGACAAAGATACTGGAAGGATTTTTGGCTGCCATTACACAGTCTGTATGCTAAATGTGATAGAAGTGCTCTAATACTTTGTGGGTTCAACAAGCTGAATTAGAAAAAGTTTGTTCAGAATACTTAACATGAAATATCCTATTCCTACTTCTTTCACTTGACCACCAAGTGCTTTTTCTGAAAAACTGCCTTTTGCTGTGGATTGTTCCCCATTCTGTAAGTTCCTCTGTGCTTTTTGTTTTGAGATGTTTGACTGCTCTCAATCATAGTAAAATTTTTATATATCTATCACCTATAAAAATAATAATGAATGTTTTGAGAAGGCTGCTCTCTTATCTTACGAGATTAGTGAGCTGTAAGACTCCAGAACTTCCTTCCTTAAAGTCAAGTAACAATTGACTTTCTCTTATACCTACTTCTTTCCAAGTCAGCTATTGATAGAACCTGCCAAGTTCCTCTTGAGAACTATTTTTTTTTCATATACATAAGCCTAGCATATTCAATTGTTCTTAGGAATGGCTCTTTCAACTAACCTTCTATCTTTCTCACAAGAACACTTTTCTAAGACAAAAATAATTAAAGACCTGTTCAACATTTTATTTTTTTAACGCTGGCCACTACATATTTAGGGCATCAGTGTGACCCAGACTTTCAAACAGTCTCCCAATGAAATATAGGGGTTTCAAAAATTATTTCTACCTTCTTTATGTGGAATTACTTGTAATCCTATCTATTTTGATAGACAAAAAAAACCCCCATGGGGCTGCTTCCTGAAAAGCTGTGCAAATAGAAATTTTATTATTTTGACAGAAACCCAATTCCAACACGCTTCAAGAAAATCAAGCAACAATGACAGTAGAACTTCCTTCAAAAAGGGAGAAGCAACAACAAAAGAACTTCACAACGAATTACAACATTCATCAGAAATCTTCTGTTTGAAGAGACACACAAGCATTTTTAACCCTGTACACATCTGTGTGTTATTTGATTATTATAACATGAAAAGCTTTTCAAAACACCGAGGTTTCACTGAGGACAAGCCTTGACGCATAAAGTCATTCTATCCATGAAAATCTGTCGCTTCCATCTCAGATGGAACTGCTTTTCTCCAAGGAAAAGCACCACAAGGGTTAAAAATGCACCACACTAACAGAACACTTGTAGCTTACTGTATGCTTAAACAACCATCTGAATTAGCCCTTTTGTTTTGCGTGCACACACAAATAATCTAATTTACTGAAGTCAATTGTTATGTCAGAGCGAAGGTAGACCAGAACTGTAAAAAAGAACACAAGGTATCATGAAGACTGGAAAACTGCAGAACTACTGCAGAAGTGTCCTGCAACTCAGGAAAAATAAAAATGAATGGTGTGAGAACTTCACAGGAAAAAAAAAAAAAAAAAGAAAAAAAACCCCTTAGATACAGATTATTTGGGCTTCATGATATAAAAAGTAATATTAGGTCTGGTAATTAGTGTTGATTCATTGGAACAGAAAATAATACTACAACACTGATACATGTTGTGTTATTTCCAAACAGAGTAGCAATATCTACTAACACTTCCATCCACTCAGAATTACTCCTCTCAATTCTATCATCTCTGCCTAACAGGAGACCAGTTCCCAGTTTTCCATAAGCAGGTTGAATCATTCTGATGTGAGTAATTCCATTATTTTTCCCATTTCACTACTTGTTTTTCTTTACCTCTTTTTATCTCCTCTACCAACTTTTACAATTTTCTGAAGTTTCAGTTATACTTTTTGTTATTAAGTTTCCTTCATTTTTCCCCCCTCTTGTTATAATTAGATACTTACAGCCATTTTACTGCTATATGAATAAGCAGTAAACTGAAAATCTATATCTGAATATCTAGCAAAATTTTGTTGCAGCAAGAATTCTACCATAATTAATTTACTTTAAAAAATATTTTCAGTTAATTTATTTGTAGTTGCTTCCATGTAACTGAAGACAGTAAAAAATCCCAGGTACAAATTACAGAAATAATTTTTTCTGCCTCTTGATATCAAAAATAATCACTAAATGATGAACTGAATCCAATAATTCTTCATAATAAATTCCATACTCATTTTAATTCTCAAAATTTAACATAAACTCCCCAGTTTAGCTAAATGTTATCACTAATGTTTAGAAATTTTAAGAAAACATTTGTTATTGGCAGCATCTTCCTTCAGCTTACTTTTATTTAGGCTTCAAATAACATCTTTTTTTATCTCTTGCATGTTATGAAAGCTGTCTTCAGGGTCTCTGCTTCAACTGAATATTGTGTTTGCACCACACTTTTTGGATCTCATCTATAAAAATAATCATCCAAGACTGTGTTTCACTGTATTGTAAGACAACTTTCTTATCTGTCTTATCTTTTGTATGTTATGATCTGCCATCCAGATTCCATAGTCTTTCCTTTTGTATCAGCAGAACCCTGTTCCGAATTTTGAGCACATTCATGTGTGTGAAACATATGTTTGAGATGAGTTTGCCTTCTAAACCTGAGACTCATCTTTCAGTAATAAAAAAATTTTAAAAACAGAGGCTTCAGAGGGTGAAAAGCTTCATACCTACATCTTTACTGATGGATGATCTTGAATTTTTATCTTCCACTAGCAGAACTGAAGAGTTTTCTATGATGTATTTCCTCAACATCCTGTCCTAGAGCTGTACTGTTACACCTGCTACTTCTGTGATCCACTGTGGAAAACCTCAACTGATGCAGCACTTCATGCACTGTCTTTTACCACAGATTCAAACAGTCTTATTGCAGCTTTAAAGTACACACAGATCAGAAAACTGATCTGATCTCAGAATTAGCACTTTAAAAAAAATTTCAGAAAATTTCAGAAATTCAGAAATTTCAGTGAATTATGGATCCTAAAAATGTGGACTAGTCCAGTGAATTCTAGATCCTAAAAATGTGGACAGTGAATTCTGGATCCTAAAAATGTGGACATTTTTCTCTACTCAAAGTAAGAACTGAAACAGAGTTTATATACAAAAATACTGATCAACAAGCACTATAAATGTTAAATAGGGGAAACCTGTATGTTTAGCAGAAATTAACTCATTCAGACCTGAGATCCCTCCAAGTTGAATGTCTGTGCATTGTGACACAGCAACATGACATCTTTTTCCAAATCCCCAAGACTCCGATATTTATGGTTGCGTATTCTTTCCTGTTGCATTTGTTGAGGAAATGAAGACAAGTATTGATGGGCAGTGGTGCAGAAAGAAGAACAGCAGAGATAAAACTGAATTAATATCTGATTTAACACATTAAAAGCTTTCTTTTAAAAAATTTTACCTAAGCATCAAGGTAAGTATCTGTTTAAAACATAGAACATCTTCAACCATGTTGTTAGCATATTATTCAAAAATTGCATCAAGGTAAAAGAGCAAAAATAAAGCAATTTCTTTGTGAACTGTAAGGGTTAAAAGCAAAAGAAACGGAGCTCTTTTGGTAAAAAGGAGTTTTGTCTTTCTAGCAAAGAAACCCAGTAACTGTAACACAAGTGAAAGACACAGAATTATGCCATCACCCAAGATGCAACATACCGCCTAGACCCCATCTACCAAACTCTGGATCTGATCTGGCTCTTCCAAGGCTAGGGTCTAGAAGGGGAAGTCCTATGAGGAACAGCTGAGGTCGTTTAGTCTGTTCAGCCTGGAGAGGAGGAGACTGAGGGGAGATCTCATCGTGGTCTGCAACTTCCTCATGTGGGGAAGTGCAGGGGCAGGCACTGATCTCTCTGTTGACCAATGACAAGACCTGAGGGAATGGCCTGAAGCTGTGTCAAGGAAGGTTTAGACTGGATATTAGGAAAAGGTTCCTCACCCAGAGGGTGGCTGGGCACTGGAAGAGGCTCCCCAGGGAAGCGGTCACAGCACCAAGCCTGACAGAGTTCAAGAAGTGTTTGGACAGTGCTCTCAGGCACATGGTGTACTCTTGGGGTGTCCTGTGCAGGGCCAGGAGTCGGACTCGATGATATGTGTCTGTCCCTTCCAACCCAGGGTATTTATGGTTCTATGATCTTAAACATAGGGATAGATATATTCCCCTAGAACCATTAAATCTTTGTCAACAGTGTGTTTCTACCAAATCCATTGACAGATTCACAATTAGGTCTTTGCAAAAAAGGCACTGAGACGTCACCCATGTCACAGTACTATAGCTTGATTTCATCTTGAAATTACAGTGATACACTGCAATACACACTAAACAAAGGTGTGTGATACACTAACAAGGTGTGTGACGATGTCTAAAATATAATCCACCAATACAGGTGGCATGAAATATTAATATTGTTATTTTAAAAACAACTTCATGCTCATCCTTCTGTAAAACAAAAAGAAATGGAGGAACCTGCACTTATGAAATTCCTCCATTCCTTACCTTTATCTTTTTGAAGTCCACTGGTTTCCTAATCAATTCATAATACTCCGGTAGTTCTTTCCTAGATGGAAGCTGAATGAAGACTTCACTTAGCTGCCGTCCCGAACTGTTGGGAAAAACAAAGCCATACTGAAAGGAATTACTACAACTTTGTCACAAAACACACACACACTATCTAATAATAAGAAAAATATTAAAATAATGGAATAAAATCACACTTTTTCTTTCAAAGAATTAGAAACTGAACCCTGATTTTTAAATTTGGTACAGGTCATTAACTTACAATTTGAAATTGTTGTCCTAACGTATCATTAATATGTCACTGACATCTAACAACATTAGGATGAATATGTAAAGGAGGCTTTATGAAAGAAGAATCAGGATTTGCATCTGAATTCCACAGTCTTTTCCTGAGTGCATTCTTATTGTTTCCTTGTTCAGTAATTTTTAGTAATTCTCTCTTCTGTCACTCTTAAGTTTGTCTCCTTCTTCTTCATCATCATATAGTTAGTCTTGTAATTCCTCATTATAACAAACCATACTGATTTCCATTATACTATATGCTGACTGCTATTAGACTAACTCGATGTTACAACAACAAAAAATTAGTAGCTTCTATTAATAATTGCTTTGTTTCTGGGAACATCATTCCAACTACACTGAAAATCACTACTGCCATTTGTACTTCTTCATGCATTTGAAACAGATTGATAGATTTTCTATAAAACTTTTATACTACTGGAACATTGCCTATAACTTAGAGGTGTCCAAATTTTCCAAGATTCCCATACTTCCCATTGTTTATCCTCTTTTAATAGCTTTTATAAAACTTTCATATTGAGGATCTTTTTTTAATCTTCATATTTGTCACTTTCCAAATAATATATGGCTACAAGTCACCTTGAGAGAAAATGTGCTGATGACACATACGGGTTTAGTTGGTTTTGGTTGGGTTTTCCCCCCAAGTGCATGTAATTTTCAGAGTAGCAGAAAAAAGCAGTCCTGTGAAGAACTGCACACAGCATTCATAAGCATTTCCCGGTTCACATTCACATGCTTCCTTCTCTCCCACCTACTCCCGAAAGGCCCTGTTTTCTCAGCTGACTTTTCAGATAGTATCTCAGAAACATCAAACTCCACATGAGGTGGGCAAGAAGGCTACCGAGTACTGGTTTCCCCCTGGGCTTTCTCTTGCCCACCAGAGTAGTGTAAGATCTTACCAGACATTAAACTAAAACTGAAGGTTAACTGAAGCAATTCTGCAATAGAGAATAAGGATGATAAAAAGCACAAGGCTGGCAACAGCTCTACCCTTTATGGAAGTAATGAATGCTTACTGTACAGTACGCATTTCTTAATGCCTGAGGTAACACCAGAATATGAGACGGTACTATTTTTCTTATGGACCTGATATATTAATGAACAAGAAGGAACAAACAGATTTTCCTCATTTTGTAACTATCTGGTGCTCACCTACTCCATAGTTTTTTATTGTTTTCAGTTTGGTCCCGAGACAATGCTGCTCCTTCCATCACAGAGAACAATAATGTAAATACTCTAATGGCAGACTGCTAATCAGCACTGTTCTACCAAAATCTTGGCACCAACAGGCAGCTAGAGTATTTTTTCATTCAACACAGACGTAGAAACCAAAAACCTCTGTCTCATCCTGTACAGTTTTGTCTGACTCGCAGCAGTGGCAGCAGCAGCCCTTGCCTGCTCAGCAGAAGCTGCCAAGCTGCCTCCTGGGTCTCAGCAAGGTTCTGAACACACCTGAGTGTGCTCCTGGGCGCGGCCGCTGCAGGTGACACAAGGCAGTGGCTGTAAGTGCATCCCTGTCCCAGGACAGGGCAGGAAGTCCATGTACTCCTCCTGTATGACTTACAGCTGTTGGGATAGATACTCACAGAGACCACTAGCACCTCAGTAGCAGCTATTAGCAACTTCATCCATCAGATCTAATTTATTTGGGAAGATGAAATAGACAAAAGCATGAAATGGCCAGGTAACTGCCACAGCCAACTCTTACTTATTTCTCCCCTGCCAGCAAATAACTGAAATTCTGGCCACTGCACCTGCCATCTCCTTTGGTATGGACTCACATAATCTTTACTTTCATACTTCTCCTGTCCAAGCGTTTATACAATGGATTGAAAGGTGCCAGTCTTGCTCTTGATCTGTGTGAGTTATGCTACATAACAAAACCTGTCTTCATCACAGACTGCCCTCTCACAGTGAAACTGGAAGCAACACAAGGAAAAGCAATGCATCACATACATTCTACACAACTGACTAAATGAACACTTTTTATTCATTTAAAAATTGAGGACTACATTTTTATTTGGTTTTTTTTGTTCATAGAGGGAGTGTTCCAGTAACAGCTGCAACCGAGATCAATGGAATTTCTTCTGAACATATGCAACATGAAAACCAGCAACTGGATTGCTGGTGCCCAAATGGTATCTTAAAATTTAAGCTTCTATTCCCCATTTATAAAATGGGCATAAAATGCTGTGAAAGAAGTACTATATCTGCAGAACATTCAGACTCCTTAGGACCATTATACAGAAGCCCAGGGGGAATTCAGCTATTCATTAAGTGATCAGTGCCCACCTTATACATGCAAGGCACCGATCGTGAGGAAAGCAAAGGAAAACAAAGCTGTATCCTGTTGCACCATTACACAGCACACTGTAACTTACCTGCCTGCATCTTGGTACAGTATGAGTGTGGATTAGCTATACAGAAGGACTATCACTGCTGTGTTTTATTTCAGTGGCCTTAACAGAAATTCCTATTTGAGTAAAATTACTGAACGCTGATGCTGGGTTTCTTCAACTGTGCTTCAGAGTCTAATACTGAACAGAATTGCTTCAGTAAAAAGGAAACAGCCACTAATAAACTAATTCTGATCAAATTTTAAAACATGTTTAGCTTATTTCTCCTACCAAAATAGCTCCCGATGATTATAGCTTTTAATCTCATGGCTGTATTCTTTCCTCTTTTTACATCTACACACCCACCCTTATATGGTATTTTATATTAAAAATACAACTCATAAATTATTAAACAGCAATATTCTATTTTCCAGGTGCAAAATCAGCCAACTGTGATTTGTTCACACATTCTATTAAACTAAGAATGCATAGAAAACCCTCAAGCTTTTGCTTGATATAATTAATTACTGAAAATCATTTAAGGCCATGAAAGAAAAAGCATTAAGGGCATGACAGAAGACTACAGCCTGATTTTGTCTACTCAGATCAATAACAGCTTATTCTGTTGTATCATTTTTATAGAATCTACTCACAAAGAAGTAGTATTCTGCACTCCCATTGTATATGTGCATCCATACTATAAACGAATGGGATCTTTTCTAACAATCTCAAATTGCTGTGTTGTGGATACAGGAGGGGAAAATTAGTAATTATTAATGCAACTCTGATTTTAATCCTTTGGCTCACTTATGTAATTAGAAAATAATAACCACAACAACTACCACATAAAAATCATGTGCAGTAAAAAAAAAAATCACTTATGGTTGCCTAGCAACTAGAGGGCTACGTGCTGAAAGGAAGAAGGACCAGAATAAATTAAAAGATCTGCCCGTGAAAGAACTGTGACAGTTCATTGCTACTGCATCAGCTCAACATGCTAGTCCCATGTGTGCTCACATTAAAAACACTTGCATACTGCACAAGTTAAAAAAGCATTAAGAAATACTGTTTATTTAGAAAATGTTTTTGCTTAGAAAAATATTTGTGTCAATGTTTTAGATTTTCTCTCATTTCTGTCAAACTGCTTACAAGCTGCATACAAGCATATAATTCCACTCTTTTAGTCAGTATTGTCTTCGGTGAAATGAAATGCAGGAACCTCATTTGTATGAGGCTCCTTTTCTATTTGTTTTCCCTGGCAGTATTTGGTCAGAAACACACTGCCACAGGCCTGTTAAAAGTATACTACTACCAACACTCTTTCTCCTCTGCCATCAAAAGGAGAGATAACTATAAAGCTGAAACTGCAATATGTTCTTGCTTTTCTGGCAAATTTCAAACTTTTAACAAATAATGAAATTCAATTTAGAGTGGGTAGAATGAAGAGTCCTGCAGGCTTGCCCAAGTCAGAGTGCTCACAAAGAGAACCATGGCTTAAAAACTAGAACTTTGAATGAAATGCAACTCACAAAGATGCTATTTGAAAGAAAAGTGAATGCTGGGGAGGAGAATTACAAGAACTGACATGGCAACTTCCAACAGTAACCCAACTATGTAGGGACATGATTAATTTTCATCAGTATTTAACAGTCCCTTTTTGGAACCGACTACAGTAGTACATGGTAAACCCGTCCCCATCATTGAAATGTAAGTGGGTAAAAATAGTTAAATACGTAAAACACATGTATTTAACATATACGTTAAATACGTTTGTCATACGGCTATGTACTCGGTAACTTGGGCCTGGATACAAGTAAAAATTATTTACTTTTTGTGTTTGAATACCCAAGATACCCAAGAGTACCAGTTAGCACAGTTATTTACTAGTTAGATCAATAATGGCTGTATTACTCTCCATTTTAAAACAGTTTAAAACTGGCAACTTAAGAAAACAGCCAAAAAGACTATGAACAAAATCCATTTCATGTACAGAGAAAACACCCTCTCCCTGAGTTGCAGTATCAAAATGCTGAGCACCACAGAGAGGAGTAGTCTCTTGCCAAGCAGGCAAAAGGCACAGAAACTCCACCCTTCAATTTTTTTCTGTCCTTGTTTGAACCTGGTCAAACAAGGTCTCCAACCTGATATCAGGAGGAGATTTCGTGAAGTTAATTGGTACACCATCCAAGTCCTTACTTTTAGTCTATGAACAGATCCGATGGCAGGTAGGGGACAAATGAAATCACTATAAGGAACAGAGCTATCAGCATCCCGGGACTCTTGAATTCAGCTGTTGCTATTTATACAAAGTTAATGCAAACTAGTGGTAGGATCAAACTGGTACCCAGGAAACATTAAATTCTGGTGCAAGGCAGAAGAAAACAGTGGGTTTGTAAGGAAGTTGCAGGATTGCAAGGTATGAATAACAGAATCATAGAATTATTTACGTTGGAGAAGACCTATAATATCATCCTGTCCAACCATTAACCCAGCACCCACTCTACCACTAAGTGCCATGTCCTCACACTTTCTCAACACCATGAGGACAGTGATTCTACCACTTCCCTGGGCAGCCTGGTCCAAGAACTGAGCACTTTTTCAGTGAAGCTTTTCCCAATATCCAGTCGAAATGTCCCCTAGGGCAACTTGAGGCCATTTCCTCTTGTTCTGTTATTTGTCACCATGGAGAAGAGGCTGAACCTCTTTCAGGCAGCAGCTGTAGAAAGCAGTAACATGTTCCCTGGGCCTCCTTTTCTCCAGGCTAAAACCCCCCAACTTCCTCAGCTGTTCTCATAGGACTTGTGCTCCAGGCTCTTTACCAGCTTTGTTGCCCTTCTCTGGACACATTCCAGCACTTCAGTATCCCTGTGGAAGTGAAGGGCCCAAAACACGGGATTTCAGGTGTGGCCTCACTAGTGCCAATTACAGAGTGACCAGCGTTTCCCTGATCCTGCCAGGATAAAGTATCATTTGCTTTCTCTACTTTCTCTACTTTATTTTTATTTATTTAATCAGGAAAAGAAAGCTATACTTACAGCTTGTCCTCTGAAATAAACCATAAAGAGGAAAACCATCCCAAGAGGAAAAATATAGTTTAGGAGACTACGCCTGCATGTGTATGATGCGGATCAGCAGCTGGGGCTCAAATGAGGCATACAATTTCCTTATTCTGAAGGAAAAGCTATCAGCAGTAAAACCGTCCCTTCTATCCAAAGGCTACAACATTTTAAGTGGACATACAAACTACTTTTTGTGTGCCAACTGATCTGGTGGTGCCAAGCAATTGGATGAGAAGGAATGTGCAGATAATGATGCACAGGAAAGTTTCACCTTAACTAGAGGAAGAGCTGCTTAACTGTGTGGGTGACCATGCACTGAAACAGATCACCCAGAGAGACTGTGGAGTTTCTCTGACAGGAGACATTTAAGAGATGTCTGGAGCAATCCTGTGTCATGTGCCCTGGGGATGACCCTGTCTGAGCAGGGAGGTTGGACCAGATGACCTGCTGGGATCCCACCCAAATTGACCCATTCTGTGGTCAGTTTTGATTTTGTGTTGTGAAAACATAACATACGTAACATATGATTCCATTATATTAATTTCTATGGGCATTCCTAATTTTAGAGGGAAAGAAAGACAAACTAAAAGCATGGAAAAACGTGTGACAATAATGTTAAACTGATGCACTGCAACTTGCTCTCTTCTAAACAGATGTTTTACACTGCAAGGTTAGAACAAGGTACAAGGGTGTAAAGGCACTTCAATCGTAGTCTAAAAAGTAATTGCAACAAAATATCAGATTAATATGTATTGCAAATGGAGTCTGCAAAGGTGATGCGTACACTTTACTTGGGAGAATCAGGATCAATGTGTAACTGGAAACATGTTTCCAGGTCCCTGAATCTAGGGTCTTGGTATTGTAAATAATCATATAAAATGTTTTATCAAGGAATAAAGGCCAAATCTATCTAGTTACTTCTGTCCCACCATTCCATATGGAAAGATTACAGAATTAACATACAAGTTAATTAGTAACTTGTATGAATTCATAAAAGCTTCCAGTCATACAACCTTGTGACCACCATCTTGTATTTTTACACATTTCTATACTTCCTGTGTTTATGCTTCCCTTCCTTCCCAAGTACATTTACTGAGAACAACCATCTTCCCCTCTCTCAAGACTGGATAAACAAACCAACCTGTTTTCTCTTGCAAGGCTCTCCCATCACTGAAGTAATCATTTACTGAAGTAATTATTTACACTTGTCTCAGTGTAAACTAATCTTTCTTGAATGGAAATCATTCAGGTACTATATACAAGTTTTAATGGTATCACATATAATGACATACACCCATAATGAGTATTTCCATCTTCACATAGGCATTAGCATCACAATAAGGCTCCTGTTTTCTTATGTCTGGACAATACTGATGGATCATAGTTGGCTTTGATCAATAATTTCTCTGCCCAGGTAATTCTTCTGTCAGTTCCACCTGAACTGACACTTGAATCAGAAGAACAGTTTCTTATTTTTGGTCTCGAGTACCATATAATGCACTCTGAGATACTGTACTTCAAGCCATTTCTTTTACTTGAGACCTAACTGTGTCCAGTCTGCTGTGATTAACCACTGCTGATGTTTTAATTTTGGCCAGGACATTCCTCATTTTTAATACATATCATAAAAATATTGTAATCTCTGCCAACACCAATTCTCCAAGAACTTCTTTCCAGTTTATCAGTTACTTCCATAACAGTGCCTTCAGCTAGGTATTTTTACTTATTTTCAGTCAGATTAATAAGCCCTACGGTACCCTAAAAAAATGCTTTAGCAAAATGATAGAATCACAGAATGGTCTGGGTCAGAAAAGACCTCTGAAGATAAACTAGTTCAACTTCTCTGCTGTGGGTGGGCAGACACATCTTCACTTGGTCAGATGACTACAAGTCATAGGATTCTGACAATCTTTTGTCTCCTACTTCTGCTTTATTACAGATCTATACTCATTTTGAATGAGTATAGATAAAACCTACATGAATTCTGCTTTGTCTATGATGGCAAAGCAGTGTGGAAGAGTAAAAAAGGATCTGCATCTGTAGTACCATTACATGTTTTATGGTTTGATACTTAAAGCTGAGTAATGAGAACACAGGTGCAGTTTAAAAAGGTAGCAGTGACTTCAACAGTAATTTCTACTTTTTGATTTGGAGCACATACCCCATAGTTCTTCAGACTGAGGTATCAGCTATCTGTTTCCAGTTTAACTATGATAAATATGAAGATAAAATAAAGACATGCCTATCAACAGGAAGAAAATCTTGAAGCACGTCACTCTATACTGGAATCCAATGCAAAAGAGACTGCATGAATCAAGTACTATCAACTTGTCAAAGACCTCAATAATTCCCACACCAAAGGCTTTGAAGCAGTCCAAGCTGAACCTTCTCAGTGTCTTCCATCTTTGTCCTTTTTCTCTTTTTAAAACTATTTTCTTTATTATATGGGACACACCCTAGATACCACAATTTCAGGAAACTAATGCTAGCTGCCAGTCAAGTCAAATCTCACTGCAATTTTTTCTCCTTCAGTGTGTCTCTAGCTCTCTAGAAATATCCAAAGAAAATCAGCTTTTACTTGTAAATTGCTCTCGAAGAACTATTAAACTTATTGCCAATGGAATGTTTCATTAAAATCAACAGCACATTGGGATTCACAATGGGAATAAAAGGAAATTGGAGGATTGCTAAATTGTACTGCATAAAAGAGAAAAATCTAAATTAAAAGGCTGAAATTGCACTGAGGACATGACAGGAAGAGCAAACTGACCTCAATGCTGACTTCTACTTTCTTGCATGGAGTTCTTTATCTGAGGTTTACAAGTACTGGGATAACTACCTCTGCATTCCCTTTTTTGAGAATCATATGCTGAATTTATCCACAGTGAAAATTTACCCAAAATATTGCTAATATATCTGTTTAAACTAGTTTTAATCTTCGTATTTAAGTTTGACTGTGCAATTACTATTTACTAGAGCTTATTGTTTGTATTACTGGAATCTTTAGCTTTCCTTGACATAGACAGACAATTTTGTTGGATGTTTTTTAAGTAAGGGAGGGAAGGGTGGTACTTATCCCCAGATGCTTACAACTGATGTCAAGTTCTAGACAGTTAGGAAAGCACCTGGTGAATCCTTCCCCTCATCAACATTAGACAGTGTCACCACAGAAAAGCAGCCAACTAGTATTTCAGATTTTTGTGAGCACTACGGATTTTACCTTTTTTTTTTTTTTTAAAAAGGCTTTACTAAGAACAGAAAAGTGGTTCTATATTTACAAGCAACTTGTCAAAAGCAAGGGAATACATGAGATAAAGCACACAGAGACTTACTAGCTAAGTAATGTATTCTTTTCACTTTTTTCATGCTGCCCTTTAAAGGCAGCATTCTACTAAAGACTGTAGAATTGGCTTTGACAAAGTAACTCAGGCCTAAGTCAGTAAGATTTTGTACGGCTATCACCTGACCACCGTTTGGGACACAATCAGTTCTCCGTAGCCCAGATGAGCCCTCTGGACTGCCCATAAAGAAAAGATGAACATCTTTTAGCACTGAAAAGTTAAGCTAAAGACAAAGACGATTTCAAGCATTCAAGTACTAAATATATGTAAAAATCAATTTTTTTCCCCAGATGAAACTCATGGCCTACTTTTCTTCCAATTAACCTCTCCCTCTATACTTGCCCCAATTGCCTTCACACTCACAAAAGCCCAGAGCTGAGCAAACACTGAACACCCAACAAAACTGAAGGGTTCCAATGCCTAAAACCCACTTAATTCTAAAGCTGCAAATCCCGAAAATATTAATTGAAGTCTAGAGCAAGTTAACACCAAGTATTTTGAGATACTAAAGTTCCCTGATGCCTAAATTTGTAATTCTATTCTTTCATAGTATTGGGTGGTTTGATGCTGGCTCACAAAAAAATCAGAATGTAGAAACTTGGAACTCCTCCTTATAACTTACAGCACTGATGAGCTCAGTCTAGGACATATTTTTAATTCCTTACAGAATAGAGCTCCATACGCTTTTTCAATTGGAAGCAATTCTGTCTTGCATAAATGTGGGCTCCAGGGAGAGGAAACACTATGCCTTGTCACTGCACAATAGTTCACTTGTTAATTTTTTTTGACAGAAATCAGATAGAAACTTCCTGGGGCACAAACATCAGGTAAAAATCTTTAACCTCCCCAGAAGCTATCAGTTACTATCAGTAGCTATCCCCTACTGAAGGCTAGTGGGAGCAACTTTACTTGTTATTTTAAAAGTGAGAAGTAGATATCCTGATCAGAAGTGATTGGCTTCACAACAAGATTCAAGGCCAAGGATCAAAAATGCAGAGATGCTTCCTTGCAGTCCTGACTGGAATACCTAAACTTAAACACTTCTCCCTTCTCAGCTATTCTGTTAATTGAGAGTCACGGCAAGCTAAATACACTGAGATTGTAGTCAGCTTCTTGCTCATCATGTTTGTTGCTATGAATGCTGTTGCAATACAATAAAATACTTTTTGATGTACTCTATAAAGAGCCCACAGATCACAGAATGGTTAATTTTAACAGTTATGTCCAAAACAAGTAACAGATTACAGCAGTGTGTGCTTTACGAAGTACCACCCAAACTACCCTTGTACAGGCAGAGCCAGAACAGCAGCTGCAAAAAAGGGCATAGTGAAGTTGCCATTTAAAGTCAATGACTGAAAGTTGCTTACAGGCAAAAATGACACAGCTACACCTAGGTGCAGGTCACCTAATGCAAATACTTCTTGACTTTCTCTGAATGCATTTAATATTAACTTGGTTTATAATAGGTGCTATATGATCTAAGTAATTCAATGTACAGCAAAGAAGGGATAAGCACACAAGAAGGCTTTACTGATTTCTGGCAGATACAAACTCAGTTTAAATGCAACTTCTGCAATCAAGTCTGATTCGAAGACATTATGAACTAATTCTAAAATTCTTGCTCATGAAGCATAGGTGATCTGCAGTTTGAAAATCTGCAAAACGGAAGTCTTCAGATGACATTTCAAATTAGAAGGAGTATTTTTTCCCTAAACTCCAACTATTTAGCATATTTTTATGCTGAAAATGGGGATTTCTTGACAAACAGGCTCACATCTCTGATGTTTCAGTATCTCTGTATTTTTTCTTTTTCATAAGCAGCTCTAATGCTTATGATATGAGCCCTACACATTTTGGGCAGTCTTTCATTGTGAGAACCCATGTAAACTTCAATTAATAAATCTGTAGCCATGTCTTTGAAAAGATTAATTTCAACACATGCTCATGAAATGGAAGGAAAATCCTACTCAGGCTGAATGTTCTTAAGTACACACCTTGAGTAGAATGACTTCATTCCTAAGCAGCAGCTCTACACTTACTTTTTTCTTACTTTTTAAAATTGCGTTTCAACAACTTTCTATCAGACAGGTGTTATAAAAACTCCACAAGGGGTGAGACTTTCAGGATCAGGCCCTAAGAGGAATTACTCTTCAGAAAAGCAGTGTCAACATGTCTTTCTAAAAACTGAAAAAAATGAAGCTGCTATAAAATGCAGAGAGTGATATCAGCAGGGAGGGAGAGAACACATGCAATAGACTGTCTCCAGGCTCACCTATCCTTGTAGTTTATCACAGTATCAATGATGGCATTCATTTGCTTTGTCAGTTTGGGTGGATTGGGCGACAACTTCTCTGCAGGAGGTCTGCCTCTTCTTTTCTTTGCTTTCTCTCCATCCTCCTTCCCAGAATCCTTATCCACATTTCTTCGTCTCTTTCGCTTTTTAAGCCGGACTTCCTCTTCCATTTCTTCCAAATTGCCGTCTTCAATTGCCTGACAACCATGGATTCAAAAAGCATGATTTTTAAACAAAAGAGATATTGCAAAGGGAAATAACAAACTATATTTAAAAACAACAGTAAAACCCCTCTGCAATTTCCACAGGATGCAGATAATTCAACTCAAAATGTTCAGTTTATTTATAAACAAGAGTATAAGAAACTAACCTACTAGCAATCAAAGAGACACTAAACATTAACTTTTCCTAAGGATTCCACTATCATCTAAACAGGTTTTATTTGAACCTTGAATTCTGCACCAAATCACATTTCACACATACTGGCCTGGGGTGTTATCTCAGTAAGCATAGAGAAAACATTCATTTTTTCACATTAGTGTCAGTTCTAGGCTACATGGTTTCATGCAAAACAGACTTTGATATCACATGTTTTCTAACAGGACAGTCAAAATTGTGTTCAGCTCCCAAAGCCAGTTCACACACAGTTCTTTGTGCATCCACACGAAACAGAGATACTGCATGTACTAACAACTCATCTTCCAAGCCTTTTATGCAACTTTTAAATCACCTAACTGTTAAAATAATCTCAAAATGTATAATTTTCTTCTAGAATAGTAACCATGAGCTAGGCAGAAGCATTGACAGTATAGTGGTTTGTTGTAAGCAGGACTCATAACATGGGATGCAAAAAAACATCCCAAAAACTAAAGCATACACACAGTCACAGACAATTAACACTGATTTCAATTGTTTCAATTACCTGGATGTACGCTTTTAGCCAGACCCAGCAGCTCTACGCAGAGGGATAAAAAAATTGCTACAAAAAACTGAACTAGGAATAAAGGGAACCTGTTCACACACACTATCAGATCCACGTCATAAAGCAAGAAGCTGAACTTTTTGTGATTTGAGAAAGCCAACAAAAGAAAAGAAATAAAAATACCAGGTCATAAGAGAACGGAAATTAAAAATAAAAAATAAAATAAAACAAAAAATCTTAAAACTAAAGCTTCTGATTAATGCTTTCTCAGAACATAACTGATGTTGATATTTGTCGCTTTTGCTTCTCAATATTGCCTTGAGTACATGCAAATGCTAATCAATCCTTTCTCGTAGCTGAAAGAGCTCTAATCCTAAGGCAATTACCTTCATTTCTCCACAGCACCAAACATGGCTAATATTTATGATCATGTGAGCATAACAATCAATATAAAAAAGTGATTACAGCCTAGACATAATTTTTCTCAATTGTGTACAATGTCTCTTCAAAAACATTTTGTGAACAAAACCTGATGCACGACACGAAATAACCTGGCACGTCTAAAAAAACAGTGGGATTTTGAAATCTGTTTCCTATGCATCCTCCGATGTGCAAATCCAGACAAACACAAAAGCAGAATCCTGAGAGACAGCCTGAAACTAGGCCTTAATAATCAAAAGACAATTTACATCATGCTTCCACAGCATTCAGATATTCACTATGAAGGAGGCTAGAGATCTGATGAGTTAGGAAGAAAAAAGAAGGGGAAAAAAAAATCTGCACACAAATTCATTAATATTCATCTGACTAAAGCAGGACACGCGCTATAAACCACTGAGGCTAATGAAGATTAAGAAAAGGAAATTTCTCTGCATATCTTGGAAGCCAGAAAAGCTAATAATAAATACAGCATGCAAGGCTGTCAACAGTTAATGTCATTGCTCTCCTCAAGCACTCAGTTGTACATTGAAATACAGAGAACACCGACTTTTGATGTGTTACACACCTACACATGCCTGTGATGTAGTTCTACTGAATCTTCAAGACGGCAATGAAAAAGGATATTTACCTTACCACTATCAGCAGGCCGGCTATCGGAAATCACAGTTAGTGGGGATAAAATTAACAAGCCAGCAAAGCAGCGAGCTGCTAGTCTCTTCATCAGCTGATCAGGAAAAAAAAGAGAGCTGGGGAAAGGCTATGTTTTCATATACAAGTAATTTTATTTTACTGAAAATTTAATACTGAAAGGATTGTGGATACTGAAATCTGCTGTTTCATTCTACCTACTACAAGGCCTGAAGCCTTCCTCCTTCAGCTGGTTTTAATATTGACAGCTACTTATCATATTTCTCCCCTTATTATTCTAAGCATTCAGATTAGACTTTTAGCTGATTCTTGTTATTATTTTAATAATAATAGCACAATTAGAAAATTTCATGTATTATTTTAAAACTGAAATTGGTTGCCTGCATTTTAAAGATGTTTTCTTTACAGAAAATGTATTCCTATTGCTCCACAGCAAACAGATCAAGTTTTGGTCACTGAAAGTGATACAATAACCTATTCTGATTTACAAGAAATTAAAAAAAAAATAAAACCAAACCAAGTCATTGTTCTGTTAACTTTGGTAACATCTTTCTGTCCTTCAGAAAACTTCACTTAACTACAACATATTTACATTTTTGCTTGCTTGACAGATTTTCTACCACCAAAAAGAAATCACAGTGGTCCTGTCATCACAATTTATAACATCTCACTTTAGAATTCTCCCTAAAATTCTTCCTTAGAGTAGGCAGTATTTTGAAAAATAAATATTAACAAAAAGAAAAGAGAGAAGTGAAAAGTTGGGATTTTTTTTTAATATTACATGTGGCAACGTAGTAAAGACAAATGATAAAAATAAAACCCACGTAAACTAACATACTCTTGCACTCTTAAAGCTAGTGACTAGCAGGTAGCAAAGGAACTGTTAGCAAATTACAAATCTACCACAGAATGTTAAACTTTCTATTTAACCAATAATATATCAATCAATTACTATATAAGTTTTCAAAATTTCTATGCATGAATAAAAACTCAGACAGCTTTCTTTATGATATAAGTGACCCCACTTGAAAATAATTTTGACAATACAAGCAGTACAAAAATGATATATAGTTGCTATTATAACTCTTAACATTTGTTCTCAAGAGACAAATTTGCATTTTGTACATAAACAATAACATTTAAAACTAAACCTATATGCTTTAGTCTGGCTCAAAAGATGGCTTAAAACTGTATCACATGAATCAATTATCAGCAGATAGATTAATGCTCTGTGCATATATCTACACATATGATCCAAGCATGTGGGTATTAGCAGTAACATATTTATTAAGCTAATTCATCTGACTGAGCTCTTTGTTTAGAAAAGCTTACTATTGCAGGCCCTAAGTGCCACACTGAAGAGAATGCCCTTCCAAAGGTTTACCAGTACGATAACGATACAAATCTCAGGCACAAATCTCCAGTTCCTGACAGATGAGGGGCTCTGTGGGAGTGCAAAATAACACAGACATCTCCCATGTTCAAATGCCTCTGGATTAGTGAGGTGAACAGCAAGGGAGTCAAGGAAAATGCTACACTAATAAAAATTTAACACTTTCCTTCCCTTAAGGAAACTGGACAAAACGGTACCAAAAGAAGTCTGTACACCTCATTATTTTCCAACACAGCTGTAAAAATTTAATGTCAAATTTTGCAAGTTGTCAGGCATCTCATGAAAAGCAAACATGCCTGTGAAATATGAGGACCCTGTGTTAAGTTCTCTACTGACAAAATGTTCCTGCTTTTCTGACTCGTATTGCTATAACCTAGTCCATGTACACAAACCAATTTCATTTCTAAAGAGGCAAGAGCACACTAATCATGGATTAAAGAAAACAAACTGACTTCCTCCAAAAAGAAGCTTCCACCTCCCAAGAACAAAAACGTATTTTTCAGGAGGCAAGCAGAAGTTCATTCTGAGACACTGTGTCTTCCTATTGCTGCTTGCAAACAGATTTTCACCTTTCCTAAAGGAGAAAGGTCTGAGATGAAAGTATTGTAGGGAACATTGATACACTATTGATACGTGAGCTACAAACAGAAACAAAGTAAGGATAAAATGCAAACTGTTTCTTTTCTCCATTTGAAGGACAGGATATTACACATGCATTCTTCTGTCAGCTATGATACAGAACTGTGACTCAACACTGTTTCAGTTCAGAATTACAGATGCAAATAAGGACTAAGTACTAACAGCTCAGTTTTGTTTCACAATTGTTCTGCAAGTCAATAGTTGTGTAGGCCTTACACAACTAATGTTTTAAAATAATTGTACAGGAATCAGGTAACTCAAGTGTGGTCACAGAGTGAATCAGTGGAGGTGCTCATCATAAAATCAGCTTTCGTGTCCAAGGCCTGTCTCATTTAGATGGTAAAACACTGCAGCACATAATTATTTATCCTCTGACTGGAGAGAACTAGATAACCAGAAAAATGAGATATAGTGAAAGCTATTGGTACTACTTATAGTCTAAAAACTGGACACACAGAGCAGAAGTGGCAGAGAGCCATGTAGCAAGTCTGCTTGATGCTGTTCAGATGAAACAGGATATGAGCACAGGACATGCAAACTCTTCCTGGGTCCCTCTCCAATTTTATCTTAATGAGACGAACATTCAGAGAACTTGGTGCATCCCTTAACATCAATGCCCTCTGCCTCTACAACTTGCAAAGTTGAAAGAGAGCTATTGTAACTAACATTATCATGCGAAGAAATACCCTAGCATGCAAATTAAACTCAGTATTTCAACAGAAAGCACATAAACATAGGTGAACAGAAAAAAACCACATCACCTCACCAACTCCCTGAACATAAATACTAACCCAATCAAACAAAATTTCCAAAAGAATGAACTTTTTTGGGAACAACAAGTAACAGGGCATTTTACCAACTACTGGCCAAAAGGCACTAAAGTTACAGGCTGTTAAGCATTTAAAACCAAAAAACATGTCAGTAGTGCAGTAATGAACAGCAGATACCTGCTTTGCAAAATGAAGTTCACATTTACCACATCAGAAGAGAAGAAAGGAAGGAAAGAACCCTATGGACAGCTGACAATAAACACCAAAAGCCCTAAAATGACATCTGCCTAGCCTTACCACTTTCTCCCTTCAACATGATGGTTCTTGGAATATTGCATTGATACTCCAAAAGAAGTTCTTCGGGGTGTTTTTTTGGTTTGTTTTTTGTTTGGTTGGTTGGTTTTTTGCTTGTTGGTTTGGTTGTTTTGGTTTTTTTTTCTGTCTTGCTCTGTTTGAAATCCTACCATTCTTTATTTTACATTTGTTCTCAGATTAAATCTGGCAACCAATGACAACTTCAACTTTACACACTGCAGTTCACATTCTTAAATAGCTCTCTTCAAAATCCAGTTCTCTTGCTTATTTTTTTACCATTAACATTCCTGACATCTGGGACTGCTTCTAATTTCCACACTAGAATTGTTTCTTGGCTTTGTAGAGCAACTTTCCTTACATCATAATCATATCTTCTTATGCAACACGATAGAGGTCAATATACTAGATAAAGACTGTGAGGAAAAACGCCTTTAACACTTCACAAGTAGGTGAAAGGACTTAAGATATTCTATCAACAGTGCAATCAATAAATACCTGAAAATAATTATAAAGGTTGATGAAGAGTTATTTTAATTCAATTTCCTCCTCCTGTTGGATATTACTGCACAACAAATTCACTAGTCTAGTTCTTCTAAGACTAAACTAAAACAGAATATATACCAGAATCTGTCAAAGGCGGAGAATTAGCGACTACATCCAGTTTTAACTTGCTTTCATTAAAGTATTGTTTTTTCTAAAATCTCAAAATGCAATTATTGCAAAAACATATCAACATAACCTTCTCAGATAGGCTTAAATTCCACCAAATATGGTAAATTACTCCTTCAGCCTTATGTTCATCAATCAAAAGTCTGCGTTGTCACTTCACTGAAACTACCATCTTTTTAAGGAGTGGGAGAAAATAGACTGTTTTCTGTTTTGCATTTGAAAATCATTAATAGATGCCCAATCATTTCCACTGAAAATCCAGCTGCCTAAATTTAATCAGACATTAAGGAGAACAATAATGTAAATTATAGGTTTTCCCTAAATTTTGATTCAAAGACTGATGCCAAAATGCCCTGATGTAACCATGCAAAAATATGAGTTATCTTTAAAGAGAAATGGTCTCAATCAAAGCAACAAAGCATAATATTAAAAAAAAAGGTATTGACTTAAAATATTAATAGGATCAACGCTTTTATCGTCAGTATTTTCTTTCGGGTCTGAGAGAACTTCTTCAGGTCAAATATCCTAGTATTTAATCTTGATATAAGATATTTTAATGCTGAAGATTATGCTGGAGTCCAGGCACAGAATGAGAAGCCCTGATCCTCAGCAGAACACTGCTTTTAACCTTCGTCCCTCGAGTAAGTTACCAAGGCTTTGGGATGACTGTTCACTGTGTCAAGATCCTGAATGTGAAACTACCCCAAAATCATCACTATCCCATGGTCTACATTTACTTAGCCACTTAGAATCCACAAGGGTATGAACTACATAGCGGTATGCAGTAGTGTAGCTTATCACAGGGTGAGAAATTTAGGGCTTTAAAATTTAATATGAGAGTATATAGGAGGCAAGACAGAGGATTTTGGGCATTTTCTCATCTCCTTCTTGTTCTTCTTCAGCTCCATCTTCTGTAGTATTGGTGGCACAAAGTTATTGGTTAGAGAAAGCAGTAGCGTAGGTGTTATGTGAATAGGTTAATAAGAGTTATTGGTAGAAAAGTAGAAATGAAGTATGTTTTAGAAGTTAATTGGACTAAGTAGCTTTAAAAGACCTTGAATCTGTGTGTCCAGGTTCCATTTTGTGCCCTGCTTTCTGGTATGCTAAGTCTGGTGCACTAGACTTCTGATAAGAGAAAAATAAACAACAGACCGAAGATGGAGAAACCAAGAGTCCTGTCCGTTCTTTCATCCGTGGCACAGAACTCACAAGGTGAACTCCCCTCAGAGGGCCCACAAAGGGGTCCATGCTTTTGTCAGTTCCATCAGAAACCCAACAGCTTCATCTTCAATACGATAATTCTTAAGTAAAGCATCATGCAGAGCCAGCATTGATAAATTCTCCTTAAGTTATGACAAAACCCACTGACAAGCACATGAAATTTTCTTCTGTTCAAAGGTGAAATCTTGTCAAAAAGAAAAACAAATCTGTAATTAGTCTCATTTGTCCCTCCCCCAAAAGGCAAATAGTGATTTTAAATGGAACTCCTCGAGCTGATTTGGCACCAATGAGATTTTCAAAAACTCTGGGGACAGAAAAATTGAAGAGCACGATTAACTACTCATGATACCAGGACCCCACTGCTGGTCTGCTCACTGAGCACCATGGAAGCACTCCATTAGAGGGAAGGAATTGAGTTATAGAAAAGAACAACTGTATCATGCTGACTATAAAGATACTTTGCTCAACTTATCAGAGCACTGAGAAAATACATACTCACTGTGTCAAGATCCTGAATGTGAAACTACCCCAAAATCATCACTATTCCATAGTCTACATTTACTTAGCCACACTCTGAGAAGATCTACAGGTCTGTAATTGTCTTCTACAGTTCTCAAAATGTCTTTTTAAGAAGACTTGATTTTAAAAACCTCTTGACCAAGCAACCTCACCTAGGAGCAACAGAAAGACAGGAGAGGAATCTAAAATAATTCTATTTATAGGAAGGAATAGGAAGGAATTCTATTTATAGGAGGAATCTAATAATTCTATGCCAGAAACTATTCATACCATCCTCTTACTTTTTGTCACTGAACTGTTGTGGTGAACTGGGGTTTTTTGTTTGCGCTTCCCAAACCTTCTTCCCTTCATTTTAGAAAGCTAGATAACCTGCTGAAGAATTCTTGTCACTTAGAATAATACCCTGTTTCTGAACACAGGGGAAAAAACTCTCTCCTTCATGACTGGAGGACAATTTACAATGGACTTGTGAAATACTATGCAGGAAAATTTCCAGATGATAAACAAACATATTCCAGAAGAGATCTTATAATAGCATTTCTCAAGTACACGGTATCCTGAGTATTTCAGATTGCCTTCATATCGTTCAGAACCTTACAGCACATTGATAACTCAAAGACTAAGTATCATTAGCAGACTGATACTGGAAATAGTTGCAGGTATTTCTGGAAGTAAAATTTGGAAGTAAAATTGAGAGACTGAATGAGATATAGCTAACTTAAGAAAGACACGGGAATACTGTAACGAAAAGACTGCAGACATGTTTCCTGGCTTCGGATTCACAAGCAATCCATCTTGAAGTAAAATCTAAGCTGTGACAGAGATGCCTGATTTTTTGCCCTTTATCTTATTCACTATGTCAGAGAGACAGATGCTTGTTGCATAGACAAGATTCTGGAGCATTTAGTGACTGATGTTACTAAGTGAGGAAGTGAAAATGGGGAAGGTTTCCCCCTTTTTGAATTTTTATCAATGTTTTTCTCCCTGTCTTATTGAGACTTCTGATTCAGGAAAGCCTACTACAGGAATGTAGGGGACTCTATACTGACAATGGCATTGTGAGTTAATTGGTACTAGAGTTATGCTTTTTCTTGAACAAGTACATTATCTTCTCTACACAAGAGGCAAGGAAAGTTAATTCCATGAAAAGAACATCTTTCCTGATGGGCATCAGGAGAAGGTGGGTGCCAGGGGGTGGTGGTGGGGATTACTTTTCTCATTTTTTCCTCAATTCCTTTAAAATAATAAGCTTGGAATTTAGTCAACGCTAAACATGTTTCTGTCCGAGAACAGATGTTTTTTATTTCCCTGGCATCTCAAGAGTTCATAAAGAAAATAGCATCAAGGTTGTAATAGCATAGCTTGTACTGAGGGTTTTGCTTCCAGAACTTCCTTCTTTGGTCTAAAATAAATCTTTTACTGAAGGGATTCATTGTCCTGTTGTTTTTCTGATGTCATTTTTTAATTTCATTTTTAATTATTTGCTAAAATAGTTGATGAATTAGTTTAGAACTTATGAACAAAGTTTGTAAGTTTAATTTAGTAGTATTTCTGTTAACACCTACATTCCACTCAGGCTCACTGAAAAATGTCACAGAAGAGGAGGAACATGCTGCAATGAAGTAATGGAAACACTCATCAATAATAACCAGATGCAAAACCAAGAACGAAGAGGAATTCAACATTCCAAGGATTTATCATCTCCCACTCAGGTTAAGACGTTGTTTGTTTTACAAGGGAGGTCACGCATACAAAATCAATCAGAAACACACCTATATCTGACTACTAATCAATAAATAGTTGGATGATATAATAAATATAGGATGGCTTCTTTACCATCCTCGTATGACATCCTGAGGCAAGTATTGACAGTTGTGATTTATCTTACATTTCATGAAATACTGTTACTGTTGCAGGTTTCTGGGTAATTCTAAGCCATGTTAATTTGTCTTTTTTCTCTTGACATTTACCTTTTTATAAACATGACATTCTTCTGTTGTGGAAAAAGTAGGAAATATTTACTTTGTAACATCACTTACTGGCAGACTAGCAGTGTGGATAATGTTTTGCAGCTCATAATGCTAACAACTGAATATAGACGACTTCTGCTTGATTTTAGTCCTTATGAAAAAAAATTTAAAATTCAATTTAAGAATGAGAATTAATGGATTTTAAAAAATTATTTTGGAAAAAATTTCCAGGCGTTTAGCCATTCTTCATTCAAAAAAATTTGTCCCCCTTATCTTCTAAGACACTACCAATTAAATCAGAAAGATACCTGGTATAAAGACAGGGTTTATACCCTCATCAGAGCAGCTTCTTGCAAAGAAACTGCAATCTTGGCTCTTTCCAGGACATTTGCTTCCACTGAACATTGCAAATATTTGCAGCAACAGGCATCTGCTCTATGGCAAAGATAAAATTGACAATTCTAAGCACTGGAAAAAGGTAAGAAGCCATTACAAACTCTTGTTCTGCAACATACTCAACAGCAGGATACCATATCTTAGTAGAGTGTTTCCCATAAAGAACAGGATGCCTTTGCTTCCATTATGGGAACAACACACGTGAGGACTAAAACACCAAGGGATAAATAACAGATTTCCAGTGTGAAATCACTAATTTTGAGATAAATCAGTAGTGTTACATCAAGTGAACTATTTGTCCCTCAAGTAAACAGCTATTCAGTGGTGCCTTCTAAATTGATCAGAAAAACAGTAGAAATTCTCTCTCTTTTTGATTAACAGACTAATAGACTAACACAAGGCTTCTAATTTAAAGATGAGCATAAATTTTTTGTGCCCTTAACCCTATGGCTCTTAATAATGTAACAAGAGAACCTATAGTACAAACCTTAAACTGGCATTTTTAGGTATGTCAAAGTAAACTCAGCTACTGCCAACAGTCATACAATCAAGTATTTTCTTTCATAGTCTTCTTTTCTGTCCTATATTTAAGTATATTCACATATTTTCAAGCAGTAATCTTTTATTCCAAGTTTAAAATGTGGAACACAAATAAATGGGATGAAAATTGAGAAAAAAACCTCAAAACAAAACAGATAAAGTATCTTGCAAAAAATAAATACGTGAGGGAAAAAAGTAAACAGCTTTCAGAAACCATTATAGCTTAAATATTTTTCAGTGGATGTTCACAAATCTCTTGTATCTACTTATTCACAGAAAATAGCTTAAGTAATATGGGAAATTTGGTTTAAACATCTATCATTATTAATGTAAGTACTCTGAGGCAATTAAGAATGGGAAGCACACAGTGTTAAGAGAGTGTGATATGACAGAAACATATGGCAAGAGGTTAGAATATTCACTTCCTGTGCCAAAAGAGGAAAAAATTTGCTTATAGAAATAGACTATATTTGAATAAAAAAATACTAGGAGGTAGCCATTTATGACAATTCCAATAGTTTTTTAATAACTTAGAAGAATTTGGAGGAAGACTGTATGAAATGAAACTAAGTCAAACTTTGGAAAACTTGCTGAGAAAAGCTGAATTATATGTATCTTTTACATATTTTATACCAAAACAGCATGTTGTGATGCTACCTTTGAGCACTGATGCAGTAAGCTCCATGTCTTCAGGATGCTTCTGAACATGCAGTTATGTAACTACGCCAGGACTCACAGCAGAGCCTGACCCTTTAATATGGATATTACAATCTAGAAGTAAAAATCTAACAAGACCAGTATCTGTCTAGAAGGCTTTTTGTTCATCTGGGGGCAAGTTGCATTGCGAATCACAGTCAGATGAGCACGAACTGTTACCTACAAACAATACAAAGAATTCTTGAAAAGCCAATGACTTAAGAGCACATGAAATTTCTCACCAAAATAATGTATAGTAATAGTACAGTATAGTATAGCATAGCATAGCATAGTATGGTATAGTGTAGTATAGGTGCATATACAAAAAACTAAAGTCAGGCTGTAAGCAACGACAAAGTCCTTGGTTCTGCATTTGAAACCTAGCTAAAAACGTCAGATGCCTCTGAAAAGAATACATAATGAATAACCACGGAACCATGATTTGTAACTTGCTAAACATGCCAATTTCAGAGTAGGGGACAAAATTACATGGTTGTGGTTACTCACAAGTTTTGTAGGATTTTTTTTAAGGTTAAAATTTTACTGCTAGAATAAGTAAGTACACTACTGTACTCATCAAGCAGGGTACTTAAGGATGACTCAGGAAGCTAACTGCCAGTCACAACATGCCTGAACACTGGCTGAATAGTTTTTGAGAAATTCAGTCTGAAACCTCCACGTTCTTCCATATCTGTTAAGTTAGTACTTCCATACTTGTTTACATACAAGAAAAGACAAATTACTATCATTTAAGTTGCTACAGAAGTTTAAGTTTCTACAGAAGAGCCAGCGCTCTGCATACATACACCAATCCATCAGAAGAATTACTTTTGCCTGTATGCATACTGCATAAAAAACATCAGCATAAAGCCTTCCATCACCTGCTTAGGTCTACCTTCAGAAGACATCCTTTTACAATAAACGTCTCACAATTTGTCTCCGACAACAAGGCAAAGTTTAAATGGCTCCATTTTCACAGAGTGAATAAATACTTTGGCCACAATATACACTTTGAAAGGTACGGGTAACTTACCCATGTTGCAAATGCAAATCAACACACAAAAATGTATTGTCTTTATTAAAAAACTGATGTGTGACAGAAGGTTAGCTACCATATCACCTATCACTGTTACTGTCAAATCATGTCAGAGAACATAACAATGCAGTGGACCCAAATACTAAAATGTTTGCTGCTTCTTGTTCCACTGTCACATGCACCCAGCAACAACAAAGCTTTAGACTTTCAATGCAGACTTTTGTTCTTGTGGGTTTTGTGAATTGCTTAATATTTGGTTTTGTTTCAGTTTTAGAGTCATAGAATATCCTGAGTTGGAGGAATTCAACTCCTGGCCCTGCACAGGAGCACCAGAAGAATCACACCATGGGCCTGAGAGCATTGTGCAAATGCTGCTTGAACTCTGTCAGGCTTGGTAACCACTTTCCTGGGGAGCCTCTTCTGGTATGCAACCACGCTCTGGGTGAAGAACCTTTTCCTAATACCCAATCTGAACCTCCCCTGATACAACTTCAGGCCATTCCCTCAGTCCCTGTCACTGATCACCACAGAGCAGAGATCAGTGCCTGCCCCTCCTCTTCCCCTCATGAGGAAGTTGTAACTGCAATGAGGTCTCCCCTTAAGTCTCCTACAGGCAGCTAATCTGAATTTTGACCTTCCACATAAGGAGTATTTCTGGCATCTTAACCACAGGGCCTAATTCTTCTCATGAAAAATTTTGCACTTGCAACAGTAATGACGTAACAAAACCCACATTGTTAACTCAGAACTTTCAGGCTGTATAAAATTGTGAGAAGATATAGCTATTTCGAAGAAGACGAAGTTCATTTTATTCTTATGCTAACAGGACTCCCCACATTTTTTAAAAGTACTTATTTGGTATTATTACTTAATGTTTTCTAGAGGAGAACAGATGTACAATTCCACTTGAAGGCACACTAATAGGTGTTATGGTACTTTACATGTAATATTGTATAGTCAAAATCATAGACTGAAATAAGAATCCTACAAAAATATGGCACTGTTTTACTGATAGGTCCTCCTCGTAAACAGCTGTCCAGATTTCCTGACTTGAAGTCTTTCTCACAAAAAAAAAAAAACAAAAAAAACAAACACTAAAAATTTCTTTACGGAGACTATCTCTGAAATATTTAAGAAACACTTTTTTAGTTTTTTAGTACTTTTTTAGTTTCCAAAATTAATACTCTTGACCCTGATTTCACACTCTGAGAGAAGACAAGAGAATTCCTGAGAAAGTCACCCAGTATGATCAGGCTCTTTCCCTTAGAAACTTACAAAGCCACCCTGCCAAAATAGCGAACCAAAGCTATCAGGTAGATGCATTAAAATTCCCTCTTATCCCTGAAAAACCAAGAAAATATCCTTTCTGCTTCACTAGTTTTAATTTCACTGCAATGTGCAAGTACCCTTTTTTCCTTTTCTTAAGCAGGTTCTGAACTGAATTTAATGAAAAGGACATGAAGGATAGATAGAAAGTATAGTAAGTATAAAAATGGCTCCATGAGGCCTTGAAGTCATGTCCAACTTTCTAACCTTTCAAAAAGCAGCTTCCATATGCATAAAACTTATCAGTCTCACACTGAAAATTATAAAATAGTACCTGGAGCATTCTGATGAACGCTGGTCACAAAATAGACAACACCCCAGGATGGCGGACTTTTTTATCTTCTAGTAAGTCTTTTACATGTGGCTTATTTTCCTGTACAGCTTAAGAAATTCAATTGCATATGCAATTCAATACTACAGAGCAGGGTTTAGATCAAAATGCAATTTTCTTCCAATGTCCTGCACAAATACTCACTTATTTGATTGTGAAACAGGTTTAGCAGCAACTCAGGAAACATTGCAACTGTAACCAAAATGTTATAGAGTAGAAATGAAGAGAGAAAACCAGGGATGCAAGGGTATTAAGTACATTAACTACACAGATAAACTACCCACTGGGTGAAAACTTTTTTTTTTCCTCCTTCTATGAATTTCAGCCTCCAATACAGACTAAAACAACTACAGACTGAAATGCTAATTCTACACACAGGTATTTCAGTACTTAATGTAGTAAGGCCTAAACAACAGGCCCTGTGCCAAAGCTGACCTCTAGATGAACCCTCCAACCAGAAGTTATATGTATCCATTAATTAGTGAAGTAATATTACCAATATGATATATGCACCCGCTCATTGGTGAGATGTGTATTTACCTTTCCATATTTAGAAACAGGACAAGGCCACATGTGGCCTTGTTTGGGGGCGGAGGATCAAAGACAACTCGCTTGGTTCCTCCTTGAGCCCTGGCCAGGCTTTGAGAGAAACCCAATAGGAGGATAAAACCTGATGTTCCTGCATTAGAAGTAACAGTAGCTTGCTTATTATAAAAGCTGGGCTACTCTCTCATCGAAATCAGAAGCCTTGCTGCCTGCAAAGGTGGATGCACCACAAAAAATTTCCCAGCTGCTGGGGATGGTTCTCCAGTCCTTCACTGTGACACCTTCCCTGGGTTGCCATGTAGATCTGGATGAAGGATAAAGTAGGTAACTGCAATCTTTCCTAATCACTATAGACATTTTTTGTAGTAACAATTAGGTGCATTGCTTAGCTTATCCTTTTGTGATTCTTTGCAATTTTGCATTATAGTAAATTACACTATCCCTTAAGTTGGTGTCTGTCTCTGACCCTACCCATCAGCAGAACACTGCTGTAAAACCAAATTCCACCATTCCAGTTTATAAAAATATGTCTTAAAATGCCTTCCTAGTATTGATTCTAAAGTTATAGATATATATAAGTGAAGCTCTCTAAGAAAACACAAACCTACTTGAAAACCTTTAGTAATTTATACCAAGTTGTACCAACAAGTTGACCCAAATTTACTATCTCTGCTAGCAAACCTGTTAACAGACTATTAGAGAATGTGTAAAATCAGAAAGTTAAAGTTCCAGTTGATGGGGAAACAGCTAAAAACACACTCAAAATTTTTCCTGCTAGGTAGTTTATTATACCACACAACTTTAGTAAACATAAACAAATAAAATTTATGTTGTGTCTATGTTAAACAGTATTCACCAGATAGTCTGTATGAGTGAAAGCCAGCACTGTTTTTCTTTAAGTAAGATTGACTGCAATTGACTACAAGTACAAAACAAATGCATGAATTTCATTTAAAATTTTTAGATCAGCAAAACATGCATGACTTTTACATGCCTGCATGACATAAATAAGATGCTGCTAATTTTTTACTCAGATATATTTCCCTGGCCAACACATAAAGCTATTTCAAATTAACAAGCACAACTAGAGACTACGACTTTATTTATGTCACCTAGCCAGCAATTAAATTGCATGAGAAGCTGAAACCAGATGCAACAGTCTTAAGGGTCTTTTACCTACTCAAACAAATCCTCTGTTTCTTGAAGCCTGTCTCAGGCAATCAAATTCTTAGTAGATGACCCCTCTCAAAAATAATATGCCATGGGAACCAGCAAAGTATTTTGCAGTTCTGTTAGAAGTGGTGCAGGGACAGAATCTGCTAGAGCATGAAATACCTCCAGAATATAAATGCTCTGTACATCAGGAAGCAAACTCCTCCTTCCAGATTTTATTTTTAAAGGAAATATGGTTGTCATGCCAACGGTTAGAGAACAGTGGGCTGCAGCGACAGCTAGTGATGAAGCCTGTGTCTGTCTTAACTGTTTTCCTGGGAGACTGTCAGTGAATTACAGTCAGACTGAATTATGTTACAGATTGTGCTGCTCTGGGCAGCAGCACAATCTCACTAAATACTGCCGATGAGCACAGGTTTGGCTTCTGTTATTATTTTGTCCCTTGCTTCCAAACTCAGGTACTTGACCTCCTAGCAAGAAGGGAGCTTGACATACTTGGTCAGTGTACAGGCATGCATACAGACCCCGAGGCACACTGTCCTTGAGGTCCTGTTGGAATCTGCCAGGACCAGAACTACACCCTCCAGTGTTCAGTGTATCAGCAGAGAGTTCACGGTCTAACTTAAAAGGAGCCAACACTTATTCCACAATCAGAGCTGTGGCTGCTGAATGAGGCAAAACTCCTTGGAAAAGAAGAGATTTAGTCAACTCCCCAAGACATAAAAGAGACAGCTCAGTACTACACACCAATATTATGAAACCAACTTACTGATCAGAAATGCAAGGTTTTATTCAGAAAACCCCATGAGAAGATAGCTGTAAAGCTGCCACAGCAGCACAGCAAGAGAAGAAAAATGAGGGGTGTCCCTTGCTGCTCATAAATAAATCTCCTTCTTTTGTAATACTGCAATAAAAATAGGCCCATGGTTACTTTGGAAAATGGCACGACACAGAACATAGCTAAAAGGGTGTTCCATGAATTCAAGTGTTACTCTTCAGAATTTGTCTTTTATTTTCAGTTCAACTGATCTGAAGTAGGTCACTGCATCCAAGTTAACATGAAACAATTAATTCACAGTTTTCATGTGTTATGCACGACACTATTATAGGTTACAGGGAGGAAGCCACAACATACAAGTGCCTTATCAAGCAGATAGAAGTCGATGCTTATAAAGTACCTACCACCTTTTTTATGTTTATATAGTTAAGTATTCCCTTGAATATGCTGTACACTATTATTATGACATCTTCTAGAGATGTCATTACAGAAAACTTGAACGTATTCTCAAAGACATAAAAGTGACATTGCTGCTGAGAGTGCAGTGGGTGTGACAAAGAACTCTGTTTCACACAGATGAAAAATAAGATATTTTAAAAAATCCAGAAAACTTTACTTACAGTTCATTATCTACCCAATGAGGTAGTTTTATTCTGAAATGTTACATTATAAATGTAATTCCACTGAAGAAACCAAAAAGTATTGGCAGTTCTTATGCTTCCATTTGTTTCATCACACCTTCAAGTGCACCTGAAAGCATGTTAAACTTTGTATACAGTAGAGTTATAGTGGTAATTGCAATGCACTATGAAACAGACTGTCCTAAGGAAACTTAGCTAATTTGAAAACATGCTTAATTACTCAATAGAGAGAAGCGAGAATAATTTCTTTCAACAGAATAATGAGCCATGGTGAAAAAGGGGTAGTATATGTACCATCTTGCCTAGCAAGGTTTCTAACTTGGCCTCACAGAACAGCCTCAGAAGCAAACAATGAAAAAAATTACTACCAAGCGTATGGAGACCTGCTAAGGAATTGTTTTCAGAGTAGCCCTTCAGAGCTTTTTATCAAATGTTCCAGCACTTCAGTGTTTTCAGTGTCTTTAGAAACACAAAATAGAAGGTATGCCTACTAAATCTCAAGAGAACACCAAGTTGACCAGAAGTTCACCCAAGGACAAGCTTAAAATTGGGAGTAATTTTGGTGAAGAAAATTTTAAAATTATTCAACAAGAGCATATGCTAAATCCTCTTAGGAAGTAAAGATCGACTATATGAAATGTGGTTTTGAAAAGCTGGCAAGGAAGTAGAGCCACAGAAAAGGATTAAGGTCTTACAGTGGATCAGAAATGTAACATGAGACAATACCTCCCATGTTTAGAAAATTAATTACTGGACTGTGAGGTATAAGTACCACAGAAGTTACACAAAAGAATTCCTCCTTATTCAAATGATGCTGCATGTGGAATTCTGATGTCTAGCTTTTGATCAAACTTGTATAAAGATGTCAGTCACATGTAGAACAACTATGGGAAGTCAGTGAAAAGAATCAAGAGATCTAGAAAACAGGAACTATGGAAAAGACTGCATAAGCATGGTTGTTAACCTTTTGCATTTACTCAGCTGGGAGACAACCTCCTGTGACACAACAAAATGTTAAAAAAAGCAGTGGTATCAGGCTGCTCTGCATGAGCGGAGTTATTAGGACAAGGTAATTAGCTTAAAATCCAACAGGAAAATTCAAATAAAATATAATAAAAAGCCAAACAGTTAAAAACAATCTACTGCAGACTTCTAGGTTTACTGCTCAGAAATACCTAGAAGAGGTCAGAGCCTGAACTTCTATTATAAATGACACATGGATGGACTGGATGATTCTGCTAGTAGTATGACAAGGATCAGCGGATTTCTTTTAGGCCTGCTATTTTTGATAATAAAGCACTCAAAACAAATATTACAGCCAACTCAAGTCACAAAACATGAAAGCGAAAGCTAACTTCTATATGCTGCCATAACCAGAGTGTTCCATCATTAAAAGAAGTAGCTTTAAATGACCCTGAGTAGACGTACACTATACTGCAAGCACTTCCACTGTAGGATAAGGTAAATCTTCAAGAATCCAAACAGGAGTTTATGTTTCTAGATCTTTCTTCTCCACTGACTGCTTGAAAATGTCAGGTATCAAACCTCAGTAGTCCCAGAGACTTGCTTAAATTTACAGCCAGTGAATAATTCAGGCCTTTTCTCCCCTGAGCAACAGGATTGGATTAGCTCTTAGTACAGTATTGCACAACGCTGTCTCCCAAACATCCCATTTTAAACTAAGTAGGTAAGATTTTTACCCATCTTTAGCGAATTATATACAAAACCTACACTGTATATTCTTGTTGCTATTGTCTGTAATCAAACAGACAAGTTTTTTAAACAAAACTTACTCTGTCAAACCAAATAAATTAGTTTTGCACTTATAATACTTCATTTATAAGTTTTGGAAATCATACTATTACCAAATTCCTGAAAAGCCTTTCCAACAATCATTCCTCACCTCTTTGCCATGCTCTTGCTACCACACTGAAAAGACACATGCATTATTATTCATTGAATGTAAATTTCAAAGAACAGCAAGAGACAAAATCCCAGATTTGGTGTTAGTTTAGTGTAGACTCTTCGCTTTCAGGTCTTAAATTCTTAAACCATTTATCAAATGTTTTGATCTCAGTGGAGCCAATAAATACTCAATACTTGGAAATTAAATAGCCTGAGAGAAAGAGAACTTAAGTGAAAATTTCTAAATTCTTAAAAGGACTAAATACAGGTATTTAAAAATATAGTAAGCTTGTGCAGCACAGAAGGTTTTAATATACACTGACTAATAGCTTTCATGAATATTGAAGAATTCTAAATGTATCTTAAAGATGACATTTACAAAAGTACCTGAAGATGTAAGACCCATGGAAATAGGAACAGTTCCAATAGAATGTTATCATAGTCCTGACTCAGCACTTAGTAACACTGATTTAAGTTTCTGCAGTGCAGTTCAAAACTTACTTACACCTTCAACATAGCAGCAGAAGCTAGATAATGAGGATATTTTAGGCCTAAAATTGTGCTCTCCCTGGTGCCGTCTCCAAAATGAGAAGAAAACCCACCACAAATGAATAAATTTCAAGTGTAAAAAACAACCAACCAACAACCTACCCGCAGCCACTGTTTCTCTGTGAGAGCATCACTGTAGTCCACATCCCTGCGCTGACGCGATCCTCTTCCAAAAATTTTCTCTTCTTCTTCTTCACATGTAAGCCTTTCAACTTCAGCATCATCCTTAATAATCCAGGATGGTAATTCATCCTCCTCCATCAAGCGAGGTTTACGTTTAGGGTTTCTGGCATCCTCCCTGCGACGATCCATGTCCATGCGCTGCAATGGCAATTGGCAAAGGATAAAAAAGTTTTATAGACAATTATTAAGTCAACTATGTCAATGGCCACCTCTCTAATAACTTTTGAAACTTCAAACAAAGTCCTTCCCAGGTATCTCCCTTTCATAATATTCATAAACACTTCTAAATGCTGCTGTAAAAACAAGCTACACTCAATTGTTCATTTCCAGTCATATTCACCACTTCATAACTAGTTTTCACTGAAGGAATTAAGACAACACACAGCCAAGTGAAACAAAGCAGATCACAAGAACACTGCTGTCCCCATAAGGTTTTACTACCACATAACTAAAAAGAGTAACTAAAAATACACTAGTTTTGTTACCCTGACTATCTAAAGAAAATTTAAAAGTTGGTATAAGAAACAAAGAATCAAAGCTGAACTAATAAATTCAGAGAAAAGCTTGTTTACATAGTGGCAGGAAGCCAACATGCTTGAACCCCTGAATTTTTTTCTGATCTTACTGCTGTACCAGACGAAAATCAAAACACACAAATATCAGATAAGCTTAGGTGAACTGTTATGAACATTAGAAGGTGATGTTAAGACTTTCAGCTGAAATCTAAATAATCATTCATTTCAAGTGTGTGAACAATAGCTCAGACATGGAGACAGAGGATACATTCCTATAACCCACTGTAGACTCATCAGTGAGGTGTTTTATAATCTTCCTGGCGAAGTCTGTTGACTACATACTGACCCGGCTTCCTCTGGTCCCATGAATTGTATCTGCATTGTCTTAAGTACCCAAATCAGGTCTTAAGTACCCAAATCAGGTAATGTGAATAGACATTTCAAATTGGCCTTTTGAAAAGTCATACAGTACTTAACATTCAGTAATAAGCTGCTAAACAGAGAAAACAATCAGATGGCCACTAACATTTAATTTTTGTATTTGAAAAAAATTATGTAAATAGACGGGCATCAGAATTGGCTGCAGCATCATAAGAGGCTACTGCTTTGGCCACTAAACCTTCATAAAAATAACATTCTCAAATATGTGCAAATGTCTCCCTTGTCTACATGATGCTGCACTTAACACATGATGCCAACTAGACATATCATCCTTTTACAACCTTAGCCAAAATACTGCATTAATTCAGAGGTATGATCTCTCCAGAGGGACAACTCAAACCCAGCCAAATTTAAAAACTGAGGCTTAGTGATGGCACCATTGAATACGGTAAATCTCTCACCTTGGCACTTCTCAAACATGAGCATTTCTAAAATACTATCTCAGGAAGTGCACCTTGAAACTTGTCTTCATCACCTTGCCTTGTGCATTATCTGATTTCTAAACTCAGTGAAAAGCAGAAAGCAAGACGTGGTCTTCAGTCTGCAGGTCCAACTATGTTTAAGAACCAACTATAAATACATGGGCGTTTTCCTTGCTCCCCATTACTTCAGACAACAGTGAACGGGCTGTGCAGCCTGTAGTTTTTATAGCAGATGTCCATATTTCACCTTTTAAAGAACATCCCATTCAATTTTAATTCATTTCAAAAAGTCTCATTCAAGCCAAACATATGGCTTGGTTTATTCTAACATGACAACCAGACAGCTGCACCAAGAGACAGCTCAAACGGGATAAACGAAATAGATTTCTCTATTTCTATTATTTAGCTGAGTACTTGAGTGAAGTCAAGAGACATAATATTTTAATGACATTAAGAATATGAAGTCAATGCTGAAACTTTGTATTTTTCCCCCAATGATTATGTTTCTTTGTCTAACACAAATACTGAACACTAAGACAGTATATTATAATAGCTGTTTTCTGATATAAAAGTGCTTGGGGAGGAAAATTAAACACAATCTCAGTTAATCTGAGATTAAAACTGACTTTTTTTTCCCCTGAGGATACTACTCAAACCATATTTACATCTGGGAAACCTCCAGTTCTATCTTCCCATATCTTTCCAAAACCTGTGTTTCCAAGAAATACCTACATTATTTTTATATAACTAGTAAAATAATTATATGTTCACTGTCCTCAATAAGGCCTAAATGCTAAAAATAATATGCTACCAATACTTAAACCTAAGCAAAGAATGTTGGCACACTTCAGACCTAGAATTTCCCACTTAGTAAAACCACAGAGCACTGCTGTCCTCTGAATTGTGGATGGTTATCTTAAACTTTCCAAATTATAACTAGAAGAGTTCTTGGAAGAAACATCAAAGCCACTCAGTGTAAAAGCTTCTAAATTGTAACTAAGAGAGTCCTTGAAAATAACATTCAAACCACTCAGTGTAAAACCAGTAGTTTATACACCCAGTTCTAGCAGATTGCCATTTTCACTTCAAGGAGATAAACTGTATTAGCACAACTGGAGTTTTGGTACCCATTTGGCCTTCCACTTGAAAGGCATTTTTTACATCAAAAATCATGTTCTTTTAATGTTTTCTTTACTTTATTTAAGGAGTTTCAATACTAAAGGGAACCATTTCTTTTCCAGATAAGTAACTTATTGAAGCATTCTTATGAAATGACAAGAGTTATACAGATCACATAAACCCACTGATTTTTCTCTGAGTATTTTCCAAATTTTTCTACGATGTGAAGGCTCTAAAAGCCACAGGAACAAAGTCCATTTGTAGACACCTTCTCTCTGAACAGTGTATTTAGCTCTACAGCTACATTTCAGGTCCTCTGTCAAACAACACTTCTAACCTGCAAAGTGACTATAGAAGAGATGCTCATGGAACAGATCTGTCTTGTTGATTGTTTTGGAACTGCTCACTTCAAATAAGTAGAATACATGCTTTTACACACCTAAGACTAGTTAAATGAACAAATCAAAACACATTTTTTGTTGGGTATTGCAGACTCCTGAATTCTGATTACATATGCACAACTTTAAAAGGGAATGAGGTGGCGCAGGTATCGCTACAGTAAGGAAAATACAGGCTACCTTTTGCTCTTTATCTGACTATGCAAGACTTGAAATATTGATAAAAAGGCAAATAGCTCTGACTGCCAAACTTGCTTTTCAGATTTTTCTTTTATAGAGAAACAGTTTACAAAAAATTAAAACCATTTTTCTATTAATAATTTAAATATCTTAGCCATTAAGATTTAACTACAATCTTACTGTCTTACTATTTTCAAACCCTGGCTTTCAAAGCATGTAGTTTTGCCTCTTGAAATTTTTACTACCAACTCCTTACTTTCCCTTAAAAACTTCCACATAAATTAGTATGAAAAACATACATTCAGTCCACATAGTTTCATAAATGACTTGGATGCAGGACTTTAAGGGATACTGATCAAGTTCACAGACAATAAAAAAAACTGGGAAGAGCTGGTGACTCCCTCAAAAGCAGGGAGGGACTGCAGAGCAACCTTGACAAATGAGAGGATTGGGAAATTACCAACCATATGAAATTCAAAAAGACTGAGAGCCAGATTCTGCATCTGGGATGGGGCAGCCCTGGATGTGCAGACAGACTGGAGAATGAGATGCTGGAAAGCAGTGCCACAGAAAGGGACCTGGGGGTGCTGGCTTGTGGCAAGTTGACCACGAGTCAGCAGTGCCCTGGCAGCCAGGAGGGACAAGTGTGACCTGGGGTGCATCAGGCACAGCATCACCAGCCAGGCAAGGGAGGGGATTGTCCTGCTCTGCTCTGCACTGGGGCAGCCTCACCTCCAGTGCTGGGGGCAGTTCTGGGTGCCACAGTGTAAGAGATATAAAGCTATTGGGGAGTGTCAAAAAGAGGGCCATGAGGATGGTGAAGGGCCTTGGGGGGAACCCTTAAGAGGAGCAGCTGAGGTCACCTGGTTTTTTTCAGTCTGGAGAAGACTGAGGGGAGATCTCACTGCAGTCAAGCTCCTTGTGAGGGGAAGAGGAGGGGCAGGCACTGATCTCTTCTGTGGTGACAGTGACAGGACCTGAGGGAATGGCCTGAAGTTGTGTCAGAGATAGTTTAGGTTGGATATTAGGATAAGGTTCTCCACCCAGAGAGTCGCTGAGCATTGGAACAGGCTGCCCAGAGAAGCGGTCACAGCACCAAGCCTGACAGAATTCAGGAAGTGTTTGGACAGTGCTCTCAGGCACATGGTGTGATTCTTGGCATGTCCTGTGCAGGGCCAGGAGTTGGAATCAAACCCTGCGGGTCCCTCCATGCGCAGCATATTCTGTGGTTCTGTGAAACCTGTCTTTACTCTAGGGTCCTCAACTTTATTACATTAAATAGCCTTCAAATTTAATACTAGAAGTTGAAGCAAACATATGAATTCATCAGCTACTTTCAACCATAGATTAGTTCATTGCTTTTGTGTCTGAAGGAGAAATCAGAAGATCTTTTCTAGCAGCAAATCCACTTTTATAAAACTCAGGGTATGTGCAGTCAATAATTCAGATTAAATTATTTCTTTTGATTTTTGGATCAAATAGCCACATCTTGGTTTCTGTCATGTAAATCTCCTTACACTCAAATCACTGATGGAGAAGTTTAAAAAGACACATGTCTGTAAGCACTCCTTTTCTGTGCAACCTGGCTTTAGTGATCTCAGTTCTGAGGTAACTTAATGAAGCTTAGCATGAAAGCACTCAGCTGGCAAAAGAGCAATGACAAAAGAAGAGTCATATGGGGGAATATGGCTTTTTCCAATAGTGCATGTGAACAACTGTAACTTACACAAAAAGGGCCCCCGCACACTTGTGTAACAGCAAATTTTTACAGATGAATTCTTAAGCAGAAGACAATGAAGGACTAAAAACCTGTACTGGGTACACAGGTTTTGTATTGATCCTATCAGCAGTTGTTTCTGTGGATACCACCAGGTACACTTCCATTTATGCACATAGGAGTGTCTGTCTTGCTCCACCTTGCAGAAGAAAGCAGGCTCTGTAGAATTAGAGGGCATGGTGCTTTACCGTCAGTACTTAGGTATTGCCCTGTACTGGTGTCAGTGAAGCCCAGAGGCCCTCTAGCAATCGTAAGACTGTACAAACACTAAAAGGCAAGAGCCATGCCTACAAAGGCATTTCAGTAATTATTCCATGAGTGCTGCAGTAGCATAAACAAAAAGGAAAGTAGTAATAAAAAGAAGTGGCTCACATTTGTACCACTAGCTCTATTTCAGTAACTGTTCCAACAGTTGTAGCAGCAGAGATGCAGCTAACTGGATTCTTGACAAAACCATCAACAATACCCAGTTAACTCACCAAGAAAACAGCTTTGTTAGTCTACTAATTTAGTATCTTGTTAAGTTCCTGTAGTTGTCCTTGCCAATATCAAAGTCCAAAAGTAAGAAGAAACATTGAATAATAAAAGAATGCTGTAGAATTAGCAAGCCAAACTATGACTGACATTTCTCTTAAATTTCTATAAATTTCTCATGTTGTCTCAAACTCTTTCTCCAGATTGTCACTGTTTCACTGACAGCAAGCATCTCTGAAGTCTTTCTGTCATTTGAGGAACTCTGTACTGAAGCACACTACAGCTCTTTCCTCAGATGAACAATGCAAGTAAATTAAACCTACTTCTCCAGTAAAGTTTTGACAAACTTGAGTGAAAAAAGGTTAAGGCCTTTATTAAAAACACTAGAGAAGATGATTTTTTTATGATTACACCATCCTCACCATAAAGAGATCAAATTCCTCCTCACGTCGAGCAATCATCTGATTCAGTGTCTCATCATCAGGAACTTCATCTTCCTCCTGGTTAGAAAGATGGATAAAATTATTAGGAAGTGCACTTTGAACTAACAGCCTCCATCAGTTCAGAGCTCCACTGACCCTCTTTCGCTGACAACATATGGGAAGCACTTAAACTGAAACTAAACCTTTTGAAGTGTTCACCTCTTCAGAAGTAACAAAATAACATGGTAAGAATGCCAAATGAGACTTACTACTACCTTCAAAATTTGAGAATGAAGAAATGACCAAACACAAAACCAGGAAATTTTGGCTAGTGGTTTTCCTGGGTCAGAAGCACAGTTAGTGCTTTGGTTAAAATATATGTATTTCGTTCTGCTATTCTACAATACTCCCTCAGAAATACTATTCTAGGTTTTGAGGTCTTTCCCATCAAAGCAAGGAGACTGAAAAATTCCTGATTAAATGAAAAGAACTAAACATGTTTTTATCCTGGAAAATAACCCTGCTGAATCACTTTCCCTTGACCATCTTCTGCTTACAAATTGAGATGTGAGCATTTTTCTGCAGACAAAATGGATTATTTCATAAAAACAGAAACAGACACTAGAAAAACAATTTAGAACTGTAGTGTTCAATTGAAAATGTTAAAGCTGAAACCATTATGATATCCACTTTAAAACAAAGCCCAAAATATTCAGTCTTCCTCCCTGAATTATTCTGAAACCACACACAACAGGCCACATTTCTGAACCTATGTTACACTATGCTACAGACCTACAATTCTTCCTAAAAATTAATGTTTTGAGCCCAGTTTAATGGGAGTATAGAACACTGCATGTAGCATCCAAAAAGCTAATATCCTGTAGCTTATTTTTCAGGAATAATAAGTAATTTCTATAGCCACACATCTTTCCTCCAGTGTCTGGATTTCTACACCTCAGAAAAAAACCCAAACCAGTTCTCATTAATGCAATTCTCAAGAAACACCTTTGTACCTTAATGAACACATAATTTAGATTTTAACATGAACCAGGCAACTGTGAAAATGTGTAAGAGCTAGGTCTTCTCACTTATAGTCACTGCTCCTTCACTCTTTGCGGAAAGGAAGTCACATGGTTACTCACACAGAGAAAACAGATTCTTTTATAAATATGACCACCATGAAAGGGCCACATACTTCCTTATTATCTCAGAGTAACTTCAGACCCCAAAAAAATAAGTGATCTCACAGCAGAAGCTGTAACAACAGTATCAGCATTATCAGCAGTTAGGCTGAATAATCCTGTGGCCAAACAGGTAGGCTTGGCAGAGGAAAATATAAAGAAATAACTGCCAACAAAAAATTACACTATGAACAAGTAACTTCTAAGCAGTTGTCATACACTGCTATTATTCTAATGAATCTTTCTAAATACACAGAAATTACCCCTCTGCTTTATCTAATACTGCTAAAAGAAAAAAATGGATCAAAGAAAAAAAAAAGAAGAAAGAAAAATAAGGAGAGTCGTGATGCTGAACTTAAAAAAAACCTACTAAAAAAGGATGAACAGAACACAGTATTCTACATACACGTGTGAAACGTTTAAAGCATGCTTAGCATGGGAATACTTAACTGTTTTATCAGTAAACAGTATCTTTGTTAGATGTGCCAGTCCACATTTGTAAGTCAAATTGTGTCAATATTGTTGATAATTTAACTTTTAATTGAGAGATTTACTTTTTTCCCCATCAATCTCCCACTTGACACTCAGTGCTGCTGTAATGAAGGAGCAATGCCTGACCAGTGCAGGATGGTGCAAATTCAACTCTTCTTAGTCGAGGTTGAATGTTTGGGCAGAGTTTTGTACAGTCTCTGTTCATAAAGAAGGCTTTAAAGCTTCAGCTAGGAGTCAGACTGCAACATCAGTGCGTTAAACACTGATGCTAGGCTATGGCAAATAAGCTGTTTTTAAATCTGCTTGCTTCAGGATGGCAGACTAAGTATATTTGAACAACACACAAGAAACAAATTGTTCTGAAGACATTATGAAATAAGGCATGTCACACAGGCCTGAGTGGCAGCCTTGACTTCTGAAACACTGTCAGTTAAATACTTCAGAAACAAATGTACACCTAATTTTAAAAAAAATTCACACGATTACTGAAAATGTCTGCAAGTTTCAAGTTATTCTACCTATTCATATAGGAAGTGTAGTCTGCTTTAGAACTACAGGTTTACATAATCAAAAATGGTAATATGTATATCACCAAATTTCTGCATTAACACCACAAATTAAAGACTATTACTGATAAAAATGTTTGTCACTCCATGAAAAATACTAAAACAATATAAAATTTCATCTTAATAATGCTTTTCTAAATGCACAATGCAGAGTTTACACAAAAGGATTAATGACTGAAGAAGTAAACTCCTTGATCTTTCCACATAATGAAGGATGCCAGTGAAACACAGGCTGTAGAACGTTCTATCAGTGCATACTTTACTCAGACACACAAGCCCCACTCAGAGGCAAGACTGGTCTCAAAAGCTCTGTCTTTAACCAGTACAAGGTATTGACAAGGTAGGAAAATCAGTGCTGATCAAAAATTTCTCTGTGTGCATCATCAGTATAAATGACACATTTATTTAATTTCTCCCAAATATGGCTTTTGTCCAAATACTGAATTTTGTTCAAATTAAGAGAAGCATCTGCAGTGACAGGCGAAAGAGTAGGTTCATAGTTCCACAGTCACAGTTCCATAAAAGAACACAATGAAAAGAGAGGGACACTCAGTGACTCTATAACCTCACTTCCCACTATTAAAAGAAAAGACTTGACAGCTCTTTTTGAACAGCTAATTACTTCTCAAAGGGAAAGTGGTGATGAGAAACCTGGGCTGGACACAGCACCAGAAAGAAACAGTTACTTTCTGGCTTGTCCTAAGCCCAAGGCATATCAAAACAGATCCTAACTGTTAAATAGGTTCCAAAGGAAGTTCCAAATAAGCAGGGTCCTTCAAAACTGAACCTAGGTAGTACTAGCTGCTCAGCATGTCTGAAAATCAAGTTGCCTAGCTGATATTTGACTTTGGAAATGGTTGATATTTGACTTAGGAAATGGTTTATAATTGGTTCTGAGAAAAAAAATCTTTGTTTGAATGCAATTATTTGTCAAAATTATAAAGGGTAGGATGGGTTTTAAGTTCCAATGCCTAATTCTACACTAAGATTTAACCATAACCATTACAACATAACCACTAGGTTACAACCTATTACTGTGACCATAAAAAAGATAAAGTTATTTCTCTAAATGGATGGTAAGAAATTATAATGAAATTTTTAATTTCAAGAGTTATGACAATCTTCGTAAATGATGACTAAAAGAAGAGTCAGTATTTCCTGAGTAATTACTTCTAACTACCTTACCTCATTTTCTTCTTCATGCTCCAATATAGCTTGTAGGAATGCTCTTCTTTCATGGCTTGAAGATTTCTGATCAAACATTCCTGCCTGAATAACCTTTTGATCTACATTCAGCTTATACTTTGCTGCAGCAAGTATCTTCTCTTCCACACTGTTCACAGTGCACAGTCGCAGGACTCTAACTTCATTCTGCTGACCAATTCGGTGAGCTCTATCCTGGGCCTGCAAGTCCTGTTAGGCAAAGAACACAGAGAGTAATTCAACAGAAAGAGTGAACACAGACAGTAAAACTCTTTTTAGTATCACTTCCCTTACTTTTACATGTGACCATTGAGTATTGTGTGATTTACACGCATTTGCACAATAGCTGAAAACACACACACAACTATGAACTTCCAGGGATACTGAACTTACTTTCTTACAAATAAGAAAAAAAAAGGTGGCAAAGGCATAATTCAGTTACCCCTTCTGGCTTTTTAAAATAAGCCAAAGTGGTGTGATATCCTCTTTTTCTGGTAATCTGTCCTTACTACTAACCACCACAGAGTAAGTTCAGTGCCTCAGGCCAAGACTACTGGTCACCTAATTTCGTAAGACAGGTAGCATTCAGCATAGCCTTTACTAAAGTATTGCAAACTACCTACCAAAGGCTAGGGAGCTGGTTATTATATCCTAAGGGTTAAAGAATGAGTACAGTTATACAAATGAAGCAGGTTTATAACACTCCTAGCACTGAGGACAGCCCAAGACTCAGATAAAATATATATGCAGGCACAGAATTAGCTCACTGATTCAAACCAAAACATTTCCTGATTGTGGCAGTTTGTCTCCCTAATTCCTCTCAAAGCAGCATTTTATCTCTTACTCGGATTTTTTCCTTTTATCCCAGGCTACATCATCTATTTAAAGAAGCAACTCAAAAAAGCATCAATGATTCTCTGCACATTTTATGAAGATAAGAAAATAAATATAACCTGATGAGGATTCCAGTCACTATCAAAGATTATAACAGTGTCAGCAGCCTGGAGATTTAAGCCTAGCCCTCCAGCCCTTGTACTCAGCAAGAAGATAAAGTATTGTGATCCAGGTTCATTGAACTTCTTCAACAGAGCAGCTCGATCCTCTGATTTTGTTGTGCCTGAAAAAAGAAATTAAAAATACCATATAATAAAGCTGTGAACTGAAGTAATACAAATACAATGTCCGTTGCTAAAAGTACATGTAAAAGGGTTATTCTAGTGCACTGCTTTTTGACATCTCTGCCACATTTTCTGTAACACTAGACATGAATGTTTAGGTCAACTGCCTATCACATCTATAAGATGGACTTGTAAAAGCCTCTTTAAATGCATTTGTTTTGACATTTCTAAAGTAGATCTCAGAATGTTGGCTAACATTGTTATACCTTTTTATAACTCATGGAAATTTCAATTGAAGCTACTACATACAAACAGAAGAGAGTTCTAGTTTTGATTAATGCCTTCTGGCTAGAGCAGCATTAAATATTTTTAAGAGCTACTTATATAGAGATTTATCAAAATGTCACTGTTTGCCTTCAGAGTCATAGCTAATACCAAAAGACTGCAAATTCTTAAAATGTCCCATCTTAAGAGCGATATATGTATAGAAGATGACATTACAAATTTTTTTTTTATTACTATGATGGGTTGTTCCCCAGCTGGCTTCCAGATACACCCCCCCTGCCTCCCCAAACTCAGCAGTACATGGGGAGAAAGTAAGACAGAAAAGCTTCTGTGCTGAGAGAAAGGCAGCTTAATAGAAGTAAAAGGTGTGTGTAACAAGGACAAAAAGAGGTATTTATTTACAGTTCCCAGCAGCAAACAGATGTCCTGGGAAGCAGGGTATCATCACTTGTAATGCGTAATTGGGAAGACAAATGCCATAACAAGCAGATTCTTGTCTGAATCCTCCTCTTTTCCCTCAGGTTTTATTGCTGTTCACAACCCTTTGGTCAACCTGGGTCAGGATGTCTCATCTGGGTCCCAGTCCAATGCAGCCTACAGGCCTTGGGGGTGAGGGGTGTTTGGAGAGAAAGCCTTGACACTCCAAATGCTGCTCAGCAATAGCCTAACACTGGGGTGATATCACTGGTGGTGTTACAAACCCTGCTGAACCACATGTGCAAAGCAGAGCGTTACACAGGCTGCTAGGATGAAAACTAACTCCATCCATCTGTAGCCACCACAACCACACAGCCAAACTGCCGCCCAACTGCTGACACAGAGAACCCCATAATAACTACATGAATTGAGTAGGAAATGAAAGAAGACAGCTGGACAGAACCTGGATAGACTGCATCCCAGTATGGAAGATATCTGTCATTATGAAACTGGAAAAGAAGAAAACGGATTTATCTAATTTAATGAACTACCTGAAAAAGACAATGAGCTGTATTTACCATACTGTGTCTTGCCATAAACATTCTGGCATGAAAAGGAATTTATTTAAAAATACATGATGTAAAGTAACCCAAAACATTTAAAATGTAATGTAATTTATCTCTCTTGAATAGAAGTATTAAAACCTATGCAGGCCAGAGGTGTGAAGAGGGCTTTGTTAGCATGATAAGATGTTCTTCAGATGGTTTTGGCATTCTATGGCACAGTGAGATAGCTTAGTTGTGTGTCTCTTTCATAAACTCATTTTACATTCAAGGTTAATATAGGTTCAACTTCATGTTCATTAATATTTGTAAAGGATGAGTATATTTCTTGGTACTACTTTTTCTTCTGAATAAAGCATGAAGCTAAGAGTCAATTTAAAACACTGTTAAAAATATTCAGAAGAAACTTCAAGTCTCACTTATACTGTTCTCTGTATTTACCTTAAATCATTGCTTCTCTACTAAGAAGTAATCTGATAAATGCTGCTGGTCCTATATAATACTATAATGTGCAAGATAAAACATGAAGTAAAAATGATCACTATTTAAGAAGCTCAGTATGAGGCAGAAATCATAAACATAGAAGAAGACCAAAATGGAAACTTCCTTCAAAGAGGTTTAAAACTCAGGTGGGATATGCTATTTTTAATTTTTCTTTCATAAAATTGCGGAAATCAATTAGCGAATCAAATACATTGGAAAAGACCTCTGAGATCATCAAGCCCAACCTCTGATCCAACACTACCTTGTCACACAGCACAGCACTAAGTGCTACGCCCAATCTTTCCTCAAACACCTTCAGGGACGGTGACTTCCCCATGTCCCTGGATGGGCCATTCCAATGCCCAATCACTCTTTCTGTGAAGAAAAGCCTCCTGATGTCCAACCTGAACCTCTCCTGGTGCAGCTTGGGACTGAGTCCTGTCACTGGCTGCCTAGGGAGAAGAGACTGACCTCCACCTGTCTACACCCTCCTTCCAGGGAGTTCTAGAGAGGGATGAGGTCATCCCTGACCCTCCTCTTCTCCAGGTTAAACAACCCCAGCTCCCTCAGCTGCTTCTTGCAGGACATGTGCTCCAGACCCTTTCACCAGCACTGCTGCCCTTCTCTGGACATGCTCCAGTACCTCAATGTCCTTCCTGGAGTGAGGGACCCAGAACTGAGCACAGAATGGTGGTATGGCCTCTCCAGTGGGTACAGGGGGACAATCCCTGCCCTGCTCCTGCTGGCCACACAATTGCTGGTACAGGCCAGGATGTCATTGGCCTTCTTGGCCACCTGGGCACACCCTGCCTCATGTTCAGTCACTGTCACCAGCACCCCCAGGTCCTTTTCCTGTGGGCAGCTTTGCAACCACTCTGCCCCAGCCTGTGGCACTGCCTAGGATTGTTGTGTCCCAAGAGCAGTCTGGGAATCTACTGAGGTTACATTCAATCCCCTCATCCAGATCATCCACAAAGGTATTGAACACTCAACAGAGATACTGAATAGAATAAAGATACTACTAGCTAAAACGTTTCTAAACCATCCTTTTACTCAAAGTAGTAAAACATATCTACACATGAAGAAATTGAGGCTTTTCATCTTCCTGTGAAATTCAGGCATCAGGCTGAAATTCAGCGTGATGAACTGAATTTTAAACAGACAAAAATGAATTTATTCCATTGGAATACAGGCCTAACACTGGCATTATCATCTCTTACCATGAGAATATTTTCAGGCAACTTAGATAGTGATGACTGATTGGGACTCTGGGTTTTAAACCCTATGTGAAAAAGAGACAAGCCTCCAAGCAGCAAATTTATACATAATCTGCATTCCTGGAACAGACCTGCGTATTTATCAAAAGAATCCATTGACCAAATGGTCTGCAGGTTAAACAGATAAAAGAAACACTGAAAGAGACAGAGATAATTACTTTTACCGACAGAAGCAGAAATATGTCTTCCTCAGTACCCTCCTTGTCTGGAAGAACATGGGAATTCTTGTAAACTGCCACTGAAGGGTCTACTGGCATAATTTCATTGTAAATACCCTTGCAGGATTATAAAATAGTATTTTGAACCTGTTTTTACTTTTGCATAGTCACAACAGAGCTCTGTTATGAAAACGAGTAGGAGAACCCTGGGCTCCCATGCCCAAACTAATGACGGATACTACCTCTTATTTATCCTTTTTTTCCATTTAGCTTACCATCGAGACGCAGGTAAAGGAAATTTCGAAATGCAAAGTAGTCTTCCATAATGGTCATGAGTGATGTCATTTGACAGAAAAGAAGCACACGGTGGTTAGTAGCTCGTAACTTTGGTAGAATACGATCGAGTAGCTCAAACTTCCCTGAGGCCCGATAAAGTTCAGCTCTGTTGGAGAAAAGCAGCAAAGTAAATGACAGAATAAGCCCACATTTAAAAGTCTGCAGTCATTATCATGTTAGAGTGTAACAAAAAACTAATTTACTTAATCTAAACAAGACTAATAGCACTTTTCTTTCTTTAAAATTGCACGTTGATTAAAATAAACACAGGTGAAGTCCTGTTTTCCTGAATTTTCTTCAATTACAAAAACTGTGCCGACTTTCAATCACTCAATTATTTTTCATTATTTATTAAAACAAATGTTATTTCTCAGCTAGATAAGCAAGTGTCTATAAGCTAAGACACTCATTTGTTTCCAAGTGGCATTAAAAACACCTTTCAATTGCAACTGGAGTTTTAAATTGTATTCATCAGGCATTTGTTGAAAACAACGCCCTTTCCACTCAACTATCATGCACATGGAAGTGAAATATTGCAAACTGAACTAATATATGGAGATAGTGGCAGGAGTCTGACATATGCTGTTCAGCCATACAACCTTAGTTGTCCTGAACAGTGTTTAGCTGCTTTGACTAGCTACCCTTTTGTCTTCATGCAAAGAATTGCAAAACTGCCTCCTAGCACTGAAATTCAACCCATAACCCAGAAAACGAACAGACGTAAACAGAACGTCTACATCAGCACCACAGTGATACACTTTACAGAAATAACTTCATGCAAGTTTTCTCTAACTTTGAGTCTGTACTCTCAAAATATGATTTATCATTAGCAATGGCACAAAATCCAGAACATACACAGCCTTCTGATATGCATACATCTGTAATCAGCCAAAGAATGAACTGTTTAGTAGACAAGTATTCTGGTATACTAGCTAAGGACACAAACATTCTGGTAGAGTAGATAAGGAAAAAAAAATATCATTAACACCTAAACAGGAAGAAAGTTAGGTGGATGATACACACTTTTTGTTTAGAAAGCATCCATTAACTTGACAGTTGCACAGAGCATCAAGAAAAATAAAACAAATCTTCTTCATTTCAGATAATAGAAGAAATGCTACTTTAATTTGGAAAAAGATAGTAAAAAAGGAAAAGTAGAAGGCAAAAGTAACAATAAGAGAAGAAAATCCTAGATATCTCTGAAGAGTCATCCCAATGAACTTCAGATGGTATATTATTTCAAAATAAGAGAAAAGGAAGATACGAGTCTTTTCTGTCTGCCATCCTGAAAGAGATGGACAGTCATGAAAAGATTTTATAGCACTTCTAGCGCTATTAGGTTTTGCTTTACATATGTGCCCTGTACTTCCTCTGCCTCTGTATAAAATGCTTGAGTTTCCTAACATGTAGCTTCCAGAAAAAGAATGTGATCATTAATTCCAATACAACACTATGGACAGCAGGAAAAACAGAGTTACCCATTAATGACACCATTTGAGTAGCCCAGATGTTCAGCGAAGGACTCCTGCAAAGTTGTAAGCAATAACATATTACAAACGATACAGCAACCAAAAACTACACATCCTTACAGAAACCAAACTGAATTATGAGTACTGCGGTTCGAGTTCAATGATGTTCATACTCTTGGAAACCACCTTGTGGCAACAGTGCTCTGCTTAACGTTTTCCTGTACTATTATTTGAAATTCATGATTTGCAGAAGTGACTTCTGCAGCATACATTTTACCATATTACAAATACTGTAGAATACTAATTAATTTATACTAATCAGTAGGAGATCTATCTGCAAATTACTTAATTTAATTACTCAGCATACAAGATCATGAAGAGTGAAAACTACTACTACAATAATAATAATAATAATAATAATAATAATAATAATAATAATAATAATAATAATAACAAAAACAACAATAATACATCACAGTAGGTACTTAATTATATTTTCATAAATTTGGCTATATTCCAGATATCTATGACACTTTCTATCTCTTCAGATATATTATATTGATATACTTAGGTCCTATTCAGAGATGCCATATAGACAGCACATTTTTGCTGAAAAAACAAGATGGATGGAATAGAACAATTTCAGTTGACACTGCACAAGATTAGCAGTCTGCTAACTACAAAGATTCTACACATGACATTTTGAACCAGTGTCGATACATAATGAATTTGGTGTATGTGAATACCAAGTTGCTCTGGATTGTCATAAATTAACAAAAAACCCTTCACTTTTTAAAGACACTGCTCCATAAAATTAACTACTTTAAAAATACACTTTGGATTATCAATAAAAAGATGGCACTTGTTCACTATAATGCATGATTTTTTTGTATCTGTCCTTTCCGGTATAAATTATATGGACAGAGATGTCCCCTCCCACACACGTAAGTTTTCTATTATCCTATCCTAATTTATTGAATAGAAACAACTCTCAAAATCAAACCTATCAGTCTTACCTCAATGTGTTGAAACATATATGGGTGATTGCATATCTTTCTCAATTGCATGATAGTGTTCATAAGAGTTTTTGCTCCGCCTTTTCCCTATGGGTACAAACAATGCAAACCAAATGATTAATTTCTCAGCTTATGAATATACCCTTTTAAAATATTTTTATCCTGAACCTGAACATTACAAAACTAATTAAAAAAAACAAAAGGAAACCAAAAAACAACAAACAAAACTCCCCAATAAGAATAAAACAAACCAGGCCAAACCAAACCAACAAAAATCAAAACACTATTGTACAGTTGTCTTGCTGTATAAATTCATCTGTCATAAGGCTGCTCTGTAACAATAAAGGAAGACCTAGAACTAATCCATGAGGTGCACTACATTTCTACCTGCAGTATTCTTGGTGGGAAGCAGGGCATTTACTGTCCTGATGACTTATACTATTTACTATGAAACCACACAAACTCCATAGCGTCTGAACCCTCTAACAGGAAGTAATTGTATCTGGATTCTTTTCAATTCCATAGTAACTTCTCCAGTCTGTTAACTCGATATATGGGTTTCTCACTCCAGGCCAAGCAAAACATCAGGCCACAGGTACTAAAATGTTACAGCTCAACAAATTCATGAGTCATATTATTTAAGGAAGTATATTCTCAAAACATACACTACAGTTAATCTTGTAGAACCAGGACACTCACCAGACACTCAGGTGTGCCAGACCAAAATGTACAGTTAAAAACTTAACTGTAGCCGGTCAATTTGAGTTTGAGAACATAGTATCACATTAACATTGCCAAAAACCTGTTGTTTTCAAATGCCATTTTGTTTTGTTGCCATTTTATAAAAATGTAATCAGAGTGGCATCAATATTCCAAGCCCACTATATGGCTAATTCAGATATATTTTAAAAATCTCAGCCAAAACAACTTACCAATCTTGAGTTGTAAACTAGGGGAAAATACAGTACTTAATTATAATATATACTAGCAATATTCTAGTCTTTTCTGAGAAGCACACTGAAATCATAACTTTCATCTAGAGCAGAGATTATCCACTTAAAGGGGGCACTGCATATATTTAAAACTTGGTTTTGTTCTTCCCAAGATGATCCAAAATGCAGTTTTTATTTGTTATAAAAATAATTTCTTAGAGCTTTCTATCTGAGGGAATTGTCTCTAATCTAAGCTGGGTTCAGGCCAGATCTGCAGAAAGACATGATTTTTTCCAAACACAATGGTTGTTTGATCACTGAAGCCAAGCAGTCTTAACAACCACCTCACTCTGCTGACAACAGGTAGCAGTGATAACAGTTTGTTTTAACATTGAAAGGAAAAAATCAATTAAGAGAGGGTTGCAAGAAAAGAAAAATTTTAGCCCCTTGGGGAGAGAAGAAGGCATGGGAAAGTGTTCAGAAGACAGCAAAGGCAATTTTAACTGGTTAATCACAAAGCCAGGTAGAGAAACAGGTAGGACAAAATACAGAGAATCATCTGAGCAGATGAAGAAAAGAGACTCGAAAAGAAGCAGAAGACTCTGATACAAAATGAAATTTTTAGGACAAATATAAAGACATCAAACTGAAAAAGTGCATTAAAAATACAACTGAGGAAAGTGAATTAATATCTAAGAAGTGTTCAAACTATGAAGATGCGTTTCAATATGCAGTGAAAAAGACCCCTTTTTCTGGAGTTTAATTAAGCACCAGTGAAGAAAACAATTTGATTGCAAAAAACTGAGAAGTTAAAAAATAAGATACTGATTAGAAAAATCACTACTGTACCAATGCAACCTCAAAAAGGATAATGGAAAGACTGTATGTGCACTGCATCAGCAATACACACACAAGAGGGTGCTAACTAAAACTCTTAAGAGTTTTAGCTAGAAATATATTTCTATATCTAGATATATAATTCTAGATATTCTGCAGTGTCTGTTCAAAGTATTCCATATTTACTACAGTATTTCAAATTTGTTATCAAATACAGTATATCAAATTTGTTATCACGTGAAAAGTTGATGAGTGGCGATTTCTTTACTCAGTACTGACTGGATCAAATCCCATGACAGCATAACCAATATTTACTAAAACAAAGTCTAAGCCTGACTATATGACTTTGAATCTTACTGATCACTTAAAGAATTTTGTCAGCAACAGATCTTGTAAGGATGACTGAAAGCATACAGTCCTAGCTAACTGAAACGAGACTTAACTAATAGCTCTGAAAGACAAGATAAATGACCTTCTGTAGCTATCACTCCTACAATCACAATTACTCAGATATATTATTGAATTAAGCTCAGCCAATGGAAATGCAGCTTTTTCTCAAACATTGCCCGTTTGCAGAAAGGCAGTGCAACTACACTGAATACAAGCAGTATCTTCTCCTTGTGAATAGCTGCAGTCTTGTAACTGAAAGGCATGCCTGAAACTTCTCTTCCCATGGGAGATACCTGCAGTAAGAGTCTACACATTAATTTTATAAAACAAAAATCATATTGTTAACATGTTCACTCATAATACATTATTTCCTTCATATTTTTGTCTTTCTTTTATACCTTCTTGTCTTTTTCAGAACCATCTGTCAGAAGGATTCCCTTGGCTTGCATGTGACGGTACAGGATCTTTTGAAGGGCTGACATATCACATTTGATCACATATTCCACCTGGTGTAAAAAAAAAAAACCCAAAAAACCATGAACATGCTGACAGAATAATGTTTGTAGGACCTAACTGCAGGTTCTTGTCATTCTAGGAAAAAAAAAAAACCTCTACTAATCTTTTATCTGTACCATATCACCACATAAAATTTCAATGACCAGCAATCTATCTGCAAGCACAGAAATGAGTATTTATGAGTCACAGCTGCAGTGAGACAGCTGGATCCTAAGGATGCAACTGCAGGATTACCGAACATACTTTATTTCTCACTCTATAATTTTTACAATCTAAAAAATAATTTTAAATTAATTTTATAATTAACATGCAACTAAAAAAGTATGTTATGTTTAATAACCAGTGGAATTTATTGTCTGTTATAAAAATATCAAGCAAAGCATCATAAAAGTATCATCACTGTATATCTAGAAATTAAGAATCCCTCATAGAGTCTAACTGGCATAATGTTTATCTAGGCTGTCACCATTTTCTCAACATCCACTAAAACTCAAGGAATTAATACAGTATTGTATGATCGCTACATTCAGCCTGACTTGTTCACCTTTGTAAAACCGCATTTAGTTCTTAACTGCACACTAGATTTAAAAACAGTAACAGAAAGACTTCACACACCAAGTTTATCTAATTATCTAATTTTTTCTATTGCCCAATGTCCAGATTATAATCACTTTGTTTTTAGTAAATTTTAGTTTATTTTAGTAAAAAAAAAAAAAAAACTGTAAAAAACCAAAATCATGCTAGTGACTAGAAATCATTCAAGCTGTGAATAAAAGACAATGCGTAAGATTCCTAATGTTTAATAAATAAACAGGAAGAAAACTATCAGGCTATTTTCTTCTCAGAAAGACAGAGAGTATAAACTCCTTAAAGAGAAGTGACTTCAATGGCTTTTTTTACCAAGATTTGCAAGAGCAAATGAACCTGATTATTAGCCTTCTGTCCCCAGGTTCAATCCTCATGGCTGGATAAACTCCTTTTGTCAAGATAATGGCAACAAAAAGAAACATGGTTTTCTGAGTATGAGTGTGTATGCAAATTGAAAATTTTCCCTCTACAATGCCTATTATTAGATTTATCAAATGCAGTGGCTTGATTTCAGTATTATTTTCAATGCAAGCATCTTTTATTCTCAAATAAATTCTTCTGAGGATATAGAGAATTTGACACTTGAAGGAACAGAAATTTGCAACAGTAGTAGTGTTGACATGATTACAAAGAGAGATTTTTATTATGAAAAATAATAATGCCTTCCTTTGTATTGTCTCTAAGTATCTGTACAGACTTCTCTATTCATTTAGCCAGTCTGCTCATAACACACCTTACAAATATTACAGTTTTGTATGGTTTTAATCCAGTTTACCTTAAAACCAACTTTTCCTTATCACAGCTTCAAATTTACTTTTTTTTTTAGTTGCTTTTGTTATTCTGAGAAGAGGGATGCAGAATTGCAGAGGAGGACACAATGGGACAAGATGAGTTACCCAGAAATAAAAAAATTACCTTTGAAATCAGAAAATAATTTTATGTTCTGAATTAAAATGCCACTAGTTAAAAATAATTGTGCAATTTCAACAAGGCACTTCACACAACTCCTGAAATGATAATACAGGACCAAATTGTGTCTGCTTTATAAAGTGCAGTAGTCCTTCAGAAATTTCAGTGAACTAGCTTCAACCCAGTGCAAGGAGGATGGTACAGGACAGAATTTTATCCTCAGTGTATGATTGACTCATACACTGAAACCAGACTCTAATGCAAAGAAGTTGCGTATCTTACAGTGGTTATGACAAACACATTTAAAGTTAGCGAGGAATCCTGAGAATGCAGACCCTTCAGATACTCAGGCTTCCTCAGCTCTCTCTGAAGAGGTATAAGCAAACAAATACTAAATAAGTCCTCTCCTGCAAAATAATTCTCAAAAAGAGACATTACTTAAAGCTTAGAAAGAATATTAAACCCCTTCCAAAACTCCTTTCATTGCAAACCTTTTCTGGCAGTTGAGACTCAACCTCCTTCTTCAGTCTTCTCAGCAAGAAAGGCCGAAGCACTTTATGGAGACGACGGATGATCAGAATAGTTTCTTCCTCATTTAAGTCCACCTAGAGAAGTTTATAAAAGTCACCACAAGGCAACTCAAATATTTTAGCTAATGTCTTCTGTCACATGAAAAGTTAAGAATGTGCAATAATTATTTGCACCTTACAACCAAACTGACTCTGAGTCAAAAAATACACTTTAAGCATTAAAATTTTGGTATTATAAAATAGAGGTCTTTTAGTAATGTTAAATCCCTAAGTACCAGCACAAGTTCAAACACTAATCGTTCTGTGTAAGCGCTTTTCTGTTTTCATTGAAGTGGTTTATTTCTGATCTTTTAAAAAAACACTGTCACAGTACCCTTTCTCCAGTCATGGCAAATGGAGCATTGAACCACTGTTCAAAGGTGCTGCAGCTCTTGAAAATGGTTGGAAGAAGGAAATTGAGAAGAGCCCAAAGTTCAGGCAATTTGTTCTGCAAAGGAGTCCCAGTCAGCAGGATTCGCCGAGGGGCCACATAGTGAGTATTCAAGACCTGAGTCAGCTTGCAGTGATGGTTCTTCATTCGATGGCCCTCATCTACTATCATGTACTTCCACCGAATCTGGAAGAAACAGAAGAAAAGTTGGCAAAGTTACAACAAGACAGACTTTGTCCAGGTCCTCCCAACAAATATAAAACAAAAATACTTAAAGCCTCAATCAGTTTCAACCTTGAGGAAAGTAAAATCAAGCATTATGCAACAATCAGTGTCTTTGCTAGCAACAAATAGAGAGATAAACACTAGGTACGCTCAATCTGATGTTGAATTCTGACTGGAATTGAAACAGCTAAAAGCAGATTCCTTCCATTTTTGGGAAAGAGATTAGAATGACTGGCTCCTCAAGGCCAGAATATGGTTCACAGTGGAAGAAAGGAACCACATAAACTGCAAATAAATCTGTCTGTAACAAGAACCTTGACAGGAGACAAAAGCATTTTCAGGTAAAGTTGAGTATGCTCATGAACAACAGCGACCCTGAACTTCATTTTGTTTCAGCTAATCCTATGTTTTTACTTGAGAAGAAAGCAGCTTCTTTACTTGAGAAGAATGCAGTAACTGAGATTAAAATCATCTCAGTTACTGCATTTTCAACTGAAGTTTCTATTTCTTAATATGAAATCTTAAATGCAATCACAGCAGATGTTGAAAGCTGTTGTTCAAGCTCTCTATTACCACCTGTACTACAACATGGACAGTCAATACAAGTGCCACGCTGACCATATGACTAGGAAGACCTCAATTTGTACTTTTACAGGTGCTACCTAATTCCATTTTCCAGGACAGGATGAGTGGCATAGAGCTGTCCTTCTATCTTTCAGAAAGAGTGGGAAAAAAATAAAGGAAAATGAACATTACATAGTCTCAAGTTGTTTTCAAGCATTCAGAATGATACTAAGAAAATGCACTGCCTTTGTATTAGAGAGGACAAACAAGTGATATGCAGTAAATATGCAGCATGTGACAGATAAAAATGAAGTGAAAATTAACAACAGAACTACAGGAGGACTAACATGGTTTCTCTGTATAGCAAAATGCCTCTGCTTTGTGTGCACATGAAATAGCCTTACAGTACAGTAGGTTTTTTAGAATTCATTATATTTGATACCTACCTGCCTCTGCAGACAGAGAGCCTCTAAGAACTGCAATGTGTAGACTCTTTAGTCTGGATACCAAATTCATGATATAGGTAACTATTTAGTCATGTGGGGAAAAGTGGCCATGTAGCTGGAAGGGCCCTAATAAGAGTGAGTTTCAGGACAGAAATAACAGAAGAAGTTAAAAGTCACTGATGCAGATTAGGCTGAATATTCTCACCTGCTGAGGTGAGAAAAGTCATGTTCTTCCATGGACAGGCAGGTATATAGTACTGAAAGAACTGCACAAAGGAATTAGTCCTATGGCCACATTTGGGAAAATCCTAGTGTTTACAGAAGGGACAGCTGTGACTGAGAAGTTCAATCATAAACTGAGGAACAGGAATGTAAATGAAAGGGATAACTTTTATTAAAGGACAGAACAACCGGGAATTTCCCTATAAAACAAAAATGTGTTTTGTGATATGCACCACTTGAAGGTGTCTGGCTCTTGCTGTAGAGAGATAATAGTTAAAATTACCTTAGCAAGGATATGCTTGTCCTTTATTATGTACTCATAAGTAGTTAAAAGAACATTAAATTTTCCACTTCGAAGCTGAGGAACAAGTGAGCGGCGCATTGCAGGTGTACCCTAAAAGAGAGAGACATGTGAGTTGCTATTCCTTACTTGGATGAAGATAAAACACTGTTTTTATGAATGAGCAGATAATAATAATCAACTAGATAAACCTACAATCCTACCATACTGTGAATAATACATTGACATAATTCCAGACCTTCTCAGAGTGCTTTCCCTAAACTGCTGCTAGACTGTAAAGCTGCTGATGGGGCTCATGGAAATACAAAGCCAGTGGTCTGGCTCCCTACAAATTGCTTGGCTTTATCACTACTACAATAGCCACAGAAGAAAGTATTTAGCTTTATTTAGGAAGTATTATTGTTATTATTATTTAGGAAGCATTATATTAAGCATTTAGGAATAAAATGTTACGTAGTTACCATTCGTTACTCTCAGCAGAAGCCTTACAAATGTGATAATTAACCATTTTATTCTGCATTTTGTACAGTGATTTACAGTTGTTTTATTTCTGCAGTCTTTCACAGTTTATTGTAGTCTTCTTAGTTCGGTTAACTCACATGGCTTAGTACATGACAAAACCTGATGAGCAGATAGTTTAAAAGCTTGCAGAGACAGCGGAAAAACTGTCTCTAGTTCTCATTCCTTCAATTCTACAGTCATTTAAAAAGCAAATCAAACCTTGTAAGATATCTTCACCACAGAAGGAGCCCATTTGTCAAATTCATATGTCCAATTGGATAAAGTCCTATAGAGATCATGGAGAAAAAGTAACATGTTTCATCATCTGCAGATCAAACTTTGTAAGTGTTTCCAAGTGGTTGCCAGCTTTTCAACACATTTTATATAATCAACCCACATAAATAACATATTTTAAAAATGCACTTTATATACTGCAATAAAATACAAGCATCTCAGAGAGAAGTAACCAGAAAAAAATATTTGAAACACTCATTCAGCTTATATTCAGGGCCCTTTTTGAAAACAGTAGAAGTAGTGTTTTACATGCACCTTTATACTTTGGAACACAGTAACAAAAAGAACAGTATCTCTGAACAAAAAATAGATTTGCAAGTTCTTCTATACTAGGTTTATCATCCAAAAATGGACACTACAGCTTTTCAAATACAGTCCAATGAAACTGATAGTAGACTTCATCTGTGCTGTACCCAAAGCAAAACTATTCATAGTGCCACCAACCACCACTACAAGGATCCATTCTTGCACTGTTTCTGCTGTGTGATCCCAACAAAAAGTTCCTATAGTGAAGCTAATTGCTATCATGAGACAACAGCAAAAAAAAACCTTGAAGTTTTTCAGCTGCTTGTTTGGTTTTTTTTCCCCTTCTTAGTGGACCAATGATGGCAGCAATACTAGCAATGCAGAAAAGGCAGAGAAAGGCACCTTTCAAAATGTATAAAAGAAAGAACTTTCAGCTCCTCTCAGTTCTTTAAAAAAACACTAGAGTACTTAAAAGAAATCAGATTTTTTTACTGTGCCCACATGAAAATTGACATTAGTAACAGTCCCACTATTTTTGTTCTATAGCTTTTCTCCCAGGTGTTGCTTTTCAAACTAAGCTTATCACTTGTATTTATACAGTTAGGCACACCTGTGGCATTTATCCTAGTTAATCAGTTACTACTGCAGCACAGCAAGAAGACAGGACACCTCAAAAGAAATCAAGAGATGACCACAAATCAAATTTATCCTGATTCTAGAACAAATTTGCATGCTCAGCACAATTGGTGGACAAACTAGCTAATGAAATTACCAGGGAACTTCTCAAAATCAAGCAAGTCAATTACACATAAAAATAAGATAACAACTCCTCAACATCCTGGAAGATTTCTACAATGACTGACATTTTTTATTCAAATCACTAAAACCCACACCTGACCTTTAGAGAGAGGAAAATGCATTAAAATAGATTTATAAAACAAGCAGCATTTTGGAAAACTAAGGAAAAGCAAAAGGGGGGCAGCACAGTAAACAATCATTATCTGCACACCTAACAAATGTTTGTATATCAATCAAGCCTATATACATCCAGGGCTACCTATACAGTACTTAAAAGATCAACCTCATTAAAGCATGCTTGCATGATATCAGATGAGGCAGCAGCAGCTTAAAGAATCAAGGAAGAGATTTTTATTATCAGAGTTCAATGCTGAAAGGTGAAGTGGGTGCATGTCACAGCAAAGAAAAAACATCCCCCTCTTTTGGCTTAAGAGTGAATTACACTAAACTCAATACAGTTTGCCAAAATTAATAGAATCAAGTGTTTTACCAGCTTTCTGGTTTTGCCAGTATGTTGTGTTCCAAATAAACTGATCTGCAATGCTTAGGACAATAATGCCAGAATGAGACCCATTACTTACGACAAAGGAACAATGATGAGATAGGGGCCATTGAGTCTTTTGTGTTCCATCAGGTAAGTGATGAGAGCAATAGTCTGTATTGTCTTTCCTAGTCCCATCTCATCTGCTAAAATTCCATTCAGATTGTTATTATAGAGAGAAACCATCCACTCCAGTCCCTGGAGCTGAAATGAAGAGTAAGAGTTTCAGTTATTTAAAACCCACAAAAATAATTAATAATAAATCAGCAGTATGGAACCAATGTTCTGATGTCCCTGTCTACTTACAAGTTGGATTTCCTTTAGTAATACTATATGCATGAGGGCCCCTGTTTATCTTTACATGGAAATCATCATTCCTGTTTAAAACACTCTGTAAGATGAAGTCAGATTTCATGTAGAAAGGTTTTACTACTGCACCCAAAGCAACAGAGGCACTCATAGTAAGGCTGATAAAAACCACTGCCGGTATTTGTTCCTCAGTTTCAACACTCAAATGCTAAAACTTTCTGTGTGCATTTCATTACATTTGCCTTTGTCAATTAAGATCTTTCAAAATCAAACCCGTCAAACCCACACAAAACACAAAGCCTCATGCTTGCCAACTGTATCACTGGTATGCTAAAGCTCTTGTAGCACATGTCCACTTAGCATTTGCCGTCCAAAACTCCACATCAGAGTAGGCCACCTTTGTCCAAATATGCCTTGTGTATAAAATTCCAGAGCTGGAAGGAAGCCAGAGTTCTGTAGCTTAGCAATGTCTACACAACTGAATTTCACACTCCAAGGAGTACTGCTAGAAAGCACTATTCCCTTGTCAGGCAGATCTCCTCTCCACATGTGTGCATTACAGTACTCATGGATGTTTGAAGTTTCTGCTTCTCATATCCAGAGTTTTGGTGTGTCCCATGCACGGAGAGAGCAGAGAACTAGGTGGCGTGAGAAAGTTCAGAAGGAAAGCTCTACAATACACCCTTGAAGTAATTGTCCGTTTTTCCTACAAGAAGTATCCAAAAATAATGTTGCCAATTTACTGGCTTTACATACATGTGGACTGATTCATATTTACTATTAAGTCATCAAGAGCTGACTGGAATCTGTAGTATCACTATATGCCCCACCTACAAAGTCTCTTCAGAAATGAGGAAAGCTATTTTGTTACATCATTATTCTTTATGTGGAAAGATGATTATATATACAGAAACAATGTTCTGCTTGTCAGAACATTGCAGAGAAAAGATGTAGGTTGTTGGAGTTCACTAGAAAGTTGTGCAATAGCAGAAGTGTAGAAAATATGCATCAAGGACACTTCCAATCACATGTGAATCTACCTTATATCAAATACCAAAGGTCTTGGTTAGTAAATCCAGTGAAAGTCTGTGAAGAACAAGTGACACCAACCTCCATAGCAAAATATTTTTCTCATTTTCAAATTGTATCTATTACTTCCCCAAAATATTAGGACCTTAATTAAAAAATAAAATTCTAAACTTTTAACTATTGGAAGAAGGAAAATACTGTTAATCCACCACAAATTAAAACAGTACGAAATGAAATTGCAAGTCAATGAGAAGGATAGCAAAATCAAAATATTATTCACCTGCAATGAAGAAAAGGTAGAAGCAGCTGTAGAAAGTTTGTATTATTCAAGAAGTATGTACGTAACATTATCTGTGACAGGTGTCATTGCTTTGTCTGTGCTTCCAAATTCTAACCTACTATAGCCATTTTATTTTTTAACAAATTTTCAGTTTGCCATTTGAAATATTGCACTGAAATACTGGGCATAATTCCAAGTTTTAGGTATTTTATTGTTTTAATGATTTCTCACCTGATAATGTTTTAATGTGCCATTAATAAGGAGGGAAGACTGCTTTTCCACCCTTTCGGTGATAGCATGAGCAACAGTGTAGTAGGACTGAGATCCTCTAGCACTGTATTGCATGCTATATTCATCATCCACGTCTTGTTTGGCTGTCCTGGAAAGCAGAAACAGGCCTCAAGTGAATTCCTACAAACAAGTATTTTTTGACCATGGCTTACATAAGTATGTCTAAAGAAACAGTTCATGTCCTCAGCTGTGAGTGAGGTAAGAACACCAAAGTGTACAAGATTATAAAGAGTATACAATTAAATGACCATGTTCCTTCTCCTGCAGATATTTATACCAGAGAAGTACAACAAATCACTGTAATCTAGAGAAAGCTACTCTCGTGAAATGCCACTGTAAGAAATCACAGTTACTAATAAAAAGGACTTAAAGGAAAACGCACTCAATTATTTGCTTTGCATCTTTCTCAGAAACTTCCTCGCTGTTAGGATCCAGGAGTATCTTCTCATCTGTTTCTAATTTGCTTGATTCTTCTTCCTCATCCTACAGAATACAGAAAAAGAACAGAAGTGCTGGGAAGTGTAACATGTTCCTCAGTCATACTTTCAAATGGCATTCTCATACTGGTAGTTTTCATAGGTCAGTGCTTTATGACAGACATCTGAATCATAAGGTTCAATTTACACCTATTCTGCAACAATATTGCACTGCAGCATAACAAAATGATTAATTTTTGACACACATTAACCAACAGGAAGTCATAATACTTTGGAATAAAAGTTATTTCCCCCTGTAATGATCTTCCTTTCTTTCTCTGGCTCCCATATTCATGGTGAGTATTCCAATACCATGTTTATTTTTATGTTGTATCCTAGATGTGTGATAAATTAATAAGGCTTAAAAACTGCCAAGTACTACTGATTTAGGCTTCTAGTTTCTTAATTTTTAAAAACCAGTTATTTTTACACTTTTTGAAATAACTCATCTTTTGCCTACAGTTGCAGCAGATAGAGAACAACCTGAAATCTCACTAAGTGAGATTCTAAAATCTGAGAGGTATCAGGTCCTTCTCTCCTACCTTAATACTAACAGATGTGTAGAATTACATTACCAGAAATTACTCCTACAAAGACACACCGTAACATCATACAGTCCAGTCAGTTTCAGTGGTTGTTTGGTCTAGTAGTGTAAAGCCTGCTAAACTGATCTGAGTACTATACCTAGTTTTGCTACCAGACAGTTGATTGAACATGGTCCTTCTCTATTCCTTACTTCAGTTCTCCTTTACAAAGTTCTGATCTGAAAATGCTATGCAATTCTCACTACTCATGGTACGTAATATGATGACCCCGCAAGGCTAGGATCTTTGAGTGAGTTAATGATAACATTCTTTTTAGAATCTTTGTAATAACAGTATTTAAATCACCATCCAAATACTGAATCAAATAAGCCTACCCTGAAAAGTCTGAATATAAATCCTTGGCATAATCCCTAACATTTTAATAAACTTAATATATATGTAGTAACCATATTATTTTATTGCCTATAAAACCTTCAATGCATAAACCTTGAAGAAGTTAATTTCATTCAGCACAAAGCCACAATGCAGCATTTTCTGAGATGTATTTTAAAACAGGAACCTGCTTAATTCTCTGGTTCATTACTATTCATAATCAGAGTAAAATATTTATTCTTCCTAACCACAATTACCAGTTAGGCATTTACAGTCTATATAAACAAATGCTATAAATCAAGAATTACAGAATCAATTCATTTTCCTGTTTGTATTAGTCTTAAAGCACCTGTACATCTGCTATAATTTCCCCCTCTCTTCATTATGAAGAAGGGAAAAATGAAATATGAAATAAGTACTTGTTTTTTACTGTATTGTCACAGTATTTCTTTTTAAAGATACATACCTCCTCCTCATATTCAGAGCCACTTTCATCTTCACTGTCTGATCTGGGAGCAACTTCATAACTGTACAAAATGACAGAATGATTATGAATTACAGTTAAAGGGGGAGCTAATAGGTTCAATACATCTCCTACTCAACTTACATACAATAATTTAAAACAAGAATAGAATTGGTAAACAAGAAAATATGACATGAAAAATATCAATGCAAATAGAAAAAACAGTCTACTTTGTACACTACTTACCCAGGGTTCATTTCCAGCCAAGCATCCAGCTGACTTGCTTTGGGTGCTTCTGGTCCAAGAAGGACTTTGCCTGTTTCAGTGTGAGTCACTTTGACTGGAAGGTCACTCATCTGACTGCTCTCATCTATGGGCTAAAAATTCAAGTGACATTTTACACCATAAGGCAACTGAACTTCATACTTCTCTTACACAATAAAAAGAATGGATAGCACTATCAAAATTCCAGTTCTGAACAACCAGTGAAGTTTTGTTACTAGATGCCACACTTTCCCATTAAGCAAACACTGAGTTACAGTATTTCTGTGTGTAACATACTCTATGTGACATCCACAAATATATCCCAGTATCCCAAGTAAATTAACAAGAACAGCATGGAAAAGAATAGACTATTGGTTTTGTGAATCAAGACACAAGGTATGTATTCTTACAGGCATTTAATCCTGTTGTTTATACCAACAGACTTCTATAACAAAAACCATACAGTGACCTTATGGCCTTTTTTTTTGAAAAACAAGAATCGAAAAATTCAGTTAGCTTTCTAAGTGAAGGCCTGTTTTAAAGATTCATTGTCCTATCTTCTTCAACTAAGCTGATGAAGTGCCTGTAAGAACAAAATCTCTTACTTATCTGTGTTGCAACAAAGCTAGGACAGTATAATCACTGCTTATGTTATTACTTTGCCCTGTTTAATCACAGATTATTTTTCTTCAAGAACTTTTTGCCTTCTAACACTGTTTCTACCCAAGAATATTTCCCAAATAGATATATATGAGCAAGAAAAACTAATTCTGAACAGTCCTAAACACAGTGACTGATAGACTACAAAACATAGTCAATTTCCATTAATACTGAAGTTACAGGAATGTTATGTGCATTTTTCTTGTGCAAACACAAATATATTAAAGTATTTTGCTATAACTCTAACTATATTAGCAGAACTATCACTTTCAAGTATAAAAAGAGAGTAGAAGTAAAACAGTAACTACAATTTTAAAGTCTTTATATAAAAATGAAGTTAAATAGAAAAATTGCACTAACAGAAGAGGTCTGAATGATGTAGCATATGTTCTGCTACTGAATGAACAATATTATCTGAAGAATGACACAGAAAAATTACTTGTTTTCATTTACTTCTGAGGAAGAAAGAATTTTCTCGTCTTAATCCACCATAACACCGTACTCAGTCCTGTGACTGAAAGGTAATTACATGCAATTTGCAACAATGTATTTTTTATAAAGACGATAAGATGGACTTTATGGTGTTTACGAGCTCAAACTACAAAGTAAGTTGTCTATATACAGACTGCAAGAAAAATACTTCTTGTAAGCACATTACAAAACTGAGAGGCAGACTCCACCACACCCAGTGATAGATTCAATATACTTTTCATTCTAGTCTTCGATTTTAGGAATAGTGAGAGGCTAGCAGAAATGTTAACCTATGTAATTATTATTTCTGTTTATAGACAACAGCTCCTAGAACAGTTGTCATCGTAACTATTTTCAAAGTTATAGCCATGACACACAATCCAGAATAATCACTGGAAAGTTCTTTTTTTTAAAAAACAAAAAACCAACAGGAAGAAAAGAAACACCACCTTGTAAAAATTCATACCTCTCCATCAGGACCAAGACCAGATCCCATTCCTTCTGCATTTTCTTCAGCTTTCTACAACAAACGAAGAAGTGATAAATACTACAGTGAGATTAAAAGTCAGAAAGTTTACTTTATATGATGTAAACATTTTGGATCATGAATATGCTTCACTGATTTCCGAACAGCCTGGGATTCAAGTTATTGAAGGTGTGGATGGATATAGACAGAGACAGGCCCAGAGCAATTAACACACAGAAGGCATTTATTAATGTAAGGAGGGTACCTACTCACCTCAGTCAATGATATAAATCTGCATGTAAGAATTGGCTGGCCCACTCAATTTCCAGCTCAGACCTAAAGCTCAGCTGCTTATAGGCCATTCTAATGCAAATAAAATAGTAAATTATTTTCACACTATTTACTATTACTTCCCTCTAAGCAGCTTTAATCTCCATTTTAAAGGTGTCAGCAGGCATCACAGATTGTACATTCATGCAAGGCACTTTTTATCTTGGGTATATATTTTGGGTTTTTTGGTCTGACAACTAACTAGAAGGACTATTTTTGGAGTTCTTTGTGCTATACTCCAATCATGTGTAGACTTTACTCAAATTAGAAACAAAAGGAAGCCTGGAGTTCTTCCCTGGAGAAAGCTATATTTTTTTCTCTTCAGGCACCAACCTGAGAAAGGAGCAGTATCTTCCTCAAGGCTTATCCTCATTTACCTTACTTAAAAATGTCAGCACAGTATGAGGAAAATGAAAGACATATAGTCTGCTCCTGCATTCAAACTTTCCTAACAATTCTGACCAGGAAACGACATTTTACAGCTTCTCCTTATGTCACACTGCTGAGCTTGTAGTACAACAGCAAAATATTATTTTGGATACTGATGTTAAGAGATTAGACTAACAACAAGAAGTGATCTCTTAAACTGTGTTTTAGAGATAAAAACCTTCCAAGTATTATTAAAGTGTGTGATAAATACCGACCATCAAGTCATTTCTTTTTTGTTTAAGAAGTATACTCGAGGAATAGCTGCATTTCTCAATATTGATATAATCCTTAATATCTGCTTCAGATCATAGTTCAGCCTTTTTCTTTGCCACTAAATTCCGTTATCTAAAGCATGTACTTGAAATGAACATGCAGGAGGTGATGCTTAGTAGGAATAACAATACAAGCTTTAAGGCTACCTGCTTCAGCATTTCTGGGCAGCAGGTATGATTTCTGACAAAGAAAGGAACTGTACTAGAAGTTAAGATTTTAAATAAACACAAGTGCAAGATAAGTTATGAAAACACGTATCCACTCTTGGCTGAACACACTACATTGAATGAGGATACTTTTTCCCTGGATGAACCAGGGCCGGGATCCGTTCTTTTACACTAGAGAATGCTATCTAATACATAAAGATTGTTATAGCTTAGCTACAGGTATTGGAAAAGAACCTTACAACTCAAGTCACAGACAAGCAGTAAGCATCAGTGCTGTTCACTGTGCAAAAACCACAACCTGCTGTGAGAACATTTATAACCTATAGTTAAAAACAATTTTGGAAATCAGAAGAACATATTACAAAGAAAATAAATGTAAATCATGACAGACACTTTCCACTTTTATTTTGGACCATGCAAATAGATCTTTAATGTTGATAGTTTAATCCTTGAATTGGGGAAATCTCAGTATTAAAAAGCAGGAAGGCACATTTTGTTAATTCTCTGCATCATGACAGGAAAAACTACTAACAATAAAGTGAAAAGCTGCACAGCAAATTGAACTAGCCTATCAGATGAAAATCTCATATGGAGTATTTTTTCTTATCCATGACTACAGTAGGAAGCTAGAGATAGAAAACACAAATAAAGGAATGTGAAAGAAACAAACAGGGAAAATCTATCATGAAGATTACAGAAACTGTATCCCAGAGAAAGAACAGACTAATCTCAAATTTTATTCTAATACCAATATAAGGTTCACTTGGATATTCTATAACAAGTCTGGCAAAGATTATTTCTTCACCATTTACTTCCTCACTGCCATTTCTAGAACAAAATCCTAAGAACTTTCTTTTCTCATTTTTCTCTAAGTACAAAACATTAACTACAGGTGTTAGTAGATTAAACTTTAATATGGATTACAAAACATAAAAGAACTAAAAGAACTAAGAACTGAAAGTGTATGACTTGGAAAAAAGACACAGGGCCCACTAATTGCAATGTGTTCCACAGCCATGCAATGACAAATTCATAGAATTCTAGATTAAAATAAAGGGTAATATTTGTGTGAACTCCAACTTCCTTCACAGATGAGCAAAAGATTGCTGGAAAGAAGTTAATTACAAATAAAAAGATGCAGATGATCAAGACAGAGCAAACCTTTTTTTCTTTTTTCTTTTTTTTTTTTCTCATCTTCCCTTAGGTTTAAGGTGGGATACATAAACAATGAATAGTTACAGGACATATTTCCTTTTAACTTCAGTGACAGAAAATTATGTCTTTATTGACATGGCCAGAAGATAACACTGTTTCTCACACATACTTAGGCTAAACTGGCATAGAAGGAGGAACATATCACATATGTGGACAGTTAAAGGAATATGTATTTATTTACGTTATTACAGCAATGCAGTTACTCCATATGCTGTCTCAACAATGATTATCTCTACTGTGCATTATGTACATTAAATCGGGCCTGTTCTCACTGGTAATACAGGCCAAGAACGCCATCCACATTACATCTTCATTCTGTAGACAGCTTACTGTTCCTATGTTAAGAACACAGTCTCAGGAACAGAAGTTTTTTTGAGGGCAGGAAAAAACATGTACTTTTTTTTAGGCCATTAATGTCCAAGATCAGTATTTTTTCTATGCTGGTTGTTTTTAACATATTTCCAGTACTGTTAGTAAACCCTGTAAACATCATGCTTGTATTTGTAGCAGAAATTAGTAGCAAACCAGGCATGGAAATGGATTATAAAAATCCTCTTATACATGCTACAAGAGATGAAAGATACTCTGAGGTTGTAAAAAATAACAAATCAGTCCTTAATCACTATTTCACACATGGAATTATTTTTTTGAAAATTCCACTGTTCCATTTCAACAACTTCTTCTTGCAGGGTAAAACATTTCATATGAAGAAAAGTAAAGAAAAGTATTGGGAGGTTTTAATTAAAGGTTAAAAATGCACAATGAACAATATTACTGGCAAAATACCCGTTTACTATAATGAACCTAGCCAAGTTTTTTAGCCATTTTCAATGGTCCTAACAAAATGGACTTCGCCAAGTGTATAATGTGGAAGTCTAAAATAGGTGCCCTGGATGAGACAGCTACACAAACCAGACTCTTGCCATCTTCTTTCCAGAATGTATTTTTGATACACTGCACTCCTTTAGGGTACATTAATCCTAGCTTACACATCTGTCCTAATTTTACCTCTATAAAGTTTATGAGCAAATTAGGGCTACGAGGAGAATAACAGCTAAGAATTTTATAATCCTGCCTCTTATCATCTTCTTTTGAGTTAATAAAAGCATATATATTTCAATAGAGAGAGAGATGAGTTCTGTCAGCACTAAGAATTTGGTGGTGTAGATGATTTCTGACACTCTGACATGTGTATGACAACTGGGCATCAAGACATTTATCAACATTTAAATTGGATTTGAAGAAATGGCTTAAAAGTATCAGCTGTATGTAACTACTTGCCTTCTTTCTTCTCCTTCGCTTCTTCTTCTCTTTGGCTGCTTGTGCCTGTTTATGCTCCCATACCAGGTTAGTCAAGTTAGCCACATACTCATCTGTCTGCTGCAACAGGTAGGCCAGGCGTCTGTCTTTCTTTTGATCAATCAGCTTACGGTAGCCTTCTTCATCTTCAGCCTAGTGACACAAAAGAGATGTCAGTCATGACAGAAATGATGGTGAATATGCACCATCCAACTCCTCTGTCAATAACGAAGTGTTATCTTTGGTGGTTATGATCGGCACAGAGGGGCAGCTACATGGGTAAAGGGCTCGTTGGATGATCAGGCCCAGAGAGTTGTATCAATATGCCACAGCATCATAGGGGGTGGCAGGGACCTTAAAGATCATCTATTTCAAATTCCCCCTGCCATGGGTAGGCATACCGTCCACTAGACCACATAGCTCAAAACCACATCCAACCTGGCCTTTAACACTTCTAGGCATGGGGCATCCCCAACTTTTCAGCGCAACCCATTCTAGTGTCTCACTACTCTCACAGTAAAATATTTCTTCCTAATACCTACTCTAACCATACTTTCATAGAACCAAAGAATCATTATTAAGATTGGAAGATGCCAAAGATATAAAGCCCAACCATCAACTTGACACCACCAGGTCCACCAGTAAACCATGTCATCAAGCACCACATCCACATGCTTTCCTGAACTTCCCCAGGCAGCCTGTTTCAATGCCTGACAACCCTTTCAATGAAGTATTTTCTTTGATGTAAAATCTGATCTAAACCTTCCCTGGCACAACTTAAGACTATTTCTGCTTGTCCTACTGCTTGTTACCTGGGAAAATAAACCAACCCCCACCTTGCTACAACCCCCTTTCAGATGGCTGTACAGAGCAATAAGGGCCCCCCTGACCCTCCTTTTCTCCTGGCTAAACAACTCCAGGTCCCTCAGCTGCTCCTCACAGGACATGTGCTCTAGACCCTTCCCCTGCTCCACTGCCCTTCTCTGGACATGCTCCAGTACCTCAATATCCTTCTTGGAGTGAGGTTGCAAAATTCCGCAGAGGATTTGAGGTGCAGCCTCACCAGTGCCAAGTGAGGCTGTCCTGGACCAATCCCTGCCCTGGTCCTGCTGGCCACACTATTGCTGGTACAGGCCAAGATGCCACTGGCCTTCTTGGCCACCTGGGCACATGCTGGCTCATGTTCAGCTGCTGTCAACCAACACTCCCACATTCTTTTCTGCTCTGCAGCTTTACAGCCACTCTGCCCCAGCCTGTAGTGGGGTTGTTGTGACTCCAGGGCAGGGCCTAGCACTTTGCCTTTTTATAATGGCACTGTGCCATATCACTGGCCTCAGCTTTTGATGTAGTCCGTGATATGGTTGGCTTTCTGGTCTGCAAGTGCAAATTGCTGGGTCCTGCTCACCTACTCATCCCCCAATATACCCAAAATCACTCACTGCAAGGTGTCAGAGAGTCATACTTTATCTGAAGACAGTATGAAGAGCCACACCACGGGAGTCTATCCTGCACCATATTCTGTTTAACATGACCATCAGTGACACAGAGGAAGGGATGGAGGGCACTTCAGTCAAGTTTGCAGAGGACATGAAACCATGAGGTACCTGTCAATATGCTCAAGGGCTGGGCTTTATTCAGAAGGACCTGAACAGGCAGAGAAGCTGTGCCATTTCTAATGTTAGAGGTTTTCAAGACAGGACTGAAAAAAGCCTTGAGCAACCTGTTTTGAACTCAATGTTAACCCTTCTGGAAGGTGGTTCAACTAGAGAGCTCCCTGACAGACTGAGCGACTCTGAGACAGAGATTTCATGATTCTACACATTTCCTACTCTCATGGACTAATGACTGGAAAAATCTGCAGTAGTTATGACTGGCAACGGAGGGAAAAAAAATCAATGCTACATTAGGCAGATTGAATGTCCTGAAACAGAGATGGCAAGTCTCCTACAGAGATGACTTTTTGAAGACATGAAGTGCAGGCAGTTCACCAAGAGGAAGAACATAGGAGCTGGACATAAAATTGCATTTAGTCCAGTATGAATACAGACCCTTTTATTCTAGATGTGATGTGAATTTTTTTTGTTAGATTTATGTACCACTGTTCTACTCTGGTTTTATTTCATCTATGATACAGTTCACCATCAGAAACAGGATTCACCAGATAAATCATATATGAGTCATCCTGGCAGCTTCTGCATCCTTGTCATACTGTGTAAATGTGTTGGACACACAATGAACATTATTTTCATGTGCTGTGGCAATATAATACAGAATGTCAGAAAAATATAAAAAAGCAGCAGAGATGCCTGTCTCAATTTTGGCTGAAACAACAAATTAAGGAAGTGTACATGCCTCATAAAAAACAAACATGAGTAAGAAACACTTTAAAGACATTTACTTTAAAATAGAGCACTCTGGGAGATCTGCTTTTCTAGAGACACCAGAATGGCATACAGTTAGAAAGAACAGCTATAAGGTTCAAACTGAGCTTGCAAAATTCCATTGTTATGTTCAACCCACCAAAGTTACAATTATCAAACCCCAAGTTTTCAGGAAAAATAAATTATCATTACGATTTTTGGTTTTGTTTTTATTGCTTCTCATGTTACTGAATACACAAGTCTGTGTAATCTAGCCAAGGTACTTCTTTCATATATTTAAGCTTGTCTTGACAGTATCTTTTAAAATCACACCAATGCCCATTTTTGCACTATACATATATAGTACTGCTAATGAGCTGTGACACAATCACCATTTCTAATCATAGTAAATGAAGGGAAATTTGTGGAATGAATTCAGCATTCCTGAAAAAATATGCAAAAAGTTTTAGACACAGCACATTTTCATAGACCATGGCAAGCAGCTGAGAGGAGATAATGTTTAAAAAAAACCCACTACTACACATCTGTGAATTCCAAATTTACCACAATTGGACTAAAACTAAATAGGCAAATTAACCCCATTAACAAACACAGAGATTAGTTTTGCAGAAGGATTTAATTGAGCAGTAGGTGCAAAACCCTAAACTGAAAATGCCTATGAAATTCTGTATGTATGGTAAGAGTTTAACCAGTCTTGGTGAGGTTTTAGGAGAAAGCACTGATAATCTGGAAGCACTGGTATCCTGTTCCATTTCTGGATATTCAAATCTACTTTGTTCTTTCCAGCAGTGGACATCTTCATTACTTATCACACTGCATGTTCAATTTGACATAAGCTGAACCTCACAATACACAAAAATATTTCCCAAATGTCAATATTGTTTTTATTTAAAATCAGCTCCTTTAATTAACATTTTTACAAGCTAGGTTAGACAAACTGCTGCTGATGATCTCGAATTATTAAAAGGCCCTATAGTACTGATTATTAACTAATTTTAAGAAATTACTAGGCCCTATACATTTGTTACTCTCTTATCCAAGTTCTTAATTTACACTCTACACAAGCTTTCATTTCCAAGTTTCTATCATTGTTATATTTAATGTTTCTGCATTTCACTTTGTGATTTTTAAAACAAAACTGTTCAGTTGATATTCATGGTGGGGATAGATTCTGGTCAGGAACTAGCATTTACATCTGCACCTCTATTAGATACTTACTGCTTTTCACCAGCAAGTTACAAAGCAAGCTTGTCAATTTCCTTTCATTCTGTGTTGGTGAAATGTTAATAAAATGCTAGAGATAGAGCTAACCAATGTCTTGAAGAATTTTTTCTACCCCAAGTCAATGACATACTTGAACGTATGCACTGATCTGTCTACACTTTGAATTCCAGAATTATTTTAACTTCTGAAATGTAGGCAGCCCTCCAACTGGTTCCACAGGACTCTGAAGAGACATGATTATACATAAACCCATTTTACTCTGTTCTTAGAATGATACAGCTGATATTGTAAGGCTGTAGGGAAGGAAAAACCATGAAATGGTAAGGAGTATGATCTGAAGCATTAAATGGGTACAAGTGACTGCTATTCATTCTCAAAATACATGTGTTACTGCTATTGGTTAGGTACTTTCATATGTGGATCAACTGTATGTAAAAATTGTGGAGTAATGGCATGAACAAGTCAATCATCTGGAATCTTCAAAACTATAAACCTAGAAATAAACCGAAGTCCATTATTTGTAAAATGGACTAATAGGCCTGCAATTATACAAAAGTGTTAATATATGAACTTAATAAGATTAAGTTGTATTCAAAAGTGGCTGTGCAAAGTCTTAATGCTAGTAAAAAACACCAAAACATTCCTATACAAAAACCTTAAAAAAGAAGGAGCCATAGGTTAAATTCAATAGTATCACACTACCATTAACAGAAACATACATAACAAAATGTAGTCGTTTCGGATTTATATTTTTTTCATTACTGAGTCCTTCGCAAAGAAAACACATGGGAGTGGCTGAGATAATATATAAGCATATTAAAAGGATACAGTACATAACTTTAAAATAACTACTTTCTTTCCTCTACTTCTTACCATTAGTCTCCTCATTCTTTCTTTCTCAATTCTCTCAGTTTCTTTTTTCTGCTCACGTTCAGTGTTGGCATGCCAAGTTGCCACAGCTTTAGAAAGTTTCTGAATTTTCCCAGCGACTGACCGGTGGTACTCTTTAAAATCTTTAGCATGCTGCAATATGCTATTCAGGTATTCCTAGAAAGAGAATCAAGTTAGTGCAGGCACTCTCACCTAGCAAAGATTTGAAATGAGGAATGCAGGAGTTCTAATCTCAAAGTCTTCCAATTACTTATCACACCACTTGGAGTTTTTTAATCAGAAAAACTCTAAAGGTAAATAAAATATGTAAAAGAGAAAATCTGCAGAGCAAAGCAAGGTGCATTTCTGTCATGGGGCAAACACCGAGTAAGTTAAAATACCTGGTGCTTCTGCCTACGCTTCCTCTCCTGTTCTATCTTCTGCTGTTTTTCAAGCTTTTCTGTCATACGAGCCTCTCTCAAAGTCTGGCGCTTGCTTCGTTTGTAAGCTTTGGAGTTCAGTGCTGTCTCCAGCGTTGTGTCACGACGCATGCAGGCTACTACCTCTTGTCTTAACTACCAGTGGAGGGAGGGGAGAAAAGACAAAGCCTCAAAAAAATATAATAGCTCTTAATAAAACAACTATAAACATTGTTATGGCAGAGTAGAAAAGTAAACAGTTCAAAATATATCCCAGTCTCCTCTTCCCTTTTCATTATTGTTCTGAAAAGATACAGCATTGATACAGTTGCAACAGCTACATCTGTTACCCTAAACATATCTTTAACTTTCACAGAATGGTCAAAAGCATTAATTACTTTTAATCATAATTTCTTCCCTCTTTGCAAGAGGCTGGTAACAACCATCCTGCTGTACTAAAAGGGGCCAGCCAAGACGTTACAAGACTTTTATCTAAGTCAAAAGCAAATGAACCACATACATAACACATTTTCTAGTGCTGGACCTGAAAATAACTGACAATTTGTTTCACTGCCAGCTGTACAGAAGACAGGTGGGAGAGGTAAATGTTAAGAGCTTGGAACATTATTGCCATAGTCCCAGCAGTAGAGCAGGGAGAGCCTGCTGCTTTTCATCTGACCTCTGACAAAACTTCATTACAAAGGGGTGCCAAGGGTAGAAAGGAAGGAAGACTTGGCCACCATGGCACAACTCCTGCCAAGGCTTTTGTCAGGTAGTATTTTGCTTGACCTGCCAAATCGCGTCTTTGTTCTTCCAAACTAGTTGTAAAAGCCAATGGCAAGAGACCCGTAACAATCTGGCAGCTTGATTCCTTTTCTGAAATCAATTTGCTAACACAGGCACTCAACATTCAACTTACATTTTATGTATGATCCTGTTACGTTGCATTTTCAAAGTCTATGCCATAATGGAAATCCCAAAAATGTATCACAGAGAAATATCACACAAAACACCAACAGACAATTTTTATTAAAACAAGGGGACTCGTGGAAATACTAAGTATGTCCAGAAAGAGGTATCTGTTGAGAAGACCTGTGCTGAAAATCAGCTTGCAGTCTGTCCAGCACTTATTTTGTCTTTGTACCAATGTCATGTTCATTTTGAAAGACACGGTTCTATGGTCACATTCTAGACTGGAAGAATAAGCAAGGTGCAAAAGTAACACCTGCACATTTTTATTACCAAAACAAAATAAAATGTAACATTTCCTGACTTGCTTGTTGGTTATGTTAGCTCTTATGCAGGATCTGCTTACATTTTGCACTAATACAAAATCTCTTTCCAGTTTACTCTTTGCTGCGTGAGCATTGTGACTGCTGTGAAAATTTTCCTCAAGTCAATGGCATTACCTGGCGTTGGAAATTCAGTAACCTAAGTGCCTTCAACTCCACTGTAGCTTTGGTTCGCAGATCGGGGGGCAGAGAACCAGGCAAGTTCTCCAGTTCCTGGATTCTGTGAGCAATTCGAGCCTGAAGTCTACAAAACCAGAAAACAGGGTAAGACACCATGAGAAATCAGTAAGGCATTACTAAAATTATATAGTAAAAATAGTCAGTTTAACTCAGGCATTTACTTGTCTTTTTCTGTTTTTTTTTCTGAACTGATAGGCTTTTGCAGAGATGATACTGGGTATCTTTTTCTACTTTGAAAATATATTGTCAAATGATCAAAACATCCCTTGGCTTTTCTTTTCAATTAAAACTAGCTATGTGGAAATAAACTTGGGAATTCTATTTTACATATACTATTCAGGATCGTGCTTTCAAGCTTCTTTGATGAGTGTTACTTTTATGTAGTGTAGTCAGTAATTACATAGACTGTACTTGACTTACTATCTGGAATTCTACTTCATTATTTTATTGACAAAGTAGGTTTGTTCATAAAGTATTCACAGCTACACAGCTGCTACTGTAAATCGAATTCTACTTCATTCTTCCTTTAGAAGCTCCTTTCACATTCATTTGCAATTCAAGAGACAGAAAGAGGGACTAATAGACAAGACAGACAGTCTTGATTTTTTTCAATTTTAGTATTACCAGAAGAATTCTAAAGTTCCTGGAACAACAAACAGGATGTAAAGCTGCATTACTGCAGAATACTAAATTGGTGTCTTTAAGAGAGTAAAACATTGAAGCAGAATTAGGTAAGTACTGTTTGTCATACAAACTGAAAAGCAAATCAAGAAGAGTTATTTCTTAACTAGATAAAGTTTCATTAAAAACTGAAAATACTTGTCTCTGTCCAAAAGTTCATTATTCCTGCAGAAGAAGTCTTCATTCAGAAAATGACACTGCCTTATTTTGCTATTTCCAGTCTACATACTACGCTAAAAAAAGTTCACATTTTGCACAACTGGGCATTCCAGTTAGTAAGAATATATTTTAGTTCACCTAAGGATGTAAAATCTTGAGAATTAAGTGGTTTCTTGGAGAGATGTACTAGCTACTGTACATTCCCACAAAAAAGCAGCCAAGCTGTTCTAAATCATATGATCTACCTGTCACTTATCCACACATGGATTCAATCCTGCATCACAACAATTATTTATTATTCTTTTTCCCTTCCCAAAGAACTGCAGTTTGCCTCCTGAAACTATCACCTAAAAAACAGCTATGGCCAAACCCCAGTTTCCTGGACTTTAATGAAACCTTAAGGGAGCAGTCACAACCTTTCCAAACCTTTCTTTTGAGTTGTGAACTTATTAAAGCAATTGAATATTGAACATATTTTCAATTTCTTTTTACACTTGCTAGCAATGAGTGTTCCTTCTTTTTACTATACATGTGGATGAGTTAATCTAGATTCTCCCTGATTACCTTATGGCTTTAGATAACTAGCTGTAAGAGTCACTTCCAAACAAACATGAAGTAAAATACTGACTTCTTAATTCTGTCAGAATTGGTTTTTTTCTTTCACTTCAGGTATAAAACATATAAAAGTGCTTGCTGTCATCAAAGATTACACAATAGAAGTTCAAGCAATTGCCAAAGGTGGGTTGGTCTCTACATTTTTATCATCAAAATTTGTAACAAAAACCCAAATATACATGTTTCTTGAGATATGTCTAAACATAATCAAAGCTCACTGAGCGTGCTTATTATGTACCAACAACACATTATGCAGTCCACTTCCATACAATACCCATTTCACTGCTAGCAATTTTTTTCAACTTGAGTTTATAAAAAAAGCAGATCAGAAATGAATGAACATTAAATTTTATCATTAAATTATATGGCAGATTAGTATATTGAGGATAACTTTTCCTTCAACTATTTTCCTTCATATTTTGAAATGCACTGAGCTACAAACAATGAGAGTTCAAGGCCTTGGTGGGTGATTGCCCTTTCTTTAATAACCCAATCAGAGGGAAAATCTGATTTTTGATGAAAAAAACATCAGTATTTCTAAGTCAGTAGAGATATTACCTCAGAAAACTCTTAGTGTAACTCAGATCAGTTCTCCATTTTAAAAAAAGTCCAGAAAAAAAGAAGCTGAAATAGTAAAAGAAAATCTACAGTACCCATACGGAAGAATAAAGAAAATTACAACCAGATGGATTACATACAAACAAAAAAACCCAAAACTTTGAAGCTTAATACTTTTCTAGAAGTACTATTTATATGTAGTGTCTATGGTACAACAAGAGTAATGGTAATTATGTTTTCTTCAGTAGTCAATAGGATTTTTCAAAGAATTCCAACTCAAGTGAATGGAAGAACTGCTTGAGCTATCTCTCGCCACCACCACCCTCTAGTCTTTAAAGGAAGTGACCACAGTTTGTTGTACAGCTGCTACTTTCATGGAACAATGCTAAGAGCTGTTAGGTAAAGAGAATCCAAAGGAAAAAGTTTCCTAGATCCTTTTACAATCACTTTAAGTGTATAATCTCACCATTTAAAGGATGTAAGAAATTAATCTTTGCAGTTCAGCAATTTACCTTCATGCAGAAAGTAGCCACTGAACATACACAGAGATCTCTTTGCAAAATAAGTGATGCACACTCATTCCTCATTAACTTGGGTCAACAGCAGAGGTTATGGTTGTACAATCAAACCTGTCTGATATGGATGGCATGCAGTAAAGATACATAAGAAGATACTTTGCAGGTAACAGAAAGAAATCACGTACAATCTGCACGACATTACCAAGCATATTATTTTTTAATGTGCAGTGAGGATGAGGGTGGAAAAATCCTTTCAACATAATAAAATAATTTTACATTATAGGCATTATCTTTAAGACAGCTATTCAGTGAGATTAAAAAGCAGCACTTTATTTTGAAGAAAGCATTAAGGAGAGTTTTATAAAAACATGTATTGGATTTGCATGGCTAGGTGTTGCTAGCAGGGGGGCTACAGCACTGGCTTCTGTGAGAAGCTGTCATAAGCTTTCCCTATGTCCAGCAGAACCAATGCCAGTCAGCTCCAGGACAGACCCCTCCACTGGTCAAAGCGGAGCCAATCAAAAATGGCGGTAATGCCTCTGTGATAGCAGATTTAATAAGGGGGGCTGAAAACAAGGAAGGGCTGAAAAAAGGGCTGAAAATAGGAAGAGCAACAATTTGAGGTTAACCAATGCAGAAAATGTAACATCATACTGGCCATAGGATTCTTGGTTGAAGTTAGTGCTACAATTCTTCTGTGAGAATAACTGTGAAACCATAAAATGGTGTGTTCCACAGACTTTCTGAAAAAGATGCTGGATAATAGTGATTGCTCATGCTCAAAGAGATACAGCCATTCAGTCCTAAGGTATATGCATAAGACTGGCAGAATGACGACAAGAATGCACTGATAGAATTAGTTAAGCAATACCTGATACAAAATGTAAGAGCTTTTCTGTAATCAAGGCCTGAATTCTGGGCATGGCATCACACCTGAAAGTGCTTCACATTGTTTTACCTTCATAAAGCAAAAGTTGTTAAACCAGTCTTCAGTGAGATCACCATCCCTCTTGGCTACCTTCCTCTACAAACTCAAAGTAACAATGCAAAATGCATCATTAATCCACAACAGGTAATTCTCTGAGTGCAATTACTTTCCTCTGACTGATAATCATCAGGAATGCATTTTAGATGCGGGTCAAAATCCTTCTGCCTGGCAGACTCTCAAGGTTAGCTGTTAAATAGCCTCGATGATGTGAAGAAGGAAGAAGTTTCTTTCTAACTCCAAAAGAAATGTTCTACCCTATACTTTGTAATAAATATATTTCATAATCTAAGCAGAACACGCAGGAGACAATTTTTTAAATCAGTACACTTTTTTCTAATTTTGCCTGTGCCTTTCTTATTCTCTCCACTCTTTGGTTGTCCAGACAAATCCATCATATTCAAAAAACATGGTAGTTTTCCAGTGGTTACTAACTCTTCAGCCTTTTGACCGTCTCTGTTCTCTTCTAACTTCCCTTTGTTTATAATACTGAATACCCTTGGGCACAAAATTGTTTTGTTTTTAAACTTAAATGGTTTCCAGTGATATTGCCAGTGTGCTTCACTAGTTCATCATTTGTGGTAGAATTAAATAATTGATTGGTTGATATTTGTGTACTTCTTGGTAATACAGCCTTTCTCTGGAAACTTTATTTACACCATTACCACTATAGCAGTTGATTGCAAGGAGTTCCAGTTAAGGATGTGAAAAACAAGAATCACTTGAATCTTGTTATTCACTTGTACCTGTATTCACGTTCTTGGAGTATTTCAACAGGATCCAATCCTTGTGGCTTCTGGATAGGGCTGATGCGGTTCTGCTTTTGCTGCAACTGGACAATGGGTGAAGGTTGTCCTGGTGGGGGCTGTGGTACAGAGGGCCCAGGCATGGTGGCAGCAGGCTGGGTGGCAGCGGGAGCAGGAGAAGGCCTTCCACTAGGAGCTGGCACTGGAAGCTTTTGTTGTGCATTGGACACACTCATATCTGGGGCTTGGCCTGAAACATGAATAGTACTGATTCATAACAAGAAATACTGAAAGCAGGAAGAAAACCAAGTTGGTTTTCTGAAGACAAGACATGAAGGTGAAGGGAAACATTCAAAATCATCAGAAAAGGCACACTGAGGCTACACTCTGTTTTTTGAAACAGACATAGTAAAACACAAGTATACCATACATGGCAAGAAACGGCCGAAAGAAAAACAAAACACATGAAATTTTATGATGAATGCCATTTCTTTTGCTACTCCTGTGGGCTTTTAATTCTAGTGTTACCAGAAAGGAAACTGCTGTAGAACTGACTTCCTGCAAATGCAAGACCTCATTCTGCCTCTTGCTCACTAGCCTTGCAGTTAGAAGAAAGCATCTAACCACAACCTGACAACAAGCAAAACTAGGTCTGATTTCAGACCTCTATCAGAACTTGATAACCATATGAAAGTTTTTACAACTGTATTTAGAAATACCTGTCAGATAGAAATAGCTTTTGTTTCACTCTGATCTCCTATTAATTGTATTTATTTCAAATATCAGGAACTCAATTATTCTAATCATCTCTAAAAGCAACACCTCAGTGAACATGAAAATAGTACATGTCATTTACAGTCACTAAAGGTCATAGACTTCAGGATTTCATTATGACCAGTTACCCATGCATTCAGATGTTCATGAATTCACTACTAACAGACATTGCTAAAATAAAGATGCCACTTAATTGTCTCAAGAGTTATAGTCATTTAAGCTAGGGAAAACAACTACAAAGTTCACCTGCAATCTTGTAATCAACCTTAATTCAAACCAACATTCTGAAATATATAGAGATCATCATTTGTCATACACAAATGTGCATCAAACTCCAGAAAAAGAACTTGAGCACAAGCTGTAGGTTCTGTATTTAATGACACTGCATTTCAGCTTATAAGAAGAAAAAAAGCAAGCACATCAAAAGCCCTGTACAACCTCAGTTCTCAGGGAATCCAGGAAGTTGAATGACTTGCAATGAATGACAAATAAATTTGAAGATATGGGGAAAAAAGTTGCAGTGTTTATTTGATCTCAAAAATTGCACTGATCCTTCAAAGCAATTCGATTCCAAAAGAACAAAACATACAGAAGAAAACAGTGTAATTCTACCATTTGAAAACTTTTGTTTACAGGAGCAAAGGTGAAAGACAAGCCTGCTGCAAATAAGCAAGCTCAGAACATAACTTACTAAGTTTTATGTGTGTTCCTCAGAAAACTTACACATTTCATTCTGATTGCAAAAAAGGTGCTTCATGTTCAGTCTGTCTAAAAATTGCAGTAATTTCATGTGGGCCTCTTCCAAGTGAAAAAAAGGTTAGACTCTCCTTGCTTAAAATCTTAGACACAGTAAAGGTTACACTATTTTTCCTGCACAGGTTTTTTACCTTTCCTTTTTACTTTCCCCCTCATCTTTTTCCCACTATACCTTCAGTCCACGTTTTAGGGGTAATGGCAGTTGTATGTCCAGGTATCCCTGGTGCAGCCCCTGGTCCAGTAGCAGTACCACTCATTGCATGTAATCCAATACCTGCAATTTGACAGAGGAAAAATATTTGCTAAAACACAAACCATTTCCAAGATTCAAAAATCATTGTTTTCTAGCATGCTAGTCTATTCAGGCAAGTAGTACATAGGATTTAAGCGGTTTTAACCATTAATACATATAGCTAATGAAAGTAATACATATACCTAAAATCATCTTTCATGAAAAAGCCCAACTTACTTGGTAGCAAAGCCATATCTACCAAAAATTAAGTGAACAGTGACATTATTAAAACCTAAGAAAACAGTATCATCTTAACCCTTGATTCTAACACAAACTCAGTAGTGGAAGTGTTCAGAAAGTAACAGGTTCAGGTGTTTAATATTACAGCTTTCTTAGGACCAAACTCTGCTTGCTTACCTCACTGCAACATCTATTACCATTGTGAGAAAAAAGTAAGTAGACTTCCTTTTTTTATGTTTTGCACTTAACAGTACACTATACATGGTTTATTTTCAACAACCTAAATAATCGATCCAGATTATTTATCTACTTTCCTGCATAGCAACAGGAGACTGAAAATCTTCACGCTAAGAAAAACAAGGGGACTTGCTATCAGTAAAGTACAATTAACATTCAAAAACTGTAAAGCATATCAGGACAGACACAGTACTGCACAGTGAAATAACTTCTATTGGTATTATTAGTTATTAGTATTCTATTTTGACAATATCCTATTAATAACAGATGTGTTTTATGCACTTGCTCAGGCTTTATACAGTCCCAAATTACAGCCCTGCAAAGCACCCATTTCTTAATCTATCACAGGTAGAACTTAATCTATCACAGGTGGAGATTTACCTGAGCAATGATTCTTACCAAAGATTCACTTACCAGACTGCCTGTTGAAGGCACTGGGAGGCTGCTGCTGTTGAATGCCAGGCAGGGTTCTCTTGCCCTGGACAGCAAGCTGGAGGTTTTCTGGTAAGGGCTGACCCCTAGCCAGCATTTTGTATGCTAGAATCTGAGCCCGCAGCTGATGCAGCTGTGCAGGGCTGAAAGGGGAAGGCCCTCTGTTAGGCTGATTCATAACTTGTGGGTCTCCTGCTATAATGGGTCCTGGTTGACTAGGAGTCATCTGAGGTGGTGTCGGACCTCCTCCAGACATTGGACTGGACACATGCTCTGGTGCTCCTAGTGGAGATGGGTGTGGAGACATATAACCTAGAACAGGTAGAAGAATCACAAACTTACCACTCTGCTAGTTAAACCTGAATTTCATCCAATTTTTTAACAGTACATAAAGTATAAAAGTCTCCCTCTCAGGTCAGGATAGCTTAGCATTTTCTGCAAAGATAAAAGTGCAGTCCAAAGTTCCCTGGGATATCAAGATAGCCTCAGGAGCTCTTCTTTGAGAAGAACTACAGTTATTTAGTCCAATAATTCCTAAACGTAACAATTACCTGCATATTTGGAGTAAGACAAACTAAAACATGAAATACAATACAGAAGCCTGGGGATATAGTGCGTTTACTAGAACTATGGAGTAATGTTTCTTTGTGGAACACATGCAGTGACGTCTGCTTAGTTTATAGCCTAATAGTCTAAGTTTATTTTGAGGCACACACATCAAGGAATATCCATTCACTTCTACAGGCCCTCTTTGCCAACACTTACCAACATACAAAAGTAGAAATAAATGGTATTCACTTTCCACACAATTGCTCTTTAATTTATACAGATTAAAGGTTTGAGCCAGACAAAGTATGTTCAATACCTTTTGCCATCTGAATGCTCAACAACTTGGAACATCAACTGCAAGCACAAAAACCACCATCTGAAGAAGCTGCTGAAGACTATGTCAAGAGCAATCACAGTTCTGAAATGAACACTGCTTGTACCTTATTACAGCACTTGAAAATGCAGTGGTTTTAATTCTGAATATTAATTACACCTACTACATATTTTCTTGAGCTCCACAAAGCACAACAGACAGCTAGTTTTTGGGGATTTTGTCCACCAAGAGTGAAAAAGAGGTAACAATATTTACTCACTTCGCTCTGGTACTGTGGAACACAAATAATCTTCTCAGAAATTGGAAAAGTCTTTAAAAAATTTGTAAAATTCTAAAAATCTTCTAGCTCATTTTCATATTCCATGTTCATAAGCCACAGATCATAGCTCCAAAGATCATGGTAGAGTTCATGATTCTGTGATACCCAATTTACTCTTCTCCCAATTTTCCTGTCACCTTAAAGCAAAACTACATCAATTTCTTCTATATGTAGTACAGATCACAGAAGAAATTTTGCTCTCTCTTTAGCATCACTATTCTTACTGACCCTTCAGTAAAGGCAACATAGGCAAAACCTCGAAGTAGTCTTAACTTTTCATTCTCAACTCTGGGACGACAGGAGCTGTAAGTCACTAGAACTTAAACAAGTGGAGAGATTAGAGTGCCAAAGAACTGAAACTTGTGCTCAACTTAAATAAAGGTTGTAAACGTATGAGACAGAAGAAAAAGAAGAAAGGATTTCAGTTCTTCTAAAAAGAAAAAAAAAACTGATAGAAATACAGTGGGGAAAAGGGGATTTGTGATAGGAAAAGACCAGACAAAACAGAAACAGAGCAGGTTCAAACTAAAGATGATGATGATGACAGAAAAGAGGATGATTTTGGAAAGAATAGAAGTTACACAGTTCAAGAGAAAAATGAGGGGGGAAGTTCAAAGAAAAGGAAGAAAGAGACATTAAAAAGTTAGAACTACTGGAGCTATATACTAGGTCAATATAAAATTGTCTATACATCCCTTGTTGGTGATAAAAGGTATGATAAATAACTCAAGTTTACTCCACTTATCCATCTTCTGCTAACTTACTTTTATCTCTTTATTATTTGAAGAGAAGATGGGAAGCTACAAATCCTCTTGCTGAGCACACTGCTTAAAAAAAACACCCATCGTACCACAACAAAACAAAAAATATGCAACTACATCACTGGTTTATACTATAAAATGGGGTTTATTGCAATGTTTACCCATCACTGCATTTCTAAATCCAGGATTTACTTTAAATGGCACCTAACTGGAATTACATTGTTTTCTGAACTGCTTTTGAAAATATGGTTTCATTCTTTCCTCAAGTATACTGTCCAATTTATAAATTCCTTAATGACTGATAGATTTCAGACCCAAGATCTTGAAATGCATCTGGACTACAAAAGTTTAGAACAGTGGTCTGAGATGTTGAGTATTTGTTTTCAGTCCTGACGGCTCAAGCTGCAAAGTCTAAGTTTTGCACAGAAGCATTTTCAAAAGCAGACATTTTTTGATCTTTCCAGTTACGTGTTTATTACTTTCACTTTCTCTCTTCCTCCAAGTCCTCTGCATTAGCATTTTTAACAATGGAAAATTGTGCTTGACAAGAGGAAGAACGAAAACAAAACCCCCATAAAGTCCGGAAAGAACACAATCCTTCCAAACGTCTTGTAAAGATGCTAAAATGTGCCATTTACACAACATAAATGTTGTGATGCTGTGAGAAAACTTGTCTTTAAAGTCTGAAAACTTTCATATGATGACAGTGACAAAAGATACAGCCACAAGCCTGTTCTAATAAAGTATTTATACTACTTGCTTTTTTGCCTATCTTATTACACATAGACTCTAGCACAGATAAGCATGTACATGAGAAGCCCCCCTAAAATGGTGTTTAACCACCATAAAAGGACAATAGTAACCTACAGTTTGGAACAACACAGAGAATACCAGGAAACAAAGGTCAAAAAACCCTGTCTATAATTTAAAACTGTGGTAATTTCTAAGCTTTATCAGGTTTCTCCAGATCTTGTCTACTGAGTTCTAAAAACCTCAAATGATGGTGACACCTAATCACTCTTACACTGAATTTCCTTTTCCTTAAGTCTCATCAGAATTTCACTTACACAATTTGTAAACTTTACTTCTCTGCTTTTACTATGCACCTTTGAGGAGAGTCTTGTCTGTCTTTTCCATGATCCTTCAATGGGTCATAGAAGAGGCTGCATCAGAAACACTTCTCAAGTTTTCCTAATTATGCATAATAAGAAACATATTTAATCCCACTCTGGTATCAACTTGTTCAGCAAAAATACAACACAGCACATTGTAAACAATGTATATTCTTACAGTATTAACACTGGAAGAAATCCTAGTTCTAACACTTCTCCAAGTACTACTGAAGGGCAGTGTGTACACAAAGTTTCTGCTTTAATTGCTTTTTGTTTCACTTCAGTAAACAGAAACAATAACACCTTTCTTTTCTGTTTAAAGCAGAAAAATCAGAGCACTAAAAATTTAGACACCTTTTTCTCCACTTTTAATGCTATAATAAAACAGAAAGAAAACCTACAAATGAATTCAAAAACCTAGTAATGATACAGAAAGAATCAAAGTATTAGCAGTCCAAACACTGGAATGTTCAACAGAGGTTTTGAACTGCCACTAAAATTTAGTAAGTCTTAAACAATGAAAGTGTCTGAGGAACATACAGGTCACATCTTTATGCTAAAACCAACAGCAAAGGTGTATTTGTACTCAAGAATGTGACTGTAAGAAAATTTTTGGATTCAGAAGATATAGACAGGATTGAAGAAATATAGCTGTGTAACTCATTGAACTATCACTTCAATCATCAGTTGAAGTTAGTTTAAAAAACAAAGAAAAGGAATCAAGTACATCTTCACAACACACAGTACAAAAGCACAGGGTCTTGCAACACAGTGGAAAGTACGTCCATGTTGGATTGAGAATACAAATTTTCCTACGGCAAGCAAAACACAAAATTTCCCTCTCAGTAGTGTGGCCAGGGTTCACACCAGTTAACACCAGTTCACACTGGTTAACACCAATTCTTGTGAAACTGAACAAAGAAGAAAGAGAGGTCACGTGTGCAAGTAATTTAAAACTAGGACTGCAGAAATAAAATTGTTGAGAGATCTTACACTAGCAGGCAGATGAATAAGGTGGCAGGTCTTTTCTCATCTTTAAAAGTCTGAATTAATTCAGAAAAGAAGTGTTAACTAATTTAAAGACAGTAAGGACAATGAACATTGCCTGTGAAGTAGCAGTATATTAGTGAATTCTAGAAGTGAAAAAATGGTGTGCCTTTTTAAGTTCAACAAATACTGCATGACTAATAAAAAGTAATACAGATTGAGTCCCAGAATCCTAAATTCCTTCAGCCCTTATGTTTCCACTTACAAACAGCAAGAAAAGAAAGCCAAACAATTCAAATCGGCCTGTATTTCACTGCTGTATCACAGTAACTTCATTTAGTTTTTACAAATCCCAGAAAAACACACAAATTCTTTATTCCAGTCCATTTACATATTTATATGAAGTTTTTATAATACAAGTATTTTATTTTATATAAATATTTGGTTTGTCTTTTCAATTTCTCCCCAATCCTCTTCAAAAGTCAATTCTAACCATGATCTTAATCTGTTGGATAACCATTTAAGAGCTTAACAATTTACAGTAGATTTCATACTCCTCATATAAATACTGCAGAATTCACCACAGTTCACTCACAGAGCCAGAAGACAGTTTATAACCAAATTCAAAATCACTAACGTAGTAAGCTAACCATCTAAACAGCTAAATATGAAGTTGGAGCAATGCATTTTCCACTCATTTACCCTGTTAGCCTCAAAACAAAGGTATTAAGACTAAATAGGGACATCATCGTACATAAGTTCAAGGAAAGAGAATCTGCCACCAAAACTAGTCAGGAATGTTACCCTTTCTCCAATTTGGTAGTAAGTCCTGAAGGAGCAATTGTTGAGGAGAAAGATACCAACTTGCAGTATTTTCCCCTATATATTAGCGTCAGACTTCTGAAAATCATCCTATTGCAGTATGCAGTAAAAATGTGATGATCTGCCTGAACTAGTAAAACATTCTTTCTGCATCACTTGCATCTCACTGAGCACCAATAAAAAAATAAATGCAGAAACTAAATAATAAAGTTGCATACCTTAACTTAGTAATTACTGTTGGTTATAAAGATGCAAAAATCTCAGAACAGTAATTGTCATACAACCAGTGAACAGGCACTTAAGTAAAATGATACAGTTCTTGCAGATTTAGTTTTCAAATGTTTCTGAATTGCTCATCATTCATTTCACCTCAGAAAAGTATAGTTAATTATTTCTTAACAGAAGAATCATTATTTCCAAAATTCTGTATCAACTTTCTCTTGTTCATTCAGAACTGTATGTTTGATTTACATAATCATATCTACAACTGCATTTTACTTAAATGCAGTTTAGATTTCATTAATATGTAATTAAATTTAATTAATATATAATAATAAATTTTACAATTCACTTCTAATTTATCACCCACATTTGTAAGCGTATCTTTTATAAAAAATCTTGCCTTTGTACTTAGGTAGAATGTTTTGCAAGACTTTCTTATTTTACAAAATTACTAGAAAGAACTAAAGCGACTGCTATTAGAACATCTGACATTTAAATTAAATCTCATTTTGTGATCACTTCCCATTGTAAACTGCATACAGATGGACTACAGCCTATGGATTCATCACAACTATTCCATTCAGATTTCTAAGAACTGAAGCATTTTATGAAGACTATCCACCTTGCCATTTGCAAAAAATTTAAGGACATTGTTTCCCACTCTAGCTTACCACTCCTTCTCAGAATCTTGGAGCCTGTGAACAGGCAGATTTCTGTCTATAAGGAACCATTACAGCTACAATAGTCTACCTAACTTTTCCAGCAACTCCTGACCTCTAAACAAACTTCTCCTTTTGGTCTATGGAACAGATGACAGAGACATCCAGTGCTAACTTAGCTTTTGTATGACATAAAACCTACCACAAAACTTGGGTAATACTTGTTCCAAAGGTTAATTATCTTCATTAAGTAAATTACAGCTATTTGAACACATTTTGAATTCAAATAATTTGCAGGTAAATTTGCAGGTACCAAAATACACTACTTCTTTTTTTTTTTTTTTACCTTTAAAGGCTCCTTCTATTACAAACCCTTTTACTTTCTGGGAATGTGCATACTGATCAAGTATTCTTTTAATTCTCTTGTCAGATAAATTAAAAAATTGAGCTTAACATTCTCTAGGATAAAACAAACATACTCTTCTCAGCAGTACAGACTGCTTTTTATAATACAGTTTATACTACTACACTGCAAACTATTTTGCTCTTAGACATGCATTGCTGTTGGTTGTGCTAAAATCTGTTGCTATGAACATATTATAAGTTTCTCTGTGTGTAAGCCTTCTGATCATTTTCCCATGGGAGAACATCCTTTTGCTGTCTTTTACTCTGTATAAGCTTTCTGTAAACAAAATATCTGTGTCTGTTCTTCAAAGACATAGAATTAGTTAGCCTCCTCCTACCTATGAGAAGGAGCTGAAATTACTTTATCTTTCTAATGTTGTAAACTATTCACACACATTCCCTAGACGAAACAACAGCAAGAGCATAGAGAACGCTCTCTGCTGAGCAGATATAGAAAAATATTAGAATTATAGAGTCATTTTAATAAATAATTTTAACCTTCTAAATTTATCGTCAAGAGTCCTTTCTTCAATGCATAAACCGCAACAATAAAAATCTATGCCAGAAAAATAAGCACATTCTCCTCAGATTCTGATCAGCCTTTATAACCAATTAGTTTATTATTCACTGCTAAACCTCTATGCTATATGTAATTTTTACCTGTACTGACTTCAAATGTTTTTCCAGCTCACAAATACCTTGAACAGCACTGAACCAAAACAGACTTCTAAAAGAACAGAAAATCCACAACTGGATGATCATCTTCTAGTTATAGTTAAGTTTATAATGTGTCGTTTAATTATCTTAATATATTTAATTCAGATTATATTGATTTTACTTAGTGATATCTTTGTCTTAAATCACAGTATCATAGAGTAACAAGCCAAGGAATTTTTATAACTCTACTAGGCAGACAAGGTTGTGTCTATCATCATGCTATTGGCTTTAACAATGCACAGAGAAGCCTCCTACATGGGCTAAGATAATTTTTCCTGACAACTGCAGAAATACTGTATCACACCTGTTCACAGTTTAATGAAGGAATTTAGCTTACGATGTTATTTGACTAGTATATAAAAATAATACAACAGTATCATATCTACACAATGTGTAACAGTAAATTTGTCAGACTAAAGACTGACTTTATGCAATTCAGAAGGACGTGGACAAGCTCAAGAAGTGTGACTATGTGAACTTCATGAGGTTTAACACATTCAAGTGCAAGGCTCTGCACAAGGGTTGAGGCAAACCTCAGTGTCCATACATACTGGGGAATGAAGGGGTTGAGAGCAGCCCTGACAAGAAGGCCTTGGGGGATACTGGTAGTCAAGAAGCTTGACATGACCTGTCATTGTGTGCTCGCAGCCCAGAAAGCCAAACATGTCCTGAACTGTATCCAAAGCAGTGTGGGCAGCAGGGCCAGGGAGAGGATTCTGCCCCTCTGCTCTGCTCTGCTGAGACCCCACCTGCAGTGCTGCATCAGCTCTGGGGTCCCAGCATAGGAATGACATGGAAAAGTTGGAGAGGATTCAGAGGACGCCACAAAGATGATCAGAGGGATGGACCAGCTCTCCTGTGAGGACAGGCTGAGAGACCAGGGGCTGTTCCCCCTGAGAAAGGGAAGGTTCCAGGGAGACCTTATTGTGGCCATTCAATACTTGAAGGAGGCTTAAAAGAAAGCTGGAAAGAGACTTTTTGAAAGGACTGTAATTACAGGACAAGGGGGAATCATTTTAGACAATAAATTCAGACTAGATGTAAGGAAGACCTTTTTTTTAATGAGGGTGGTGAAACTCTGGCCAGGTTGCTCAGAACAGCTGGTAGATGTCCCATCCCTGAAAACATTCACGTTCAGTTTCAATGGGACGCTGAATAACTCTGAACAACAATGCTCTGATCTAGTTGAACATGCCCCTGCTCACTGCAAAAGGGTTGGAGAGAATGGCTTTTAAAAGTCCTCATCCAACCCAAACCATACTATGTTTCTATGATTCTGTGATTTTTCCAGGTAACTATTCTTGATGGTCTGAATTATAGACAACATCACAAAGAATTCGAAGAGAAACTATTTTTATTTTACCTAATAGTTAATGACACATGGCCTTTCTCTGTAAGCTTTCAAATCAATGGGGAAATTGAGGGTGGTCCATTTCTTGGGGTTTTGGACTTATTCAGCTACTTTCCCTCAAATGCCCTCCAAAAACATTAATTAGTGCACATTTATCTACTTCAAATTGAGGACTACAAACAATAAGCCATGAAAAAAACAGACCTAGAACTAATGAGGTGTAATTTCTATTTGACACTTACATTGTTAAAAATGGTACACAACTGTGTACTGTAAGCTCAACTATCAGACATCTACAAAGTGAACCTTATGGTAAGCCTTGGTTTCTACCATACCCAACTGAAGATTTTGTCAGGACTTCAAGAGTTACCAGGCATCCTTCCATGGATTCTCAGAGAAGTCATACTGTCCTTTTGCCGTGAGTGTGGGCATGGGTAAACTCTCTTTTACCACACTGTATATTTCCACAAAATCTGTAAAAACACAAGTATCCTACTTTCTCTAACGTCATGGGAAATCAGACAGAAAATATCGAGTAGGCTGACAGGCTATTAAGGAAGCTGGTTTTCTACCCTGGACCTCTACACTAATGGCAAAAACCTACAAGTCTAGAAGATGGGACTTTGCCCTGCAGGTATCACAACAGCATCAAGTGCCATCACCACTTTTTTGTGGAAAAGACAGTTGCATTCCAGCAAAAAAAATGGAGACATGGAGACATAGAGGCAATGAAAGCTAAAACAGTCCCCTATAATGTCAAAAAAAGTATCTGCAATATTAGAACATCTGGAGACTTTTTTGACCACTTCTTTTAAAAGCCTGCTCCATATTATAGCTCTAGTAATCTCTGCTTACATTGTAACAGTTGCTGGCATACAAAAAAGAGAGTAGGAATCTGGAGTCTCTAGCATGACAATGTTGCCACTAATACAATCAATCACTAATACAATCAATTTTGCACTTTTTACAGTGCAAAATAACCTGGAAATCTGACCTGAGGCAGCACAGAAAAGAAGAAAACAACTCAGAAACTACTTGTATTTGAAGCATTTGCAATCTATGCTCCTGTATTTTCAGTACATAAGGTATGAATTGTCCCGTCTTCATCTTGAGACTAAACACCCTGTTCATTCCATCCCAAGCAAGTGTCCCCTAAATGCAAAGACAAGCAAAATTTGTCTTTCACATGACCATGCTTACATTTTGTTGAAATCAACACAAGAGAAAGTTTTACCTGATGAAGAACTTGTCTCTGCAAAGTCAGTTCTATTTTACTAAACTGATATTGAAAGGTTTAACAGAAAAATATTACTTTCTAATTATCTGGGTCCCAGACTGGGATTCAGCTGGCAAGTTACAGGCTAACATTTCAGTTGCATACCACTGAAAAGCACAAAGAAGTTCAGGACCACCTCCTAACAGATCTGCACAGTGAGTCACACCAAGAGCCTAACATCATTTGGGATTCTTCAGGCGTCTTTGTAAAATAATTAAGCATGCAACACAGAAAGCTTTATCTGCTGTTGAACTTAGTAATACCCGCAGGTGTTTCTAGTTAAATCTCAAAAATACCAAGCTGCTCAGAGAATGCATGTCCTTTTATGTTCCAACCTACAGGACACAAAGAAGGCACATAGCAATGTGTTAAAAAGAGTTTCTATCTTCTGGCATAAAAAACATTGGAAACCACTTTGATCAGCACTTGATGATAATAAATCATATTAAAATGTATTTACACTTACAGTAGCCACATAAGGTAAGAAGTAAATTGGTGGGTTTTTTTCTTTAGAGATGCAAACTGTACTCTGTGACAGACTTGCCCCAGCCACACACTTGAACCTTAGCTTTTTTCCAATACATGCCTAATGGATACTCCAGAAAGCAAAGGGATTCAGTTATTCACCTTGGCCTGTTCAGCTTTTCCAAACAAAGCTGAAAGGAAATAACTGGCAATCTGTTACATGGAACTACAGACTCTTTGTAGAACAAGAGGCCCCAAAATCATAGAGCATGCACAGTATGGATAAACCTTGGCTATGCTGGTCCATTGGACTCTGAGGTGGACCCATTCCAGGATGAGGAGGTCGCATACCCTTCATGGAGCCACAATGACCATCTTCAACCATTCCTTTTTCATGCAAGCCATCGATTGACTGTGAAAACAAAAGTAGTATTTAGAGACAGTATATAAACACACTACAAAAATACGAATGACTAACTCAAAATCTAAACAAATACATGAAGAGGAAAAACTTTTTTCAGCAGTGATTTAAAAAAAAAAAACAAACTAAACAGGAACCTCTGCCCTGAAATCACACATTTAGGGAAGCATAGAACACTATCAGACTGCTTTTCCTTATGAACTGTTTGGCAATGGCAGCAAGGCAAATTGTCCAAATACAAACACATAACTTATACTGGCCTCATATTACAAAGCAGTGTAACACACACTAACTTATGAAAGTAGAGCCTGTGGCTTGAGTTATTTTTAGCCCAAACTTTGGCCTGTCAGTCACTGCTCTACTGCAACGTCCCAAACACTGTTTCTCTTCAAAAACAAGGGTGACATTGCAGGAGGTAACCTCTTCTTCCAGGACAAAAACAAGGATATACAGTCAGGGAAGGTAAAACAATACTTGTGCTCCCTACAGCTCTTGTCACCTCCTACACTCCTCTAAAACTACAGTGCCCATGGTACGTCAAATGCAGAACAGCTCCAAGTGCTCTCCTTAGAGAGTGAAGAAAAGATAGCCTAGAGTCTGAAAACATTCTGAAGGCATTCTGGGCACTGAAAAAGGCCATAATAGAAACAGAAGGGCTCTGAAAGTGAAAACAAGAGAAAAGTAACATTGGAAAAAAGATGTCCTAAGAAACAATGAAGTTTTCCATGAAAGCAAAACATATATCCCTAAGTATGGAAAGGATTAAGCTAATTAACTTCTAACTTAGAGCTCTGTAAGGCTTTGTATTAGGAAGGAAGAGACTGGCATCACTTAGCTTCTCTCTACAGAAATATGCTGCTCTGCCCCACTGTAACACATACATGCATGCATGCACACTAAATGCTGCTCTTGCAAACCCTACTGTGAATGGAGACCTCGTGTTTTATCTAAATGTACATCTTGAGAAATGTACATCTATGGAGAATTCTTTTTAAAAAGAGACTTAAGATAACTTACTCCAGTAGAAAACGTAGGGAGTTAATTAAATGAGTGTGCAAGAAGCTACATCAGCTCACAGAAAAGTGTCCCATTTCTTATTTTTGAGTAATTTGTTGCACATTACTAAATTTCAACAGAACTAAACAAAGGCCACCCTTTCTACAAAAGAAAAAATAATTACAAATTTCAATTCATAAACCCTTCATGTAAAATTTCTACTTTCCATTGCAATGATCAGACTTGACTGAAAACATCTTTAAACACACAGAATTTGTTGTTGTTGTCCAGCATTTTTGAAGGATTTCACTCTCATTTTTCCTTATCAGAAGTTTGGGTTAAAAGGAGGAAAGTTATAGAAAAGGAAAAATAAAATAGATTTTTCATGTTTCACCAAACCATTTAATTGTCATGACAGTATAAAAATATCTGTGAAAAGAAATTATATCAGAAAAATACATACTACTCAAGAAGCTATTTTTGATTACAAGAACTTGGGATATGGAATAGAAATGTAGGCACAGATGGCTGACACATTAAAAATAGTTGCACTTTGCAAACCACGTAAATCTCAGTGCCCTTTCCTGAGGCATGAAGATCCACCCTCCCTCTCTTCGGCCCTTCTTACAAAGATAGCCAACACAGAAGAGAACACTCATTTCACAGTCTGTCTGCACTAGCTGAGTACTACAGAAACCAAAACACCTGTAAAGCTGGATGCATTCTCATTTTGTCATGGTATGTGCTGGCTGCCATGGTATCTTCATGGCTACCAAGAGGAGGAGACCTGCTGGTAACTTGATCTGATTTCCAGAACAGAAGACTCTAGCTGTATGCCACATTTGTGGCATACAGATTGCAGGGATGGGTTTCACTGCACTAATAGGTGGCAACGATGAAACCTCTGGGAACACAAAAAGCTCAGAAGGGAGTAAGAAGGCACACAACATGCATACATCAGAAGTACCAGCATAAAGAGGGTGTGGAAAGGAGCTGTCAGTTAAAAAAGAGCAGCAGAGAACAGAAAAGCATGGCCTTTGATAGAGGGAATTAAAAAAAAAAAATCAAACAGGAACAGAGAGGTAGTGACATGACCATACAAGAAAACTTCAATTCAAGGCATGCTTCTGTGGAGAGAATTGAGCAAAAGAACAGATTTTGTAAAAAAAGTACTATTAAAAAAACCCCACAGACACAAAAACAAGTAGCAAACTGAAATGCTTCAAGTCTAATGGAAAAGAGACTAAATATATAGCAAGAAAGGGGTTTGCATCTGTGTATTTGCTTATGTAGTGAAAAAAACTAAAAACTAAATTCATTAGAACTCATAAATCAGCTTTTTACTAGCAAAAATACAAAAGATAAAGATGGCACAAACTTCTGTGAAGTCGAAATTAGTTTTAATGATCATGCAATTGCTAATGTATGCAGAGACTGGTACGCCCAAGAATGTATTTCATCTAAAAAGAACCTCTACTGGCTATGAAAAAAATACATACAATAGGGAAGGCTATTCAGCAGAGGACAGCAGTGGACTACTGCAGGAACTGAGGAATAGTTATTTTTGTTAACTTTTCTGAATCACTGTATAGTTACAGAGCTAGAGGATAACTCTAAATCTATGCAACAGGTTAAAAATTACAGAGGGTATCTTAACACAATGTAATTTCTGTAAATTCTTCAGTCCTCTCTAAGTTATTAAAGCTATCTTCCACAAAGACATTGTTGGGATAAGTAACCTATATTACCAATAAAGTACTACTATCACACTGGGGTACGCTTTATTTTAGTCTTCTAATAAGACAAAACAGAAGGGAAACAGGAAGTTAAGACATACTCAGAGTAGAAATTACATTTTTGACTGGTCCCCATAAGTAAGGAAACAAGTACTGAACAGGCCAAATGAACGGTGCTTCTATAAACAGAATGACGGATGAATTTCAGCTGTAGGCTAGCACATGCCGATAGACTTGGCAGACTTACATAATGTCTAATGCACAAGGAACATTTTGCCTACAGTGCTTTTAATCTGAATTTAGCAACTAAGGTCTTTTCACAGATACATCACAGTTTGACCTATTTTCAGGTAAACTGTGACATTACAGTGTCTGGATTTTTTTGTTGTTGTTGTTGTTGTTGTTGTTTTAATCCACCTTCTTAAAAAAAATAATCAAGCAAAAAAAACCCTCCAGCCTTAAAATCAAAGACTGAGTACCAGACTAGTTTTCTTGTAGACCATACAGCCTCTAAAACAACAGAATTACACAGACCAAACAGAAGCATGTTGTCATGTAAATCCCACATTACTACACAGCATAACTGAATGCATCCCTGATGGACAACCAGTACGACTGTTAATATAATCACTAAATCACCACTTTATGTTAAGTTTTCTATTGAATTTTCAAGGTTGGCAATACTTCCTTTCTTCTTTACTAACGTACACACAAACAACAAAAAAAATGCAGGGAACATGCCTGCTGATGTTGCGTGCTATTACTTCTAGGACCATGACAGAACTACTTTGATCCTCAGAACGTCTAATGTGCATAGAACTGTTACCCAATAATATCTGAAACAGGAAACTATTTACCTTCTGTTTTAATGGAACATCTGAGTGAACAACTAACATATTTAGTAAGAACTACTGTATTTCTGAAGAATTTTTTCTCTCCCCCACGTTTTATCTCACTCACCAAAATCAGTAATATTGCCCATGACATCACTGTGATTATTCCACAGTCAGCAATCATTTACTGTACGCCATTACAAGTTCACAAAAGAAGTGATTATGCATCAGGTTACAATTAAATGGAAGAGAAAATAAACCAAGAGCTCACAGTACTTCATCCATCTCTCAAGTGAGCACCATGCAAATTAACAAGCTACAATGTTGTCATAACCAAAAGTTAATCAGCTAAAATCATGTGGTCCAGCTAGTGCATACGAAGATACAAAAGGCTGTATCATAGCATCATAGAACAGCTTGGGTTGGAAGGAACCTCAAAGATCACCAAGTCCCAAACCCCCCGCAGGGACAGTCACTAGACCAGGTTGCTCTGAGTCCCATCCAAACTCACCTTGAACACTTCCAGCAAAGGGACATCGACAGTTACTGTAGGCACACTGTTCTAATGCCTCACTACCCTCACAAGAAAGAGTTTCTTCCTAGTATCTGATCTAAACCTCTTGTCTTTCAGCTGGAAACCATTCCTGCTTTTCCTGTCACTACCTGTCCTTGTAAAATGTCTTTCTACATCTTTCTTGCAGACTCCCTTCAGATACTGGAAGGCTGCCATGAGGTTGCTTCAAAGCCTTCTCTTCTCTAGGTTGAACAAACCCAATTCCCTCAGCCTTTCCGAACAGGAGAGGTGCTCCAATCCCTCTATCAGCTTGGTGTCCTTCCTGTGCTGAGACCCCAGAGCTGATGCAGCACTGCAGGTGTGGTCTCAGCAGACCAGAGGGGCAGAATCCCCTCCCTGGCCCTGCTGCCCACACTGCTTTGGATGCAGCCCAGGACACTTTTGGTTTTCTGGGCTCTGAGTGCCCATGGCTGGGTCATGTCCAGCCTCTCAGCCACCTGCACTCCCAAGCCCTTCTCAGCAGGGCTGCTCTGATTTGCTCACCCCAGCCTAGGCTGATACCAGGAGCTGCCCCAACTCAAGTGTAGCACTTTGCACATTTAAGATTCCCATGGACCCACTTCTCAAGCTTGTCCAGGTCTCTCTGGATAGAATCCCATCCTTCAGATGTGTCTGCACCACTCAGGTTGGTATCATCTGCAAACCTGCTCAGTCCCTTAACACTGGTCCCAGAACAGACCCCTGAGGGACACCACCTAGCACTGGTATCCATCAGGATTCTGAGCCATGGACCACTACCCTGCAGATGTGACTGTCCAACTACTTTCTTATCCATCTAACAGTCCACGCATCAAAACCATCTCTCTCCAATCTAGAGAGGAGTGTTGTGAGGGACTGTGTGAAAGGCTTTATCAATTCAAAATAACACCATGTAACCTCGTTCTGCTCCAGAGAAGCTTCTGTGTGGATGCAGAAGGAAAGTAAGATTAGGGCAAGGAAGGTAGCAATGCTTTCTTTTCACATCTTTCAGCTTCAAAGTATTTCTTCTCACAAGATTTTCTGAGGCTGTTATGGCTTGTCCATTTAGTAGTATCCCTGACAGACTTCCTAAGTGTTCCTCCTTAAACACAGCTGTGATGCAGCCAAGACACACTTCAGTAAAATTAGGACCTGTATTTTCCTGGAAATTTGGTTGATAGTCCTCAAGAAACTAGCAAGAAATGCAGTTAATTTATTGCTTCTGTCAAAACTGTGTTACGTAAACTAACAGTAAATTTTCCTGTGGAAAGGTCTTCTGTTACTAAGAGAATATAAAATCTTTAATTTTCATAGTAACAGTTCTTAAAGTAAACATACTTTAGGAATTATGATTTATTATTATAAATTTGTTTCAACCAGTGTTTTAGCTATTGACTGATCCTTTGGATTTTTTAAAGCTTTTTGCATTATATTATCATTTGTAAGCTGGTCATACATCTAACACAGAATGAAGTTGTTTCACTTAAGCAAGTGAATTTGAAAAGGAAGAGCTACATGCCACTGCATACATGGGTACCCCACAAAGCAACTGTGTAACTGGGATGCTTTTGGGGCAATCCCCAATTTTTACTGCATTTCATTAAAGAACAGTGTTATGACATATCATGGCTTGAAAGTCAACATATTTTACATAGCACTAAGCAAAATGTTTATTTGGTCTACCTTCAGGTGGCTGACCAGTCTTTCAATTACACTGAACAACGCTCCAGTAAGATTTGCAAAATAATCTAGAGGCACCCTTCCACAGCATTTCTTAGACCCTTCCAACAGTTATCCCAATACACTATTTCTGGAGTTACACAGAAAAACAGACCCAAAACCTCATCTAGACCAAAAATTAACTAAGATTTTATTTAATTTTTTCTTTTTTTCACCTGTATTAGCTCAACAGACCCATTTTCTACATTAATCACACACACATGAAGACATGCTGGAACCTCTGAAATAGAAACCTAGAAGACAACAGCAAGCCTGTTGCTACTAAAATAAAAACTTGTGAAATTAGAGTCTTTAGTCCATATCAGAATCAAGGCATAAAAAAGGGAGATTTACTGTAACTATACTGAATGATCATCTTTGAATTGGCTATCCAGACTCTTTGTGGTGCATTTTTCAAAAAAATTCAATGCCACCTCAATGGGAGAATTTCTGCTCTGGTTCACAGAACCTTGGGAGATGCTCTCTGAAGTCCCTGAAAGAATGCTGTGGGATGACATTTGTTGGTTTGTTTCTAATTATACCATAGGATTAACTGCCTGATATAACAGGATATATCAATTAAAAACATAATGTGTGAAGCATTCAGCCATTCTATGGAAAATTCCTGGTGCCACCTTCTTCTTCTACAGGTACAACAAAAATCAAAAGGAATGAAGGACATTAGAACCCTGGCTATGAGGTCTGGTGACAGAGTTCTAAAAAGCTGGGCTGTAACTGACACCACAAACAAAAAAATGCCAACTGCAAATGTCTGATCTGGCTAACAGCTAAATCAGATACCTCAAGATTCAAATGCAAAGGTTACTGCACATACTGACCTCTCAGAGATTACAACAGGTCAGTACAAATGGAAAGCTGGATCACAGCCTCCTTCACTTCAGCTAGTCTTTGTGCTATTAAAAGTTTTTTAGTTCTTCACGTAAAAGACGGTAATCTCATATCCCTGCTGACTAGATATTGTTCTAATGAACCAAACCAATCCATATGTGAGAGTGTCAAAATGAAGATGTAATTTCAAAAGGTAAACTAAAACATGTTTCTATTACTTTAGAACAGTTTTTATTGTAATTTTTCTCTATGTGCATGCGACAATTCCAAGTGGAATCAACAACAGGTGCCAAAATGTTTTCAATATCTTGGCTCTGTAAGCTGCTACTACATAATTCTGAGTAGAACATCAGTGCAATCAAAATTATTCTGGGTTCTAAATCTCTGGTATACAACCAAACAAAAATGACAATACATAAAGAGACTGTTCTCACAAAGGAATTTCCACACAGGCAAGTATTTCCTCAAAGCAAAAAACATTAATAATAGTCTAAGGACACACAGTCTAAGCACACATAGTCTAATTTTAAGTGTGTAACACTAACCACTGAAGTGCAATTATTGACATGTTCTACATGACATAGTTTTATATTCCTTTGTAAGATGGAGTCCTTATAAAATAACTTGAAAGCCACATTTTTCAACCACATTTTCAATATGGAAGAGTAAACAAATTTGTAATACAAATCCTTTAAGGTGGATTAAGTTTGTTTTGGTTTTTTTTAAGAAAAAGAACAATAACTTCATGCAAAATTAAAAATCACCCCAGAAAAAAACACATGCTACGCCCAAACAGACAAGAAGAAGAAAGAGAAAAGAAGATCCTAGAATGGTGTGCCTTTAAGTTTTAACACCATCATTCATTTCGTTCTCCCTAGTAACATCTGTCTTACTGAAAAGTTCAGTTTACAAAAGAACATTTGCAAACTACTAACTATAAAGTAGTCTACTAAGAACAAAGAAGCTCTGTTTAATCTGATACATGAATAATCTTTAGTCATAAAGAAAGAAGTAAGAGTGGAGCTGAAGTTCTGCAGGTGATGTGCAATAGCAGTTAAGCAGGTCTAAATGTAGTTTAGGTAGCTCTTTTCATCAGTGGAGAGAACTCTAGGGAAAAAAGGTTCACTTGTAATAAACTATTACCTTATGCATTTGATGCATGCCTTCCTGTGGATAATCTGTAGGCCCCATTGTCGGCATTGGATGTGGGGCACTGGGCGGACCAGGACTTGGCCCCATCATGCTGTGAACGGAGCCAGGAGACGGCCCTGGTCCTGGGCTAGGTCCCAGAATCGGTCCAGGTGAAGGTCCTGGTCCAGGGGAAGGACCAGGATGAGGCATGGTGCCAGGGTCTGTAGGCGTGGACATCTATTTTCTGTCTCCTTTTCAATTAGCAGAATAGCTCTAATAACAAAAACAAAACAAAACAAAAACAAAACCACAATTTCTATGTGACATTAGGGCCATGGCAAAAAATTTAATAAAATCTACCGGCAGTTGTTACACATACACACACACAGACACACACACATATGTACATATATATGCAAGCTGTCACCAGCAGAACATGCTTACACGATCCTTAATGTTGCCCATTAGCTTGATCATCCTCCTAAAAGCCCACTAGAAAGATAAGGATCCTGATAACTCCGTCCATTTCTGGACATTTGTGTGGTATTCACAGAACAAAGTAGCTGGTGTGCTATGAGAAACATCTACCAGAAAAGCAGTTGAACCAACTTGCTATCACTAGATGTGTCATGTGGGCCAAGCACAGCACAGTAGTTACTAAAAGCAGGAAAGAGAGTGGGACACCTCTGTAACCTACATGTTAAAAAATCTTTCCATAAACAGCTGTCACTAGCCTGAAATTTGTACTTGTAAAATTCATGGTAATACAATGAAACAAGCATTAAAAGGATTATTACGAGTATTTTCAGAACTTTTCTTCACTTGCCCGAGAGCACTGAGACACACACCAGCCTGCCCTGGAGTGGCTGAGTGAGCACGGGCGGAGCAGTAGTGACAGCGACAGGCTGAAATATGGCCTAACTGCCCCCAACCACCCCTTGCCGAGGCAAACAGCTCCAGTGTACAGGCACGGACTACAGTGAGCAGGGCTAGAGCCAGGGGAACCACAGGGGAGCGCTGACACCTACCTGGAACTGGCAGCTTGCCCTAGAGCAGCCGACTAAGCATGAGTGCAGGCAGCAAGGACAGCGCCTGCTCCAACTCTCTCAAATGGAGTCCTAGTGAACGTGACCAGAGCACACTGGCCAGCTGGAAGCAGCCAAGAGAGGCAATAAACAGACTCAGTAGCTGGAGAAAAAGGGTATAATCTTATCAGTGTATGCTCCCTCAGGTATGGTTTTTAACACACCACAGAGCTCATTTCCCCTGAAGTCATTGTACCAGCCATGTCAGAAGCCTCCAGCCAGCTAGACTATCCAATGGCAGAAGTAGCTCTTCAGGACTCAGGCTGCCAGGAGTGCCTACTGCCTCTCTGTAAGGCTGGGACTGCCCATCACTCCTGTCACAGGAGATGTGTTATTGTAAGTGAGCTGTTTCCAGGTTAAGGAGCCATGAGTGAAGTGAACAGCCTGTGCAAAATGTGAGAATGAGTGAAAGACTGACAGGCTACTCTCAAAGAGTCTCAGGAGTCTCAAACCTCCACTGAAGAGAAGATGCCAGTGGACTCAGAACCCTAACAAGCAGGAAGGCAGAGGTCTTTTTAACACAAATGCTGGAAGCTGGCCACTGGCCACACTATGCAGAATACTCTTCCTCCTGAAAACTTGAAGACGTCAAATACGACTGGTATCATTTACAAGAAGTATGATGCCCTGGAATGAGCAGGACAGTCAACTGATGAGGTAAACAAACGTCTTTCTGGGATGGGGGAACCATCGGGAGTGAGACAGCCTGACACCCTCATCAGAACTGCCCCTGTTAATTTAAAGTCACCTGTAGTTGACTTTAGTCAACTTTAGTAGATACAGGTGACTCAATTCTTAAGGGAAGCAAAGGTCTGCTATGCAGACCAGACCCAGGGCCAGGGTTCCAAAACTGGATGTCATCAGCAGAATCTGATTCCCAGGGCCACGTGGTTCCAAAATTGGCTGTCATCAGCAGAATCTGACTTCTTTTTTCTATCATGGCATGGTCTATACAACAGTTGGTGTACTGATAACTGAAGGGATGTACCTTTCACAGAGTGGAAAAAGGGTTCTACCACAAGAGCTAGCAGGGCTTATCCACAGAGCTTTAAACTAGATCAGAAGGCAGGAAGGGATAAAACCAGGCTTGCCAGTTATAAGCAATAGGATGGCACACCAAAACTTGAGGAAGTGAGATCACTCTATCTGCTCCATGAGGGGTAGGCTACAATGAACTACAAGCACCAGAAAGGAGCAAGGGGAAGATCTGGACCAGTGCCAGAAGTATGACATCACTGGCATAAAGAAAACTCAGTGGGATGAGTCCTCTGATTGGTGTGCCGTGCTGGATGTTACCTCTTCAGGAGGGATAGGCAGGGCAGGGAATGTAGGGGTATAGCATCATTTATAACAGAGGGACAAGAATGTATGGAGCTTACAACCGGCAACAGCAGGGTTGAGACCCTCTGGGTCAATATTAAGGTATAAACAAATAATGAAGATGTCACCACAGGAGGCTGCTATAGATCATACAGGCACAACAATAATACCAATTCCTCAAGGAACCAAGGGACACCTTCAAATTTCTCCTTATGGGGTAATTCAACCTGCCAGATGTTAACTGGGGACACCACACAGCTGGCACAATTTAGTCCAGCTGTGTGGTGTCCCCAGTTAATACCTGGATGCTACTTCATGGTTCAAGTACTAAGAGAGCTGGCTAGGAAAGATGCTCTCCCTGATTTCATGCTTTTTAACAGAGGGTGTCATAAGTGACATGGTGATGGGTGGCATTCTTGGCCTCAGTGCCCACAGAGTAATCAAGCTTAAAATCTCTGTCAGTAGGAGAAGCAACAGCAAAACCTCAACTCTGGACATGAGGAGAGCAGACTTCAGGCTGCTCAGGGAATTAGTGAGTAAGGTACCCTGGGAAAATGCTTTTGAAGGTGCTGGGGTCTGTCAGTGTTGGTCACATTTTAAGCACCATCTTCTAAGGGCATAGGAAGGGGCAATTCCCAAACGTCAGAAGTCAAACAGGTAAGGCAGAAGATGGCTTGGCTGAGCAGGAATCTTCTTTGGGAGGCAGAGGCAAAAAACAGAAGGTGTAGGCTCAGCAGAAGTAAGGTCAGGTGACGTGGGAGGAATACAGAGATGCTGCTCACTACTGGAGGGAGAAAATTTGTCATGCTGAAGCTTAACGGGAGTTGAAGCTGGCCACAGTTGAGGAGGACCATGAAAAGTAGGGGTTCAAATGCATTAATAGCAAAAGACAGTGGAAAAATAACATTGTCCTCCTACAAGATGAGGACAGTCACCTCACAAACAAAGACATGGACATGGCACAGATGTTTAATGCTTTCTTTGCCTCTGTCTTCAATGCCAATGATGGATTAAGCAGTTCCAGGGCCCTGAGCTGGAGGACAGTGGCTGTGAGAACGATCAACTCCCAGTTCTCTGTAAATCTATAGGGCCCAATGGAATTCATCTAAGAATATTCAAAGACCAAGAAGAGCAAGAAGGATAAGCGGCCTGGCAGTCTCACTTCAGTGACTGGCAAAATTACGGAGAATACTATTCTGGGAGGTATTGAAAAACACCTGAAGGACAATGCAGTCATCGGTCGCAGCCAACACAGGTTCACTACGGAAAAGTCCTGCTTGTCAAAATTAACTTACTTTTATTACAGAGTAACCCACTTACTTGATCAAGGGAAGACAGTTGATGTAATTCTTTTGGATTTCAGTAAAGGTTTCAATACTGTCTCTCTCACAGTATTCTTGTGAACAAAATGTTCAGCACACAACTGGATAAACACATCATGTAATGGGTAATCAGCTGGCTGATGGGCGGCACAAAGGGTTACAATGAACGGGGTGGCATCAGGCTGGTGACCTGTCACTGGAGGAGCTCCACAGGGCTTCTCCTTAGAGCTAGTGCTCTTAAACACAGTACCACAGAATAGTTTGAGTTGGAAGAGACTTTTAAGATCACCTCTGCCATGCACAGGTACCTCTTCCACTGGATCAGGTTGTTCAGAGCTGTACTACCTGGCCTCGAACACTTGCAGGGATAGAGATCTTCAACTTCTCTGGTCAACCTGTGCCAGTGCCAAATTCTGCACCTGGGATAGGAAAACCCTGGATGTACAGACTGGGGAATGAGATGCTGGAAAGCAGTGCCATGGAAGGGACTAGAGCTCCTGGTCAAGGGAAGGTTGCATATGAGTCAGCAATGCCCTGACAGCCAGGAGGGCCACCCGTGTCCTGAGGGGCATCAGGCACAGCATCACCACCTGGGCAAGGGAGGGGATTGTCCCACTCTGCTCTGCACTGGGGCAGCCTCACCTCCAGTGCTGGGGGCATTTCTGGGTGCCACAATAAAAGAGAGACATAAAACTATTGGAGAGTGTCCAAAGGAGGGCCACAAGGATGGTGGAAGGCCCAAACCAGAAGTACCAAGGAGCAGCTGAGGTAATTTGGCTTGTTCAGCCTGGAGAAGACAAGACAGAGGGACAAGACAAGACCTCACTGCAGTCTACAACTTCCTCATGAGGTAAAGATGAGGGACAGACACCGTCATTGTATCTCTTCTCTGTGGTGACCAGTGACTGGATCCAAGGGAATGACCTGAAGTTCTGCCACAAGAGTTTTAGGTCGGATATCAGTAAAACGTTCTTCACCCAGAAGAACTGGGCACTGGAATGGTCTCTGAAGGGAAGTGGTCAGGCCACCAAGCCTGACAGAGTTCTCTGGCACCTGGTGTGGCCCCTGGGGTGTCCTGTGGCAGGAGTTGGACTCAATGATCCTTTTGGCTGACTTCCAGCTCAGGATATTCTGTGATTCTATGACTTGAAACTTTGTGATCCTGTTTCCGTGCAAGGTAAAACACAGAGATGCCTATAAAGCTTCTCAGTTCAAAACTCTATAGTCACTAATTAGTCCTCTACAACCCCACAAAATGACCACAAAAGGAATCAACATATCAAATGTTCACAACTACAAACAACACAGCTTCCTCTAAGAGGCCCATGTTTTGTATGAAGGACAACACACATTTCCACGCAACAAATAGTTTTTACATGCATCAACCATGATATTGCAAAATCTAAGACAGACGCTCTCACAGCTGAGTCACTATGTGCATTATAAGCAAAATTCAATCCATTTAACAAAGCAGATACCTAGCACTACCACCACCACTATCCAGAAGAACATTATACAGAACCATAACTCAATCAGTCATAAAAGTGGTATCAGTATACAGGATCTCAAAATATCTTTTTTCACACAAGACATCTACCTATACCCATGCATTAAAATAGGTATTAAAATCTTCCCTTCTATTCACCTACTCATCCTATTTCAAATTCAACTCACAGTTCTCATAAAAACTAGCTCCTGTCTCAAGTCCATTAGTTACATTGCCATTTACAAATACATTAAACATATCCTGCATGCAAATTTGAAAAATTTAGAATTCGTTTTGATAGGATAGCAAGTGTCCAAACTATGAAAAATGGTAACTACCCAAGGTGAATGTCTGCATCACTTACACCAGACCAAGTCCCTTCATCACCTTTCTTTGAGCGAAGAGACATCTCACAAAATTAGGAATTGTCTTAAACAGATTTGTACTCAGACATTTTGTATGTCAAAGAACAAGAAAAAATAAGTACTTTATAAAATCTATATCAGGGAACATAAAGTATTAGAAAGTACTACTTAAATGCAAGTAATAAATCCTGTCTGAGACAGTCATGGAAATAAAGAGACAAAGAAATTTTCTCTGGCAACAGTAGTCCACAAAATTTAAAAAATTGCCACTGACCTAAACCAGAACACTGTATGGGCCTCCCAACTAAATATCTGTTCACAGAACTGACCTGTTAAAAAGTTCATAGTTTAACGTGTTTCAAAACCAGCTTAGTTTGTATTTAAGTCTGAGATTGTATTTTAAAATCCCCACAGAAATTAGACACCCTGCTCTCATTAAAATTCAGTAAAAGCTAGACACCTAATTCATTTAGGCCTGTATGAAAGTGTATTAAAGTCAAAGCAAAAATCTACAAAAAGACAACAGGTCCAATGGTGGCCAAGTTCCATGCACATAGTATTGGTATTGTTTTGGCTAAAGTCTGGTGCCTGCAATGAAAAAAGCAGAATGAAGCCAACTCCCTGCCAAAAGCCAGTGTTGACCTATTTCTTTGGACTGCTTTTAATGAGTAGTGCTTGTTAGAATTAAAAAGCAAGGGGGAAGAAGAGGCAAAAAAAGAGTAAATGTTTCCAACAAATTGCAAGACTATGGTAAAATGAAAAAAAAATTTTAAAATACTATCTTCTTGTTCCAAATGATGAAGCTCTTGGCCCTGATTCTTGAACACATTACACGTTGTTCAATTGTTTTTCAAGTGTCCAATCTTAAAATTTCCTCAAAACACTCACTGGAGTAGTATTATTCACACAACTTCAAATAGGATTTTTTTTTTTCCTGAACCATAATCCCTTACCACCTCTTAGATCTATTTACATCAACATGATCAATTCTCTTTTGTGAACAGCCCCAAATGAACTACTGGCAACTGAATTAGTTGTGGTGAATCACATGGCTCTTCCTGTGGTCTCAGAGAATTCCTCTACCTCTGCTGGACACAACCAGAGCTAAGACAGCGAAATAAAAAAGGCATCTATCATATGCCAGAGTAACTTTAGCCAGATCCAAATACAAAGAGCCACAAAACCAAGAGCCAAAGATTTAGGGAGACTTAGGATCTCTGCTCAAGTACTTCTAGATCCAATGGTTTAGGACAGTGAATATCTGCGCTATAAACAATTTGAAATAACAGCCTCTAAACATAAATGTTTCACCATTATCATTTTATATACACCTAGAAAGTTTTGTAGATGTAACTAATTCACTGTACAATAGTCACCATCAGTTCAATGTTTCTGTTACACACATTTTCATATAAATCTGCTACAAACCCACAGGTAACAAAGGCAGGGATTTTTTTCACATGAGGAAGTATTTCAAGACTAGCTGTACACCCAAAAAGATCCAGGGACTACAGACTGCTTTGACAGGGCACACATCAAGTCTAAGAACAGATGGAACAGTAAGTATGTATAATTCTTCTAGCTTCCTTCACCATCCAATATAACTTCTGCCTTTCCTCTCAACCTAAACTGAAACTCAGCCAGGATGTTTTGGCCACATCTCCTGCCTTAGATATGTAGTGTAAAGTAATGAAACTATACCGCTTAGAGCTGATGAAATATGGACCCACACAACAGCCACACAGATACTGCAAAGCTGACTGTAACTTTGTCTTCACAAGAAAAATAGTTACAATCTACTTCTCCCCACACATTTCCAACTGCAGTCATGATTCACAGCTGGCTTCGAAAAGATAAACTGTAAACTTGTGGTACACTACAGGCTAAAGAAGTTATCTTTATTATACTACCATAGAAAACAATAAATTATACTGTCAGTGATTTGTATTACTTCCATAATCTGCTAACTATAATCAAATTAATATGCTCGAAGTAGAAGAGCTGATTAGTAATGATAGCTCATCATCACTAAATAACTTAGAAGCAAATCTGTGTTTTGTATTGTACAACTTCACAGGACAGTTTGCGTTACCTTTTATTATGATTTAACTATTGTTATTTATGACAATTCAATCAATAAACAGGTTTACATGAAACAACAAAAAATCAGCAAGAAGACTCAGATCTTCAACTAACATATACCTGAGTTATTAGTTCACGTAAGAGAAGCCAAACACACTAACAGCTGAGATCCTGCATTTGCATATTCATGCACGCAATGTTGGAGTAACTTGAAAACTTTCTGCAAGGGAATTTGCAGTTAAAAATACAAACCGCAGAACCAGAAACGCTGAACCTTAATTACTTATCAAGACACCTAGGCCGGAAGAAAAAAAACTTTGCAACACTACTTTAGCAGCACGTCTAGCTCTCTACCAGAAACTGTTGCAGGCATCCCCGCACAGCTCGCAAAACAGGTGGAATGCTTCCACCAGAAACTTCACTGCGGAGTCATGTAGTGTAAGAGACAGTTTACTTTAGGATGATAGTCAGTACTCCTCACCTTGAAATATTCTTGTAGAAGTTCTTACTCCTACTGTGTAGATGTTTCAGCTTTACAAAAAGTTCAACTTTTCTCAACTGATCTAGCTTACAGCCTACCCTCTCAGGAAAAACTAACATCAGCAGCAAAAAATGACTTGTTAATAGCTGGGAGTTGAAAGTACTCCAGGCTGTCAAAAGGCATAATCACAAATCGGGGTGCACACAAGTTAGGCTAAACTACACTGCCAGACTTTACTGTGAAAACACTACAGGACAGACATATGATCTCTTCTGATAGCTTTCCTGCAGAAGACAGTAGCCTTCAGGAAAAGAAGAGAGCAGATAGCTGCAGTCAAAAGTTTAACTGCCATTAGACAATGTCCAGGATCAATCCCACGTTTGCTACATATGTAGCTTCCACTGTAAATTTCAGGCACAGAAAACTGATACAGGACACTACTGAATGGTCATGGATTAAGTTTTCAGACTCTGAGTTTACTACAGGTATTAATCACAGTTATTGAACATTGTCTTCTCATTTGTTTCTAAATAAAAAGCCATAAGAGATGCAGACAGAAGGAAAGGAATGCACCGTATTACCGACAGGCCTTGGCTTTACTTAAAACAGGGAAAGAGAGGAGGAAGAACTGAGAAGATTGTTTTAAATACAAGTTACTTGTGGTAAAATATCAATGAAAAAGTATATTTTCTGTAAAAACAAAACTATTATTTTAACATTTTCTCCAATGTCCCGCCTCCAAATGATCCACCTGGGTGCTCAAACTCTGAAGTGATAAATAGGAAATATTCTCTGCCAACTGGAGACAAACAGGAAAATGTTAATGCCTAATAAATAATGACTTCACATGTGTCAGAAACAAAATAAACAATTTTCAGTGTTAGCCTTCTTATTCTACTGTATTTACAAACTATCAAAGCTGTGTTTAAGAAAGCTTTACTTACTTCCCTTATTAATCATTCTTTATCTTCGAAATAAGACATGAACTTTTCTCTAATTCCAATTTTATAACAAGTGATCTTTATGCCATAATGTTGTGTTTACTACTCCACTAGAAAAAGCCCCAACCTAATCTGATAAAGTCCAAAAGTGATGGAGGTCCAGGAAACACCTATTACACATAGAGAACTTTGACTGAAGCAGGAAACACACAGAAATGTAATAGACGTTTTGATGAGTAATTTGCAAAAATGTTCTAAATCATACAAAGAATGAGTGATCCTTCTGAAAAGGATCACTCGTAGTTCACAGCAACATTACTCACCAGGACGACAAAAACCAGAGGTAAAGTGTAGGCATTTTTCAAGTTCCTACTGTGCACATTCTAACCTTAACTTCAAAAGTCCAACAAAAACTGAGAAAAATATATCTGGAGACGTTAATTTCAAACACACCTTTGTCACGAATGTACGCAATGTAGGTATGCCAACTGAAGGACTTTTGTCAATTTTTGAAGCCTCAGGTGTTGGTGAAAGCACTTTTCAAACTTGGCAAGAAACGTTCATAGACTACTTCAGAACAAAAGAAAAGATCTAAGACTGCTTTGAACACACGCTTTTGGCACATGTTCCATGCAACACCACAGAAATACCAGTCTGAAAGCTGAGAAATAACTCATGAGAGAAATAATGTTTTTAATGAAGATTTACCCTCGCCTCTGGCAAGTCTACATATGCTGTATGATCCACTCTAAATTTTAAAAGCTCACAATCCATACAGTCTTTTTGCTTTCTATTACTGATATATATATACATATATACGTGTATACATAGACATATATATACACAAAAACCTGCCTTGAGGCAAGCCTATCCTTCTGGCACACTACTTTTTTTCCTCAGAATCACAAAAGGACAAAAGAAACAAAGTCAGAGACAGTAATAGGGCAATTAGGTTTCCAAAGAGAAAGTGTGCCCGTATTTGCACAACAATAGTAACTTGCACAGAGGAGACTGCCCCACCCCGAACAAGTAACTGGTACACTATCAAAGGAATTAAACTCTGGTACAGTGTTTATCGTTTGGGTCTTAAGGTCTGTGGTTAAAACCACTTAACATTTCAGAAAGTTAAAGCAAAACAGGAGAGAATGCAAACGGAACAACGCCGTGTCACAGACCCCCGATCAATTCTTCACCGAAAGCATGCAGAACACTTAAAGCGGTAAAATACCCGACCAACCAAACAAACCGAAAATACAACAACTTTATCTTCAATTCTTCAGCTGATTATTTACTTGCATATTCATACTCACATAAATATTCATTAAAATATATCCTAAAAAGAACAGCGTTAACGTAACGTTCGGTAAGTCTGAATATCAAACATATGAATCAGATACCAAGAAAAAACAAATTCGGTACGATATACGTAATCTGCAGACACTTTTACAGGTCCCTTTACTTGACCACAACGCACGCTCAGGAAAAAACAAAACAAAACAAAACAAAAAACAACCCAAGCCAATGGTTAAACTGTAACTTCAGATCGAGTTAAGAAGAGCTGTAACTTTTCCAGCCGTGCGCAGTTTGTAGTGCCACCATTATAAATTTAAGAGGGGAGGAGACAACATAAGAAACTCCATTTCTGCACCGTGGACGCAAGGAAGAGCCGCGGCGAAGTACCCGCGACCCGGGAGCCCCGGGGGGCGGCGGGGCAAGGGCGACCGCTCCCTCCCTCCGCGGCAGCACCGCTGCTCTGCCCTCGGGTGCCCGGGCCCTGCAGGACGGGCGGCGCGCAGGCCTCGGCGCCGGGCCGCCCGCCGCCTCCCCCGCGAAGGCGCCGGAGCGGGCGCGCACAACCGGCAGGGCCCTGTTTTCCCCCCTCCAGCCTTTCTGGAAAGTTTTCTCTCGGCCGACAAGCTGTAAAGCGTCCCTGCCTGGAAATGTGGTCCCTGCCCCCGCCCCTCCATGAAGCAGTGGGTGCGCTGCTGACGGCGCTGCCCGCGCACGGCCCCCTACCTCGGCCGCAGGCAGGCGGGCGGGTGGCCGGGCGAGCAGCCGGGTCATGCCTCAGGGCGGGGCTGGCCCCGCCCCCCCGCCTCTCCTTCCCTCCGCCACCATGTCACGCCGACTAAACATGTCTGTGCGCCTGTGTGTGGCGGCGGTGACTTCCTGATCCGCCGCCGCTTGCACAGGCGGAGGGACGAGAAAGGCCACCCACCCTCCTATCCTCCCCGCGCCGCCACCGCCGCCACCGCCGCCGCCGCCTCCCGCGTCTGCCCCTCAGCGGCCCGGGGACGGGCTCCGCTGCCCTCCGGCCCCGCCCGGCAGCTGGCTACAGCAGCGCCCACCCCCGCCTCCGGCTGGGCACAGAACTTTTCCAGGTGCCAAACACCGCCGTCCCCTCTCCCGACATAGGGGCAGTCGAGCCGCAGCTACCTGAGCATCCGCGCGCGCGTGCATCCTCGCTCCCGCCCGGCCCGATTAAAAAAAAAAAATTTCCGCGCACACCGGAAATAAAACGCTTTTTCGCTTGGCAGGCGATTCCAAAATTGTAAGCGCATGTTTTGTGCTACTCTGCTTGGAGGTGGGGACGAGGAGGGGGGCGAATTTCTGCAGGGAAAAGGGGAGGGGTACGACGACATGCAAGCTATTTTGGGAAGTAAACCGCGACACCTTTACAGAAGGAGTGACTGCACAGTTAAAAACAGGAGACCGAAAAGCAACAGGAGCCCCAGCCGTGTTGGGCTAAAGTCCCAGCCACCGATTCTTCCCCCTCCCCCGGTGGATGCAATGTTTGTGACAGGCAGGCAGCGAGATGATCCGGATCATGGCCTCCCTGGCTCCGCCGGGGAATGCCGCTACTCTCCTCGCAAGCAAGACCGCTCCCCCATGCACCGTGTTCCTCCCTCCCCATGCCTCCCCACTTCCCCCTGGTCGGCTGGGTCTGCGCCAGCGTGTGCCACGGCGGAGAAACAGCCCCACCGCACCGCGGTCTGCTGCCTCCGGACACACTGAACTTCACCCTGCGACCCCCGGCAGCTGCGGCGGAGCCGCCGCAGGCCCGTCCGTGTGGGCTGTCGCTCCCCAAAAACCTGTTTCTCCCGTGGCCGCTTCACCCGCAGCCCGTGACACGCTCGCTGGGCGGCGAGACCGAGAGTGCCGCTGACTCACGAGTCAGCCACCGGCGACTCCGTGGGGGTTCCGTTGCTCCCACTCCGGAGATCCGCATTGTGATTATTCCAGAATAATACCAGATCAAAACTTTCTTCTCTCCACCCACTGGGGGATATAAATATTCGGGAGGGCCGGGCGCCGGGGAAGGTGGGGAGAGGAAGCAGGTGGCACGGCGGCGGCTGGGACCGGCGGGGCCGTGCCCGGGGAAGGGGAGCGATGGAGAGAGGGAAGATGGGCACGGTGCGAGCTGGCACAGCCGGTGACAATGAAGGACGGTGCCGGGCACGGGGAGCTGGCGGGGTTGGACCGAGTTGCAAGTTGTATTTACCTTCCGCCCGGGCGGAGCGCCGTGCTGACTGTCGCTCCTCTCCCCCCTCAGTGAGTCACCCGAGTCCAGAACCGGAGCGAGAGACTAGATTACGAACATGACTTCATTGATGACAGCCATTCCCTTCTCTTCCTAAACTCCTGCCCCTCCTCCGCCCCCCCCTTCGCGGACGCCACTGCTCAGGCAGCGGTGTTGCCATTGGTCTGCCGGGCAGGGAGTGCCCGCCCCCTTGCGTAGAAGGGGATGTTCTATTGGCCCGAGGAGCTATCGCTCATCTGGGAGGCCGCGGGGGGCGTGCGGAGGTGTGCAAGCGCGCGCGGGGCGGGGTGCGCTGCGCTCCCGCGCTGGCCGTGCGGCGGTGGGTAGCCTGCGCTCCCGTCGGGTTCCGCCGCCGCGCTCCTGCGCCCCTCCCAGCTCGCCTCTGCGGCGGGGAGAGAGAGGCGGGACGTCTTTGCCTACGAAGGCGGCAGCAGGGCGCGGGCGGCACTCGCGGGAGTAGTTTGGGGAAGAGGTGGAGAAGGTGCTGGAACTGCGCTGTGCCTCTGCCCCGCTGGAGGAGCGGGGAGGAGCCAGCCTGACGGCCCTGGGATCAGCTGTGTCTGGCTGTCGGGTGTGAGTGTGTGTGTGTGTGTGTGTGTCT